>WPIO01000020.1:2537500-2605000 GCA_009760855.2 Cristatella mucedo
GTTGACTACAGCGATGGTGGTACTAGTAAAGTATATACGATTCCACTCACAGAGTACGGTGGCCGCGTCTCTAATCCGATCAAGGCTGGCGAATTTCTACAATCCTTTGCGCCTCTACTGATGCCATGTGAATGTACAAACGATGCACAGAACTCGGTGCAGGAGAAATCGGCGCACGAAAAGTTGGTTCTGAATGAGTTAACTGAATTCACTGAAGTACCCGCGGATGTTATTCAAGAGCTTTACTCAGTTTGCTGGTAAGGAGCTTACGTGCCGATTTTCGTATTTCTTCTGATTTTTTTATTGTATAACTGATACATAGTGCTACTTTAAGCATATCGATACAAACATAAATGTGTGGAAGCTATGCTCCGAGCTGCAAATCTTGTGACAAATTATCAAATAGAAGCATGCAAACCAAGCGCAGCATAAAATTAAAAGTTTTCTCTCAATGGGAGTGGAACGACCCGTGGAGAGTCGGCGGCAGTTAGCTGGAATTCTGTGGCAAGCCTCTGGTCGGCAAGTGTACCGGTGTGATACATGGCTGTACAGATACGTTTTCGAAGCACCGGTGCTGTAATTTTTCACCGTCCTACCCACTTTATCTGCGGATAAGTTTTGGATTGTGCATCAAGCTGGGCTTAGAAAAGGAATAGATTACTTACGATAAAGCATTGATTGTAGGATGGTCCCTAATATTGCCCGACGCACTTTTTTAAAACAGCTTTAAATGACATTCAAAATATAAAGAGCGCTCTGAGACAGGGATTGTTCGCTGCTTCTGGCGTTGTTAGTTTTTTGGAGACATCGACTGCTGTTCTGTTTGGTCTGTCTATGTATTCATTAGTTTGTGCGTTTATAACTCGGCGGAAGGAAGGCGTGTCGCCAGCCAGCCCTGCCCGAAGAGAAGTTGTTGTGGCACTTCAGTCATACCTTGCCTCAATCGCTGTAACGTGTTGAAATTGCAGACATGGAAGTACTTTTACTGCATAACCCATTTATTTTGCAGTCCAGACGAAACATTGTATGACCCGGAGGATGGCCTCATGCCAGGCAGCCTTCCACGAATTAACCAGCTGCCATCTGGAACCAGCCTTCTTTGTCTCTCGTAAGACTTCCTCGTGCTTGCACGTACTGTGCTGCACGGCAACTGCTGGGGCTAGTACATAAAACATGCAGGGAGGTCAGTGCTCGTGGCCATGGCACTGGTTCGAGGTTGTAGCTATCCCATTCGACCATGGCTTCCTTCTGCAATCTCGCGGCCATTGCTCTGGTCCATTTGCACTTTGCAATGTCTGGTTGTGGTATATTGCCGCTGCTTGTGCTGCAGCTCACGCTTTCGTTGGTGTACCGTCAGCAGAATGCGATTGATCGAAAGAGAGAGAGAATGAGTGGAGAGAGAGCATAGAGCATAGGAAACAGAAGAGGCCCTGCTGCTTGCTGGTGATGTTGTCGTTATTGTACGGTGAAGTTGGGCAAAGCGTATCTGGTGAAACCTGGCCTGCTTGCATCCACCAGGAGGCAGGATTAATAATAATAATAATAATAATTTACTTGATAAAGCGCCCTCAGAGAACTCAATCTCTCTCTAGGCGCTTTACATTTGCTGTAAAGTGAAATGCAATTGAATGGTAAGTAAAATCATGCTTGAAAAACAAACGAGGTGAATAATATGGTTAGGGGTGACATGCACAGGGTCAGCATGCAAATGTGGTTAGTGGCAGCATGCACAGTGTCAGCACGCATAAGCACATCAAAGACGAATCACAGGGACCCACTAAATGCTGTCCTAAATAGGTGTGGTTTTAGGTTCCTTTTAAATGTGGTCAAGTCAGGGGATGTTCTGACAAAGGTCGGGAGGGAGTTCCAGGCTTTGGGAGCATATGAACTAAATGCACGGTCTCCAAAGGATTTGAGGTTTGTATGAGGTATTTGTAGACTGTTGGATTCCGAGAAGCGGGTGGTACGATGCTTGGCCTGATGGGGTAGTATATCTGACAGATAGGCTGGAGCCATAGAATGAAGGGACCTAAAAGTGAGCGACAAAACCTTGAAGTCAATCCGTTGCTTGACTGGTAGCCAGTGCAGGTCGGCGAGAAGTGGAGTAATGTGGCAACTGCGACGCTCACGACAGACAAGCCTAGCTGCAGAGTTTTGCACCAGCTGCAATCGCCTGATCGCACATGCTGGTAGGCCAGTAAGCAGTGAGTTGCAGAAGTCGAGACGGGATGTCACGAATGCATGAACTAACTTGGACGTGGTATCTTTATCTAAACAAGCCCGAATTTTAGCAATGTTATGAAGCTGAAAATGGGCGGATTTGACTGTGGAGCTGATATGGTCATCTAACGAGAGGTCGCTTTGGAATATGACACCTAGATTTCGAGCTGATTCAACTGGAGATATGCTGGCAGAGCCAATTTTGAGAGTCAGCCTTTCCAATCTCTGGATCACACTGGGTTTTCCCATAACTAGTAAGTTAGTTTTATCATCGTTAAGTTTTAGAAAATTTGCTGCCATCCATGTGCGGATGTCATCAATGCATGCAGCAAGTGAGTTGAGAAAATTTGAGGTGCTCGAAGGCTGGGAGGGATCAAAGCAAAGGTACAACTGAGTGTCATCCGCATAGAAGTGAAAGCCTAGATTGTGCTTGGCAATCACATCAGCAAGAGGCAGAGTATATATAGGATTCGTGGCATTTGGTTTGGTTGGCTATTTGTCCGAGGTAACCAGAATTTTCCGAATAGCTCTCTGCAGCTAGCGACTGCCTTATCAGCTTGTGAGCACATAGGCTGATAAGGCAGTCGCTTAGTCGCAGTAGTAGTCACAGTAGTTAAAAGGCTGATCGTGTAACCGCTGCTACATTATGGAGGATGCACTGGGATTCCGTTGACCGTTCCGGCATGTGTACGTGTAACACTCACCTGTACCACTAGCCTCGCTCTGGACTAGGGCCCAGACGATGGGCGCTAAAGGGCATCACTTCCCAAAGGGCAACCCATAGGCGGTGCCCTATGGGCCCCGGGAGCATCCCATTTTGTCATCTATGGAAGCCTGGTGGCCCGAGCTTCTCTGATAGCCACTTGATAGCCAGCTCAGAGACTCCGAGAAAGGCTTTATCGGCAGCAGTGGGGGGAGGCATTTGGAGCACAATCGTAAGGTGGCTGTCCAGAGCAAGGCTGCTGCTTTGATCATTATTTGACTGAGGCTAAAAAGCTGCCCGGGTTGCGTGCATTCACATTGCACGTTATGTGGCACCTATAAAAGGCTTTCTGTTCTTTTCGAAGGGCTGCCGAGGAGGTATTTATTTTCTGCAGGTCTAAAGATGCCGTTGGGAAGTGCCTTGGGTGCATAGCTTCAGGCTCTCCTGATAATGAGAATAATAATAACAAAAATAATAGTAATCGCCTGACTTGACAAAATTTTACAGAAGCTAAAAGTGCATCTATTCATCACAGCATTTAGTGAATCCATGTGATTCATCCTATATGTGCTTATGTGTGCTGACACTGTGCATGCTGCTTCATTCAGAAGACTGCCTCTACAGCTAGCCATCACATCCGATGCCTATCCAAGATTAGAAGCTGTCTCCCACAGTGGCTTGTAAAAAATTCAACTAGCTCTTTAGTTCTGTCTCGGCTTGATTATTGTAATTCCCTTTTGGCTGGGCTACCAAAGAAAGCTATTATGCCACTACAGCGGACTATGAATATGGCTGCAAGGCTGGTCTTCAAGTCCCAGCGGTTTGAGCACGTGTCACCTTTGTTGGAAGAGCTAGGATGGTTGCCGGTTGAGCAAAGGATACAGAGCAAAGTTCTTACGCTGACCCACAAGGCCCGCCACGGCTTGGCTCCTTCATACCTAGCTGAACTGCTGCATCAGTTTCAGCCTGTTCGCGCCCTCAGGTCCTGTGTGGACAATAAATTAGCTGTCCCGTTCCTCCGCTTAAAGACTGTTGGCGACAGAAGCTTTAGCTCTGCAGGTCCTAGACTGTGGAACTTGCTTCCACAATTCTTACGCAACGACATCTACTCTTCAACTGCCGACTGTGGCACATGTTTTTCAGCGGTCCTGAGCTGCTACTTCTATGCTACTCACTACCTCAACTGCTCTCCTGACTCTGCTATGCTTCCCACTTTCTCTTTGTTGCGTGAGACGAAGTCTGTTGGCTACCGAATGCGTACCGAAAGCCGCTTAGGCTGTGAGTGCGCTATACAAAACTCTTCTGCGTAACACCCACATGGTATTTATGACTTTGTGGAGTTACTGACGGAGATACATTACATTACATTAACCATATTTGCATGTTGACCCTGTGCATTTCACCTCTAGCCATGTTATGCCTACTGTCATTTAACATGCTACCACTAATCATGCGATCATGCTTTCTTTGCAGCTAATGTAAAATGCCTAGAAAGAGATTAAGTGCTCTGATGGTGCTATACAAATACATTAATATTATTATTTATCCATGTAATAAGCTAGTCTGTCTTATATGTCCCCATCAGCCCCACTATCAAGTCTGCTTACTCTCAGCTATGTACCGTTGCAAAAGCTTGAATGTTCTTAGATAAGAATACTGCAGCCAAGTTGATCCATGCATTTTCCACGTCTCGTGTAGATTTCTTTTAGTTATTCCTTGCAGGTATTCCTGTCTATGCAAGGAGATGCCAACAGTCTATGGAAAACTCTGTAGCTGGGCTTATCGGTTGTGAACGTTAAAATTGCCGAATAAGACCACTACTCATCGACCTGCATTAGCTATCGATTCAAGCACCATATCGATTTGAAGATTCTGTCACTCACCTTTCAGGTCTCAATTTCTTAAGCTTCCCATTTTGCACTTGCCTCTTCCAACTCAAGTCGTGTAGCTGTTCTTCTAAGCTATCTCTAATCCTTAGGAGACTGTGCCCTTCAGTTTGTATGCTCCCAAAGCCAGAAACTTGCTACAAACCGGCTTCATGACGTCCCCTGACTTTGCAGTATTAATGGCAAAACTAAAAATCTACCTATTCCTTACAGCATTGTTCGGTCTGTGTGGACAGGCTTTGTATGCCTATGCATTTAGAAATTGTTTTTGTATCTCTAGTCAGTTTGCTTGCTTCTTTTCCACCACGTTTCTCCTGTTTGTGTTACAGTTGTGCACAACTCGGCAGCTAGCTTTGTCTCTCGTAAGCCTCGCATATGCCACAGTGCACTTCTTCTCGCCAATCGGCACTGGTTCCTTATCTAGCAGAGCATCGATTTTAGGATTTTGTCACACCTTTAGGTTCCTCTATCTTCTTGTTTCGGCCTACTTTTAATAATAATAATGCACTTGATAAAGCGCCCTCAGAGAACTCAATCTCTTTCTAGGCGCTTTACATTTGCTGCAAAGGGAACCGCAATTGAATGGTGAGTAATATCATGCTTGACAAAAAAAACATGAGTAACATGGTTAGGGGTGACATGCACAGGGTCAGCATGCAAATGTGCTTAGTGGCAGCATGCACAGTGTCAGCACGCATAAGCACATAAAGGACAAATCACTGGACCCACTAAATGCTGTCCTAAATAGGTGCGTTTTTAACTTCTTTTTAAATGTGGTCAAGTCAGGGGATGTTGTGACGCAAGTCGGGAGTGAGTTCCAGGTTTTGGGACCATACGAACTAAATGCATGGTCTCTAAAGAATTTGAGGTTTGTATGAGGTATTGGTAAACTGTTGGATTCCGAAAAGCGAGTAGTACGATGCTTGACCTGGTGGAGGAGTAGATCTGAGAGATAGGCTGGAGCCAAAGAATGAAGTGACCTAAAAGTGAGCGACAAAACCTTGAAGTCGATACGTTGCTTGACTGGGAGCCAGTGCAGGTCGGCGAGAAGTGGTGTGAAATGGCAACTGCGCCGCTCACGACAGAATCTGAATCAGAATCCTATCTGAATTAGTTTTACATCAGACCTCCTGTCGCACCACCGACTCTTCTGACTTAGTTCTTTACGGATTGATATCATGTCATCTCCTAATACGATGGAATCCAAAAAGAAGTTCTAAGCCTATCTATTCCTCAAGGGTCCATCCAAGTGAATGGTTCTTTATGTGCCGATATGGTCTGAGGCAGCACGCGTCGTGACTAATCAATTGACACACTTCTGTTTCAGCATGCTTCGTGCTAAATCGACACACTTCTGTTTCAACGTAAGTTAATTCATTTGGTTCTCTTAAGGAGCTATGTAAATGTTCTATGACTACCCGTGTCCAATAAAGTTGCAGAGAAGATACACACTCTGGTCTCAGGCCTCTGTGTGGGCTTAATGGATGTATCTTAGCACAAAATTTGCAATTATAAGCCGGCACTCTCAGTTCATGCAGTGCACAGGGATTTGACTCGGGCGATTTAGTGAACATTTAATCCCGAGGCTTTAAATTTTCATGATGAACGTCTTACAAAAAGTGGACTCGATAGATCAATCGTGCAGGAAATCTGGTAACTCGGAGGAGCAGTATCCCGCTCGAGGCAAGAGTCTTTTTCAGCGCTCAGTCCTGGAGCAGATGGTGGCCAGTCGCTATGTATTTTGAAATTGCACATAAAATGCCTCGAAACTGTGGCAGTTGTTAGTGACTTGAGATTTTTTGTTTCTGTTTCGACAGCATGGGCAGCCCTGCTAATACAAGAATCTGCTCTCTCGTTCCAGACCCCGGCTCTAGGGTGTGCCATTGCTGCAAGTTGGGCTGCCTATTAAGCTATGGAAGCGGTGGCTATTTGTAATGTTTGAGCTTTATGAAGCATAGGAAAATTTGGCGTACCATAATGAATAGCTGTTTGATAGGTTTGTGAACGAGCTGCTCGTTCTAATGTTGCTGCGACCTCAACTATGACTATTGAACTATTCAAATGGTATTAGCTTGCACGTGAGCTCTGCAATTGAGACCGCTATTGGGTTGGTTGTCTGCCAAGCTGTGTTTTTGCTTCGTTTCGTTGCTGTCTCATCGCTACTCACCGTCGGAATTTAGATACCAAAAAGCAGAGCTCGAAAAAAGGCGCAGCCATAACTACATGCGATATGTGGCCACGAAAATGAAATACTTTGCTCGCTCGGATCCGGAAGTGGTAACAGCCGCGCGGAGCAGCACCACTGGCCCGCTGTGGCGCCCTGATAGGCATGAGGAGAAGCAGAGGCGCCGTCCACCAAGGTGCCCTCGCTCTTGCGGTGCCCCCCCCCCCATCTCGAGGTGCCCCCCCCCCCGTCACATGCCATAGCCTCGTCCTCGGCTGCTGCTGCCGCCTCTTGCGTGCAATGCGCGCTTGTGGACTGACTGTGCATTTGAGCGCCAATCCTCGGTCGTTGTCTTTATTTCTAGGTTCACGCTAAGAAATCAAAGGAGTTGAAAGCATTGTCCAAAAAGCCGGACGTCACCATGCCCAACGTCATATACACCGTGAGAGTGTACAAGCCTGCTCAAGTGATCGAAAAAAAGGTACAACTCACCTACCTGGCTGCCTGTGCAGAATGGGTGGTGGGTGGGGGCAGCAGCATCAGCGCCGCCCGGGAGCGCAGTGACGTCGGCGAGCTTTTACGAATGCCGCCCCTTCCTCTTTTTCTCTCACCCACTCACTTCCTTTCAACAGATTTCCCCGGGCGACGACTTCTGTGTGCTCGGCGACCAGGAGCTGACGGTCCTGAGGGATTCCATCAGGTGCTATCGCGACTTCGAGTACCCCGGCGAGATGAGTGCAAATCCCGACGCAGTGGCCACCGCTCCGCGCGCCGGCGATCGCTTCAAATCGGCCATGTTCTACGTAGAGGGAGTGCTGTACGACGACCTGCGCGATCCGACGAGCAGGAGATACAGCCAGTGCGTCGCAAGCTGATGCTGCGTGCGCTCCCATCAAAGGATGATGATGCATTGGCTGGAGGCACGCTGCTTGTACACCGGCAGCCGGGCTCGGCATCTGTTTGCCACACCCCGCTTGGCGTTTGCTTGCTCCCTTACTGACTCTCCTCCCCACTCCATTTTCCAGCTGGCTCGCATGGACCTTCAACCGTGCGGCAAATTCTTGCGTTGGTGGCATTGCTTTCGTGTGTGCTCATCGTGACTGCCAGCCTGTGCCGTCATGCTGTGCCAGCCAGCCATGTTCCCGATGGCTGCCTCTGCAAGTGAGCTAGAGATGCTGTGCTGTCGAGCTCACGTGACCAGTGCTTGTATGCAAGGGCTCCTGCTGACATGTCCCAAGGTCGTTGGGGGCACGATCGAACTGCATTGCTTCTTTTTTAAATGCTTGTCCCATTTACCTTGCCCAACTTGATGTTTTGTTTCTTCTTCTCTTTGATACCATACTGTGTACAAAGTACTGCAATTCGAGATGTGAATCTGCAATTCCACTGGTGCAATTGGTGAACCGTGATGGCACACTGGTGCAAAGCCACTAGGCCACTGCAGCTGGTGCAAGTGTAATTTACAAATCCCAGAGGTTTGACCATATGTTTCCTTTGCTGAAAGAGATAGGTTGGCTGCCGGCTGATCAATGGATACTGAGCAAATTTCTTACGCTGCCCTCAAGGCCTTCCATGGCTTGGTTCCTTCATACCTAGTTGAACTGCTGCATCAGTTTCAGCTTCCGCGTGCTATCAAGTCCTCTATGGACTGTAAATTAGCTGTTCCATTCCTCCACTTAAATCCGTTGGAGACAATCTTTTGCTCTGCAGATCTTAGACCGTGGAACTCATTTTCATTATTACAATGCAACTGCAACTACTCTCCCGCTGCTGACAATTGCACATCTTTTCCAGTGGTCCTGAGCTACTACTCCCATGCTACTCACTACCTCAACCGCTCTCCTGACCCGGCTATGCTTCTCACTTTTTCTTTGTTGCATGAGATTAAGTTTGTTGGCTACCGAATGCATATCGAAAGCTGCTTAGGCTGTGAGTGAGCTGTACAAAACTCTCCTGCAAAGCGCCCACATAGCCTGTGTGGCCGGATATACATTACATTACATACATTATAATTCAGACCGATCTGGCCTGGGTATGTATGCCTCATCGAGTAGCAATAGGAACTGATCGAGGTCAGGGGGTGGAGCAAGCGATCGGCTCTCAAAAGCTGCGAAAAGTTAAACGGCTCTTTTTGTCAAAGATTGCAAGGAGGTGAGCAAGCTCAAATGGCTGTGTCAGTGCTGCTGCAGCAGCTTTTTGTCAGACTGTCCGGTGACCTTGCCCCGGAAGCCAGTGCGATGGTACGCATGCCTATCTCTCCATCAGGATTCTCACTTCAACCAGGCCATGTTGCCTGCTGCGCAAACCCCACGGGGTCATGCAAGCGTACACGTGCATCTGTGCAGCCTTTTATCATGTCCCTCAGCGCTTACAATTGCACTTTTTTTCGGAATTTTGTCGATTGAGATGTGCTGTGCCATCGCCGGAGTGCTGAAGCTGCTTTTATGGCTGCCCTGCTGTCCTTGGCCAGGGCAGGCTGCACGTAAAATGGCGTCGTGCGTGACAGGGAGCCTCAGACAATGCTTGTGCCTTAGAGGAAAGCCGGCCAAGATTGTTAGCCTGAGGCAGTCGACGTAAGCTAGTGCGCAGGGCGGCTGCCTGCAGTCTTGTGACACTCTTGGCACTGATGTCCTCCCTCCTACCTCCTCTCTCCGAGGTGCGGCTGATCCATGGTGCAATTGGATCGCTGGCTACCTACTACCCACTGGCCGAGTGGCCAATTGATGACGCAGCTGGTGCTTGCCTTGCTGGTTTTTTATCGGGTCCCTCTCCCTCGGGGTCCGATTGACTAAACTGCCAAAATAAATGTCTAATGTAAATTTGCCTGCGACTGCTGCTGCATGCTGCTCGTGCTCTATGGCACGGGCCTGCATGCAAGTCAGCCAGCTAGCTGAGCCGTCGGTGTGCAGCTCTCAGCAGTCTTTTTATTATGTGATTACCCAGAGTAGTTTGATGCCCCCTCCCCCAAAGTGACTCGGGGGGGGCATAGGAAATGCGTGCAGTTAATGTATCGACTAGATTGTGAACCTTTGCCAGACCGGCCAATTTTGGGTTTATGTCAGTCTTGCACCGATGTACTTAATCCAATGTACTTAATTCTATGTTATTGCCAATGGTTTTTAGTAAGGTGCTTGCTCTTCACTACCCAGGTTAGGGGTTAGACTCTTTCAGGTGGCGATCCTTAATTTCCACCTGCATGCAGGGTGATTGCTAAGGCTCTTCTATTGCTCTGTGAATGCGGCTCTTGAATCAGCCGACTTTTACCTGTAGTCATGCTGGTGCAACAGGTACTAAAAAAAAACACTTTAGCTGATTTAATAGCCTCATTTATAAAGTGACAGGAAAGCCTTAACAGCTATCGCCCACCGCTTGCAGTGGGCAATAAAAGATCGCCCACTGCAGGACTCGAACCCACGACCAGAGTCGTGAAGAGCAAGCAACTTACCCCTGGGCTGAGACCCAGGGGCAACATTTGAGGTTTCAGCTGCCCTATGGATGAGCGGACCAGTGGTCTGGTGGTTAGTGTTACAGATTCTGTGCTGTGAGATCGCTGGTTTGAGTCCTGCCCCCCCCCCCCCGACGGGCCTACCGTTTCGAGGCAGCTGACCAGATCTGAGTCTCTTGTACCCTGCTTAGTCAAGACACACTGGTTACTGGTCTTGAAGAAGCTGGCTTGCTGGGTAGGCTTGAGGCTTCCCATTGTGCCTTTCGTGTGCCTCATGCCTCATCATAGTCCAAACGGTCCACACTGCCAATATGCACTCGGGCTAGATGTTATTTCTAGCTCATATTTTGGGCATATTGTCGACAGCTTGCTCTGTTTGGCCAATTAGAGGACATTGTATAATTAGCAGACAGAACCAACATCCTGCTTCAGTGCAGTTCGGAGGAGCCTCGGAAAAGCTTCTAATCCCACAAATCTAGACCGTTCAAATACTTTTCTGTTTTGAGTGTCTGCTCCTCGAATATAGGCAGGCTGGCCTTGCTGGATTTACTTTTGACCGGCTTCCTTAGTTAATCTCCCAAGGTGGCTTAGTGAACGCTGGGTCTGTATGGTTGGATTCGCTTCTTATATTCTAGTTGAGCAGTCATGGATTTTGGACTATGTGCTTATGCGTGCTGACACTGTTTATGTTGCCACTAACGATTCTTGCACGCTGACCCTGTGCGTGTAACCATACTATTCTTGTTGTTTAGTGAGCGTGCTACCACTAATCATTGTATCGTGCTTCCTTTGCAGCAAATGTAAAGCGCTTAGAAAGAGATAGAGTTCTCCAAGGCGCTTCACCAAATGTATTATTGTTATTATTATCTCTCTCTCTCTCTCTCTCTCTCTCTCTCTCTCTCTCTCTATCTCTCTCTCTCTCTCTCTCTAATTACCTGGCTGATGCTTGGGCACTCGTTTCAAATCCCTGCTGCTGTTCTTATCAAAGTCACTGGAAGGAGTATCGGCAGACCGACTAAACTCTTTGAACTTGAAACTTCAAACCTATCAAGTATGTTCTAATCAGGTTTTAGAGCTAATCACTCCACCTAGTCAGCTCGTTGCTTCGGGTATATAACACCCTCTGTATAGCGCCCCAAGAGAAGTAGTCACT
Source organism: Cristatella mucedo (assembly GCA_009760855.2). Classification (NCBI taxonomy): domain Eukaryota; kingdom Metazoa; phylum Bryozoa; class Phylactolaemata; family Cristatellidae; genus Cristatella; species Cristatella mucedo. Next base: position 2,549,072 of record WPIO01000020.1, read on the forward strand.
ATTAAGGCGATTCAGGCATGCCACTGAGCTCGAGCCCGCGATCTTGGTCATCAAATACATTCACCTTGGCCGCAGTCGTCAATGGTGAGCACGTTAACCACTGTGCCCAACCAGTGCTGACGTCACGCTTCCTTTGCAAAACATGTAAAGTGCCTAGAAAGAGTTTAATTCCTCTGAGGCGCCAAATACATGTACCACTATTGTAATTAATAATATCGACTTGCAGGCCGATCATCAGCTGGATGGCCACAAGACTGCCAAAAGCTCAGGCAATGGGTGTGCCGGAACAAGCCCAAATGGAAGGTGTTACATTTGCCGATCTACCCATACGGCTCGGACAACCTTATGTCTACATGCATCAAGGCGACTGCGAGCACTGCATCGTTTTCACAGACCTCAGGTTATTTTATGTTTTGTTTTTGTGACACCTGCATTTGCTTCGTTCAGCTTTGTTTGCTGGAACTCGAATCGTGGTTGATGTCACAAGAGACCTCACCTTTGCCACGAACCTGCTTCTCCCCACTATTAGAGATAATTTGGGTTTGCAGTAGACACCTTCATGGTCGACCAGGTCAGCTGATGCTCCAAACACTTCCTCGTGCCCTTTGCTAATAATTACAAGAATAAATTAATTTATGGTGCCCGAAGAGAACTCAATCTCTGCCTATGCATGTGACCTAGGCTGTAAAGGAAACATATAAATGTATTAGTATTATTGCAATACAGCAAATACATTATTGCAATACAATAATACGTTTGATATAGCGCCCTCAGAGAACTCAATCTCTTTCTAGTCACTTTACATTTACTGCAAAGGAAGCACGATCGAATGGTTAGTTGTAGCATTCTCAATGACAACAAGCATAGCATGGTTAGGGGTGACATGCACAGAGTCAGCTTGCGAGTATGGTTAGTGTCAGCACCCATAAGCACATAAAGGGCAAATCACGTGGACCCACCAAATGCTGTGATTAAAAGATGCGTTTTTATGGTTAGTACAGTGCGATAGTAAGCCCTCAAGCGAATTACAATGTTTATGAATGGCTGTATATGTTAGGAAAAGAAAAGGAATGCCAAAAAAGATACTTGTTCATCTCATACTTCAAAGGCTCACCTGATCACTGATGGCCGTTGATATGGACATTCTAAAATCCCTCGGTGACATAGTACCTAAGCCATAGCAGTGATGCCAGTGGTGCCCAAGCAAGACGATTGGTGCTTAAGGACTTGGTAATCTTTGGTGCCTAGCACTGTTGAGCGATTCTGCAGAACTATCAGAGGGACATTGCTTAAGTCAACACTCCTGAGAATGTCGTTGTGCACATGCGGTAGTGCGATCGCTGTTGAGTTATTTTACTAAATGGAATCAAAAGACTGCCTGTTTGATCCTTTTTCTATGCGGCCATTAAAACGTCTAAAGACTGAATATCTGAAACCACCATGTCCGTGTGAATCATCTGCTGGACCATGGAGCCACGAACACAGATCGCCCCTGTTCCTAACGACTTTCTGGGTACACTATGAGTACCTTCTATGTTGTTATTGCTAGCGATTTTTAACCCTGCTGTCATTCGAGGAAATATAGCCATCTAGCTTGCTCAAAAGCATCCAATGGTGATACTGTAATGCAATGCCTCAGTTTGTGTGGAGAGGCGACTGTATTGCAATACTCAAATCCATCTACTCCCTTGTACTTAATACTGTTTCGTTTCGCTGTACTTCACAAGCCAATCCTTTTAAAGGTTGGCTTGCATGGGCTCCCTTCCAAAGCAAAGATACAGTGTGCTTTTAGTTGCCTGCTTAGATCAGCTGACTCGTCAGTCAGCATATTGTGACTCTAAGAGAAGCACACCGTTCGTAGGGGTATTGGTTCAGCACGGGCAACATACGTATCACTACTGTTTGCAAGAATATAATAATCACTACTACCGCCTGGTAGATTATTGGTATTATTAGTACCTGCAAGATTGCCTGCTATCTGTCAAATCACCTTAAGCTTTACTACGTGCAACATTATTTGTATTATTACTACCACCAAACCGGTACTGCCTGTCATTTGACCTCCATTATTACTACCTGCCAGGTCACTTATATCATTACTGCCAGCCAGTATTTTGGATCTTTCTTACCTCTTCTCTGAGTATTGAGACTTGTGCTGGGTCCCTCTGGGTCTTAGCCCAAATGTAAGGTGCTCACACTTTTCGACCCAGTTTGTACGTTCGAGTCCTGCAACAGGCAAGTCTTTATTACCCTTGTGAATGTGAGGCAGTAGCCACTAAGGTTGTTCTGCTGCTGTATAATAGGGTCTGTGGATCAGCTGAAATTTAATCTTTGTTCGTTGGCCACTCATTCTAGTGTATATGTGTGTGTGTGTGTGTGTGTGTGTGTGTGTGTGTGTGTGTGTGAGTGTGTGTGTGTGCGCGCGTGTGTATGTGTGTGTGCGCGCATGTTTGCACATGTGCGTATGTGTGTTTGGCCTGCTGAAACATTGTCATTCTATGCAAACCTGTCATTTCGCCTTGCCTTGCAACAGGGCAAGCTATTTCCTTCGTGACTGCTCTGCCCTCTGGTTTTTATGCTGTTTTTTGTGCCCCATGTGCCATCGCCAGTCAGTGAGTACTCATGGAGTAACCAATCGGTTCGGCGCAGGCATTTCAGTAGTTGTGGGCTGTTCTATTCACACAATGCCCGGCCCTTGGCTGTGGCTCTACAAGCATTACGGCATTGCACTTGATGCATGCTGAAGCAACGTGTGCAATTGTGGACCAGCTTGAAATGCAGCTGCCGGCAGTATGGCAGCAGGTCCTGTCTGCTAGAGCTGCCACTTTGGTCTGTGCATTCCGCTTAGGAAGAAAAACGTTGTCAATTGTAGCCTTTCGCCGGTCACTCAGTCGTCTTCCTCGCATGCACTTGCTGTACAGGAAATCAGCAGCAGCAGCCCTTATCCTGCAACCAAAGCAGTCTCTCTCTCTCTCTCTCTCTCTCTCTCTCTCTCTCTCTCTCTCTCTCTCTCTCTCTCTCTCTCTCTCTCTCTCTCTCTCTATCTCTATCTCTGTCTATCTCGGGCAATGATGAGCACCTGCTCAGTTCATGCGAGCTTCAGATTGCATCGGTGCATCATTTCCTTGACTTGCGTTTCTCCTATTCGCCTAATGCTGACCGGCCGTAGACGGTCGGCATTAAGACAATCGTACTTGGTGAAGAAAACGAATGTGGCTGAAACGTACTCTCTGCAGTCAAAATGACCTGGCCAAACTGTCGGAGAAGAAGTCTTTAAAGCCACTAACTTTGTTTGCTTGTCACCTTTACTACAAGACCTGTGGTGGCTCTAGGTCCAACGGCAGATGCACTGCGCAAAAATATCTGAATGTCCTACCTAAGCCAAATATGTCTTTGCCTCTGCATCCACTAAATTCCTGCATCTGCATTATCGTACTCTCAAGTCCTCTGAAGCCGTAAATTGTCTCTCGAAGTCTTCTGCTTAAAAGACTGTTGGGCAACCATCGTTTTTGTTCTGGGAGTCTTGGAATATGGAACTCACCACCTGTAAGTCTTACTTACTTGCACTACCACAATAATTATGTAAAGATGCTACATTTTCTCGTGTTGCCACGTCGATCACTGCATTTAGTGCCACCCTGGCCAGCTGCTTTTTTGTTGTTTAGCTGTTATTTTCTTGACCTCTGACTTCTGATTGTCATTGTTCTCGCGTTTTCTGTGTTGTTTCCTACAGAAGATGTTGGCAACCCATCGTTAAAACAATACCATTTGGGCTCTGAATGCACCATAGTAAACTCTCCAGCATTGCAACCCATACACCCTAATAATAATAGTAATAATAATAATAATAATAATAATAAGTGATAATAATAGCTTCGGTGAGCTACAGACGGATCTACACGCACACTTACTTGCACACGCACACTTACTTGCACACGCACACTTACTCGCACACGCACACTTACTCGTACACAAACACACACTTATCTACATGTACACACAGACACTTGATCGAATACAAATACTTTACACACAAACTGTAGATGAGTATGTGTGCTATCTTCGACGGAGAAAATGTTCTGTGAAACTTAATCTGCAGAAATTAGCCAAGTGCTCACATCGCGTGACCCAGGTTATGGGTGTGAATCTTACAGCAGGCAATCTTTTATTGCCTGCTGTAAGCTCGAGTGAAAGCTGCGAAAGCCCTTTTGCAGCTATATAACTGAGTGTTGAATCAGCCATTCTTTGCTTGACTTGACTAAATCGCTTTCTTCAGGCTTCTGCACCCAGAAGATTGCTTGTATCGCGACGCCTATCCACTCCACATTGTGCACCGTGCGACGAAGAAGATCAACTGCTTCGTCTGCTCAGATAATGGGGCGGCATGGCTCGTGAAGAACTTCGTCTTAGCTCCGCAAGACCCGAGCTTCTACTGTGATGAATGTTTCAAGATGTTCCACTACGATGCTAACGGCAAACCGATTGGAGACTTTCAGGCATATGCTCATGTAGATGGCTCGAGCGTTACCTGACGCCATCCTATTGACCTCGGCTCCCAGGCTGTCAGTGGCCGACTTATCAGTGGCTGTGCAGCCTGTGCAGTCATCTTGTTACTGCTAATATATATCTCACTCGTTAATGCCCACTCCTCGAGCAGGTATGTATGTCGGTGCTTGCAGAATGTATTAATGATACATATATAAGTGCCTGAAAACTGTACTCGTGTAACGACGTTGTGTTGGCTCTAGAATCTAGCTGTGCTCGGCTACAGTATATCTACGACTTCAGTGGCTGACTTGTTCAGAAAGAAGTGTCATGGATGCTTACAGATCTTAACTACTATTGCTAGATCCTGAACTTGACCTGCTATATACAGCATGTAGTCTGGCCTCATCTCTGTAATATATGGTCCTCGTTGTACAGTTTTTAAGCTATTTGATATAGTCGGATAGTAAGTACATTCAATAATAACAAGACATTTGTATAACACTCTAAGATGGCTAAATCTCTTTCTAGGCACTTCACAAATGCTGGAAAAGGAGCATGTGAATTGGTTGGTAATAACTGCCATTTAAGTGCCCATGAGCACACCATTGGCACTGGATTTAGACGAAGCAGATAGGTTTCGAGCTTCTTTTTAACTAACAGTCAATTCAGAGCCTGTTGTGACATCAATCAGGGCTGTGTTCCAGGCTTTGGTCGGGTCAGAGTTCCTTACTTTGGCAGAATACAAACTTACGAATGGTCTCCAACGGGTTTAAGGTTGCTGACAGGTGCAGCTAAAGGACTTGAGTCAGAAGAGGGGGTGATACGGTGCGATGCCTCATTTGGGAAACATTTCAGAGATATAGGCCGGAGCAAGAGCATAAAGGGACCTAAAAGTGAGTAACAGAACCTTAAAATTCATAACAATAATAAGAATACATTTGATATAGCCCCCTCAGAGAACTCAATCTCTTTCCAGGCAGTTTACATTTGCTGCTAGGAAAGTGCGATCGAATGGTAAGTGGTAGCATGCTCAATAAACAACAAGCTTATCATGGATAGGGGTGACATGCACAGGGACAGTATGCAAGTTTGGTTAGTGGCAGCATGCACAGTGTCAGCACGCATAAGCACGTAAAGGACGAATCATGTGGATCCACTAAGGGCTATGATAAATAGATGTGTTTTTAGTTTCTTTGTAAGTATGGTTAAGTCAGGGGATGTCGTGATGCAAATAGGATGTGAGTTCCGGGCTTTGGAGCATACGAACTAAAGGCGAGGTCCCCAAAGGATTTGAGGTTTGTACGAGGTATATGTAAACGATTAGATTCCGAAAAGCAGATGGTATGATGCTTAGCTTCGTGGGAGGGTAGATCTTATAGGTAGGCTGGAGCCAAATAATGAAGGGACATAAAAGTGAGTGACAGAACCTTGAAGTCGATACGTTGCTTGACTGGGAGCCAGTACATGTCGGCGGGAAGTGGTGTGATGTGACAACTGCAACACACACGACAGGCGAGCCTAGCTGCAGAGTTTTGCACCAGCTGTAAGTGCCTGACTGCACAGGCCGGCAGATCAGCAAGCAGTGAGTTACAGAAGTCGAGACAGGATATCACAAATGCATGGACCAGTTTAGATGTGGTATCCCTGTCTAAAAAAGGAAAAATGTTAGCAGTGTTATGTAGCTGAAAGGAGGCAGATTTGACTGTGGAGCTGATGTGATCGTCTAACGAAAGGTCACTTGGGAACGTAATACCTAGACTTTGTGCAGATTCAACGGGACAAATGCTTGCAGAGCCGATTGTGTGCGTTAACCTTAGCAATTTCCGAATTACACTTGGTTTGCCCATACACTAGTAAGTTGGTTTTAATCATCATTCAATTTAAGAACGTTTGTTGCCATCAATGTGCCATCCATCCATGATGTCATCATACATGCAGCAGGGGAGTTGAGAGAATTCGACGTGCTGGAGGTTAGAAAGGATCAAAGCAAAGGTACGACTGAGTGTCATCTGCATAGAAGTGAAAGCCTAGATTGTGCCTGACAATCACATCGGCAAGAGGGAGAGTAAGAGGTGCCTACTTCATATACTACTTACTTCTGAGGTTCCTCAGATGATCGGTGTTCATTCACATTAATACTCTGGAGTTTTCCACTGAGGTAGGACCTGAACCGTTGCAGTGCAGTTAAAGTTATGTCCAGGCGAGATGTGAGGTGCTCAAGAAGAACTTGGTGACTGATTGTATCAAAAGCTGCCAAAAGATCGAGCGAAACAATCAGAGAGACTGCATAAGTCAGCATTCCTAAGTAGGTCGTTGTACACCTGAAGCAATGCTGACTCTGTGGAATGATTAGCTCTAAAACCAGACAGGAACTTATTAGCAAGGCTTAAAGTTTTTAATATATGAGTTCAACTGGTTTGCCACGACTCGTTCCAGTGTCTTTGATAGGAACGGTAGAAGGGAGACTGGGCGGAAGTTGCTCAAGTTCTCTTGGTCTAATGTTGCTCTCTTGAGTAGTAGCCTGACTACAACCTTTTTGAAAAGTGCTGGGACATGATCTGGGGCTAATGGCATTTATGATGTTAGTTATGCTTGGCAGCAGCAGATCTACGCAGCATAGAAGCAGAACAATGGGAATAGGGTTTAGTTGTCTTTGATTGGGATATGAGCTTCAGAACGAGGTTATCAGTCATCATCATCAGTGGCCTCCTTGATTTTAGACATTAAGCTGCTGCATGGAATTGAGGGACAGGATTCCAGGGGGGATGCTGCCATCGCAGGGATGGACTCCCTGATCTTGTCTATCTTGCTGACAAAGAAGCGATCAGCTAGATCATCACAGGATCACTAGGTAAGGAGCTAACCTGGGGGGTGGTTAATGAGATCGTAGACATCAGCATGTTTTTTATTGTATATCTGTGAATTTGTTGCAGCTAGACTTGGCCTTAGCTAGGATCGATTAGTATGATCTACAGTAGCCCTCGAATGCCTGTCGATGGACAGTAAGTCCTGATCTTTGGTATGCTTTTTCAAGCTGGTGCTTTGTAGACAAAGCTAGTTCAATGTCTGCGGGAAACCGTAGGCGATCTGGGCGAGTGTGCACCGTGTGCTCAGTCAGAGGTGCAAACTCGTCGAGCATGTCAGATAGTGTGTTGTTGTTGCAATCTACTAATGATGACAGGTCAGAAGGGAGATTGAGCAGCTGAGGCAAAGCAGATATTCTCGAACGAACAGCATCGATGTCAAGAGTTTTGATGTTACGCGATTCACACATGATTTTAGATTAGGAGGGCACACATTGTAGACTGAATGAGATCTGCTTGCGGTCTGATAAGCAGAATTTGGTATCCACAGGCTGCTTAATGGGGAGCCAGTGCAGGTCGGAAAGAAGTGGAATAATGTGGCAATTGCACTGTTCATGACATACAACCTAGCTGCCGAGTGTCGAGCCAACTGAAGACATTGTATTGCACTTGCAGGAAGATCTGCTAGTCTTGGAAGTCTAATGTTAGGCAGCCATCTAATTTCTACGTAAGGCTCGAGATGGCATGTACGTCAATCATAGCTAGGTGTGCTGCTAGCCCCTAAGAATTATCAACCAGCACCTTCACCTGGTCGAGTGCCAAGGTACAGCAGCAAGTTAAACAGCCCGACAGCAGACACCCCAGCATATTTGATCGTGTCATCAACTGAGACCTCTCCTACGAAAAAAAAAGAAGAGTCCGTCTGGTGAGTGTACATTATATTCGGCGAATTGATAAGACTTGAGAAACACAAGAACAACTTGGGACCCTTTCTTTAGCAACGTGAAGGCCTTGATGAAGGCAAGAATTGAAGTTACGGTGGCACTAGAAGTTAATATCGAGCACACCCGAGCACTTTAATATGCATGCCGTTTGTGTATCTTGACTGCCAGTGTCGGACTGGAAGTTAAGCACTTTTTCTGGCCTCAAAGTTGCTTATTGTTTCCTATTTGTGGGATTGCCAACGCCCACCCTCTACCATCTGTAATTGATCCTAAAAAACAATTTCGTCTAAATTGTCCATTGAATTCGAGAAACTCTGTCTCTTGTTCTCAGTGCTGAGAGACCAGGTGTCGAGCCGAGTATACCGTCCTCTGCCCGTCTTTTCAGGTCGACTAGATAAGTTTGGGTCCTCAACTGCGGTTCGTCTTGCCAGGGTGCCATTCCTGCAAAAGCACCTTCATAAAGCTCATTTGGCCCCACTAGGGACCAGCGCTGGAGCCGCAAGGCTTTCGAGGTTTCTTTCGACGGCAACGTCCTACTCACTCTGGTCGTCGCGCATAGGGAGTCTGCTTATCGACCTTTGGAGAGCCGATTTAAAAGTTTAAGCTGTCAGTCGAGCCATTCTTAATCGGAGGATTCCGGACTTCGTCGGCTCCGAGCCTAGGGACCGACTTACAAGTAGAGAGCTGAAGGAGAGCCACAGGGTGCAGTGTTTTTAGCGTATGCTTTTTTAGCGTTTTTCCATGCCCGTCGGCGTCTATCGAGACAGGCTGAGAAGCAGCAAACCGGAGGTCGCTGCCAGATGCTCCTCCCTCGGAATCGCTCTCTAAACACGGGAGACGCAAGCCATTACACGTGCCCCTCCCACCAGGGCGGAAGCGCAGCTTAGCTTCCGAGGGGAAGCAGGTGTTCACGCACAGGAAGCTGCCTAGGCTGCGTGTGCTCACATGCTCCACTGTGGCATCCATTCGCCTGCTCTGTGCGGCTTTTTAGAGTTACTCGTGGAAGTACACAGATACGGAAAGAGATTTGAACAGCTGCAGGATCCGGCTTTGTCCCTTCAGCACGACCTGTAGAGGGTGACTGAGCCCCTTAACCCCATAAGCGCCTAGAGAGAGATTGAGTTCTCTGAGGGCGCTTTATCAAGTGAATTATTATTATAATTATTATTATCTTTACGCCCCTCGGCGGGAGACCCTTCAGGCCTGTTTATTGTTTTCCCTTCCTGGTGAAATGGACGGGGAGCGATTCGTGGCCGCAGTCTTCCTAAAGCCGGGGATTGGGGCATTCTGCTAGTTCCTAACAAACAGGACTGGAGCATTGGGAAGTTTGCTTGTTTACTTTGAATGAGGGGATGCTGCGTCAGGCGAAATCTAGCTTAGCGAACTAGGAAAGGCTCTGCTGCCACCTCCCCAAGACTGGACCGCCGGAACTTGACCGGGCTGAGCAGCGAGCACTGACGGCCCGAGGTGGCTGCATTGGGCGATAGCCAGGCCCCCTTCGCCGAGCTGGCCTGATCACCAGACGCCGAAAAAGGGCGGCAGTCGGCAGGCAATCGGCGCAGCGTCGACTTTCGGGGCAGAAAGCCTACCGGCGAGTGGCCAAGAAAGTGCCCGGGCTGAGTATGCGGCGGCGATAAGTATGAGGTTTCACGCGGTGGCAGGAGAATCGACATAAACTGAGACCGGTCGGCCGACGTCGGCATGTTCGTTCTATAAAAAAAAATCTCCCGCCAAGATAGGGCCCAAGCAACTGCAGTGCATTGCCGTTAATGCCCCGGCATGGCGGCAATCGCTCAAAGTAAGACACTTTGATCAACGATATCAAAAGCCGCCGAGAAATTCGGCCGAACTAAAGAAAGTAAAGTGACGATTAGCTGCTTTTTTGGTCAAGCGCCAGACCCGCAGGACTCCCGATGCGTTTGGCGCTAGGTTAATTGGACGTGCGAAAGCGAATTTCAGCCTTTCGCCGCGTTGGGTTCGAGTAAGCAGAGCGACTGCCTGCAGAAGACAGTGAAGAGAAGGCGACGACTGGATCGTGGCTTTGGGCTCTCTTTCCGGCGCAGGAATGAGAGCCCGGCATTGCGTTCCTTGCATTATGGACCGGACTGCATACACGAACTTGCTGCTAAACGCTGGCGTCCGCTCGCCGGACAACTGTCGGGCAACGGCTTTATTAATCCGAAGAATTACGAGCCAGTCATCGGAGGACCGTGTTGTTGGCCTGCGTAAACACTTGTGGCCTTAGTGCACCCAGCGATATCCATAGGGAAAACTTAAAAGTGATGTATATAGTAGTAGAGGGGCCTGCGAGCAACCTAGCGAATGAGTGGCCCTGTACTGTAGCATTCAGCAGACGAAGGAAAGCTAGAAATGAAGTATTTTCTATAATTATTCCAGCGGGTACGCATTTTCAGAAAAGCGCGTTTAAATGTAGCCCGGTGGTGTTCAGGGGCCGAGTGAGTTTCTTTTGCCTGCTCCTTAGTTTTTGCCACCGACACATCTTCTAGTCGCTTTGAAAATCGCCCACGACCCTGCTTTACCTACCGGCAACTCAAGCATCGCGACTATGTTTCGCCACCGCGTTCTAGTTTCGTGGAAACATTAATCCTTTCGCCCTCGGTAAGCCTTTGCTCTTGGTGAAAAGGTGCAAGGCTCACAAACGTACTCCAGCCGCTCGAAGACAACGTCGGGTCATCACTATAATAATAATACTACTAATATTAATAAGACGTTTTTATGTCACCCTAAAAGAACTAAATCTATCGCTAGGCTTTACATACGCTGATTTAGCAAAGCGGCCGTTCAGCTCTTGGCTTTACTGGCCTTACCGCGGCAAGCTTTCACTCATTGTAAATGCCGCATTGTAACAAGTAACAAGCTCCTCTACGGCTTGAGTGGCGAAAGAATTAGTCCGAAATCGCGGCGTAAGTTGGCAATTTTGGCCTTTACACCTACTTTGAGTCGCAATTTGGGGCCGTGCTATTTAAGGAGATGAAAGCATCCAAAGTGCGCACCCGCTGCGTTTCGTGTGCGCGTTGTTGGAGATTCAGCACTTTCCACCTAGTCTTTGTGGCTTTGTAGAGTTGCAGACGGAGATACGCTACCTCAACCAGTGGGCTAAAGTAGCTCATCACAGTACTTCTCAGCCCCACCAACTTGCAAGACATAATTGGTGTGTAACCGAAGTCGCCAAGGATGAAACCACAATGTCAGAAGCCGGGGCTCACGACCTCACTGATTGCCGCAGCGGCCTCACTGATTTCCTGGCTAAAAAATGGCAATCCGATAATACAAACGTATGGAGCAGTCGACGGTCACCAAGGAGGCAAAGTTGCCCATGCAGTCACATAGGAAAATGTGCGATAAGGATTTTGCCTCGAGTGGTTAATGATCCTGCAGTCTCTGCTTTACCCTTCAAGACTACATCCTCCACATTCAGTACTGATCTTGACGCCTTTAATACAAACAGATAAGGTGGTTGCTTTTCTCGACTTCGGTCCCGAGATCGAGGGTTTCAATCCTTCGGTAGGAGATCCATTATTGCTGATGCAAGCTGCGGTGATATCCGTAATAGACGTAATAATGGATAGAGCTCTCCACCGTTATATAAAAGAGGCTGTTGAATCAGCTAGTATTTTTGAATGGCCATTTATTATGCACCTCATCTTTCCGAAAATGCTTGAATGCAAATTCATCGGTCGTGCTTCGCTTGCAACAAATGTGAAGTGCCAAGAAAGAGACTGAGTTCTCTGAAGGCGCTTCATCGAATGTATTATTGTTGTTGTTCTTATTATTATTATTATTATTATTACATCTTGAGATAAAATTGGTTGCCGGGCTACGAACAGTATGTCTGCCTTCGGCGGGTGGCAAGAAATGGCCTACAGTGCTATGACATGTGTCGACCTGGGCATTTGTAGATATATCAGTAAACCTGCAGCCATGGCAGTTTTGCTCGGGACCACTGCACTGGGTATTGATCAGCAATGAGCTGCGTAGCCCAGTCCTCGCCTCGTTTTCGAGATTTTACTAGTTGCTGCTGCAACGTCTGTCTGCCTAGCCTGGCATTCAGGTCCAAAGGAAGTCAGACGGTAATTCAACAACAGTCTGCTTTAGTGTTTTCAAACGATACTCGAATGCTGTGGCAGCAACTTCAAAGCGGAGGCGTAGAGAGGAGTGGGCAGAGTGGGGGGGGGGGGGGACAGGCGTCCCCGGCGCCAAAGCCAAGAGGCACCGCAAGCAAAATGGATTGTTCGTTTTTTTTCAAACTTTTTCGTGCGAGAATACAAATCTCGATTTAAACTAAGTCCTTTTATCAATGGACTTGACTATTGCTGGCAGAGTAAGTTAAGCATGTTTACAGATTTAGACCAAGCTGTAGCTTGACGCTCTGGCGGCACACACTTGACGACAAGGAAACGCCGAGAGGCTTCATCCGCCGTGTATTCGGTTGGCCCTAGCAGCGCAACAAGCACATGCTCGTCCCCGTCCGCGTTCCAACTGCCCTACCCGTCCGCTCGCCCCATCCTGCCCCACCAGGCTAAGCATCGTACCACTCGCGTTTCGGAATTTTAATGTTTACCTAGACCTCGTAAAAACCTCAAATCCTTTGGAGACCGGTCTTTTAGTTCGGATGCTCCCAAAGCTTGGAACTCCCTCTGACTTCCGTCAGGACATCATCTGACTTGATCGCATTTAAAAAGAAATAAAAAACGCCTATTTATGACAGCATTTAATGAGTCCCTGCGATTCGCTTTTTATGTGCTTAATTAAAGAAATATGTGCTTATGCGTGCTGATACTGTGCATGCTCCCACTAACCACACTTGCTTGCTGACCCTGTGCATACCACCCCTAACCATGTGATTCTTGTTGTTTGTTGAGCATGCTACTTTTACTACTACTAATACTACTAATACTACTAATACTACTTTTTTATATTACTTCTAACCATTCAATCATTCTTCCCTTGCAGCATACGTAAAGCGCCTAAAAAGAGCTTGAGTTCTTTGAGTGCGCTTTATCGTGTTATTATTATTATTTGTATTGTTATTATCATTATCCTGCCTGCCACACGCGTGCTGCGTCACGTCAAGAGCGAGCCCGGAGGGGGAGTCAGCCATTGCGGAGCACCGACGCACTACTAGACTACAAAAGCTGGGTTAAATTGGCTGTGCTACGACAACGCTGCAGTCATGTCTGGCCGCCTGTCGGATGTCCAAAAGAGAATACTGTTCAGAAATGAGAAGGCAATTTTTATAAAGTGTGTTAACCACAGCCGCTTAGGCTGTGAGTGCGCTATACAAAACTCTCCTTCGTAACACCCACATAGTCTGTTTGACTTTGTGGAGTTACAGACGGAGATACATATACACACAGCTTGAATCTGCCAGAAGTTAGGACTCCGTCGTTGATAGCTTTTTTTGGAACAATAGAGTACACCTACTTTTCAAGATTATCTCTCATGTGGGAAGAACTGCAGAAAGTCTTAGCTATTACTGTCAAGCGTGACTCTGTAACAAGGTGGAGTGCAAGAGTGGAGGCTGTGAAAGCTATCAACGATTGACTGAACAGCATTGTTAGTCTTTTGGAGCAACTGTTTGAGGACTTGACAAGCGGAGCACTTGAAACAAGAAGTGAAGCTGGCACTCTCCTACATTGTAGTTTGAGCTTCAATTTGTTCGCTCTGCTGCCATTTTTTTTTACAGCATCTTAAGGAAGATTGACCGAGTTAAGAAAAGACTGCAGGATCCAAAGATGAAGTTCAAAGAAGCCTCTTGTGACCTCCACTCTCATGAGATTGTGTGGTCAAGACTTTGTGAATACCTGTGAATGAATACCTTCGCCAAGAATCACTACTAGATGCTATAGCATCTAGTAGTGATTCTTGGCGAAGGTATTCATAGCATCTAGTAGCAATTCTTGGCACAGGTATTCACTAAGTCTTATTGTTTTATTGTGTATTCTATTTTATTTATTAGATTGCTTTATTGCCTTGCTATGAGTGTATGGGCCAATGGCGTTTATGGCCACTGATTTACTGGCCATACCCGTTTATTGGAAAATAGTTTTACGAGGGCGAGTCACTACCTGGAGAGGAGCAGGTGTAGAGACTCTCGATGAGGCGCTCGATGGCGGCCCGACGAAGAACGAAGCCTCCACAAGCTAGTTGTGGTGCTGGTGATGACGGCTGTATTGTATCATATACGAGCAACATAAGCGAGCGAGCGACTTACGGATCTAGCAAAAGCAGCCGTCGCCTAAGCAGCTCCGAAGCGCCAGTAGATAAGAGAGTACGAGAAAAGGGGAGAGAGAGAGAGAGAGAGAGAGAGAGAGAGAGAGAGAGAGAGAGAGAGAGAGAGAGGGGGTGAACAGCGTGTATACAGGCCGACGCACACGCAATAAGTGTCCACTGAAGTACTAGCGGGTCGTGCGAGCACAGCTGATGTGATTTGTGGGTAGTTGCAGTTGAACGGATAATCCGCCGAAGGACACATGCTTATAGAACTCTCTCGAGATGTTGGTCTCATGGCAGAGGAGATTTCAAGAAAAATGAAGGACAGCATAGACTATCTCTGACAAATTATAACTAGGTTTTCCCGGCTCATACTTTTATGCCAATTTTGGTTTTTTGTTGAAAGTTGAGCTTTTGAAGACACTTGACCAGACCAAACTCCGCCAGTAATGTCTAGCTAGATCTTGGATGCTTCCACTGTTCAGACGTTCATGGAACAGTGCTGTGCAACAAAATATGTGACAAATGCTTCTTGCCACATGTCACGACTCGGCACTAAAGACGCCTTCTCACCATAACTATGTGGTCGGTTCTGAACGTTCCTTTAGCAAGCTGAAGATAATCCTGTCTTATCTGAGAGCGTAAGTGAAGCAAGATCGATTCTCTGATTTGGCCTTGTTAAGCGAAGAAAAAGAAACACTGGGCAATATTGGCTTCCAAACCGTAATAAACCTGTTTGCCACGGTTGTCAGAAAAATTCATGGGAAGTTAATGATAGCTACCTTGTACCTGTATTACATAGTATTTGTAGTACAATTAATACAACTTTATCGACTCAATATGCCTACTAGCATTTTTTCGCATTTCTTCTATTGTGGAGCTATTTCGCAGCAATTTTGATAGGGGATAGGGCGCTATTTGTAGCTTTGTCCCCGGGTGCCGAAAGGCCTCTGCTTCAAAGCTGACTTTTCTGACTGCACCGTCGTTTGGGTTCGGCCCACAGCAACCCGCGTAGCAAACGAGTCGGGCCAAGCAGAACACATACCGATTTTCCGAGTCTTCCGAAAAACCTGATTTGGCTAAATGATTTCGGCCTGACACCAAATAGAAATTTAATATGTCCTCAAGCTTTTTTCGTTAAGCCCACAGCAGTGGCAAAACTTTAATGCTAAGACACACAAATCATCCATCTGCCGTATCGCATTTACACCGGCAACGACGAGCAGATGAAGAACTATCACATTAGCATTAGCAAATTTATTTTATCAAGAATTCCACAACCGGCAAAGATGTATGCCTCTTGCAGCCACAGAGCCTCGTCTCACCGGCCCAGGCCGTAACAAGCGAAAGCTCGTTTTTGATTCATTATAGGCAACCGATGTTGTCTGGTCAACTTTTGGGACTTTCTGCTAACATGAGTAGATATGATGATCTGCAAACCTTGACGAGTATTTATTTTAATTTTTTTGCGGTCTTAGTGAATATGCGGAGTAGGATGGTCCGTCCATCGGTCAAAATTTAAAGGAGAGGTTTGACTCATGTACCATTTTTGTACCTTATGTAGACGGTTTTGAATCGGGCGAAAATTTGTGGTATGCTTTTTACATACGACATTCAGGATGGGCTCAAAGGTGTGGCAGTAGGTAGCCCGGATTTCGTGCTAAACTTCTCTCGTTACGGAGCGAAGCACAAGGTATAGTGAAGTTTGACAGCCTCATTTATACAGCGTGAATAAGAGCCATGTCGGTCATCACTCCAGCTAGCAGTGGGAAATAACGGAACGCCTCCCGCAGGACCCCAACCGCGACCTGGGTTGTGGTGAGGGTGAAAGACCTGGTATTTCTGGTTGGTCGAAGGAAGGGTGAAGATCCGTTTCCCTGCGAAGCCAGGGGCCGATCCATTACAAACGTTTAATCTACTCTCCTCTTTTTCGCTCTCCTCGCTTGGGTCTCCCTTGAGTAACTTCTCCGATGCTGTCCAATGCTGGGTTGTGCAAGCAAAATCCAGCTGCTTTTTGTGCTGAGCAGTCAACAATGGCTTGCAAGTGACCACAAGCGCAGTTAGTTCTTGTTCCTTAAGCTATCTACTCATGGTATTCTGGCTCATGACCATTCCGGTAGCTTGGCAGAGGCTCTGGCAGTGCATTTTTAGCAATGGTAAACCTGTTCTTGTGAGCCATGTTTTTTAAGAGCTGGTCCTCACTCGGAGAAGTTACTCAAGGGCGACCCGGTCGCGGCAGTGCCTCTGCACTACAACAGCCTGTTTCTTAATAATGTTCCAAACAGTACAATCTTCGTGCACCGACATCAAAACCGCTCTTGTACCCTCAGAAAGATGTGCAGCTGAAGGCATTTTCTGGTCGCCCACCGAGCACGGGCTGACCTCAACAGGTCAAGGAGTCATCCAGGTACACTGGCTCACCATAGGTCGAGGCATCGTCGATGACGAAATGGCCAAAGTAGATTATTCAGTCACGTGACCAAAATACACCATCTGTTTACATGGGAACCGTTGACTTGGTTGCTGACGAGCCAAGTGACGCAAACTAGGTGCAAAATTGTATCAACAAATTGTAACAATGTAATAGTTGGTTAGGTTAATAACTTTTTCGAATATTTGGTCTTGCAACAATCGGACTCAAGATCCACGGACCGGGTTCGTGAAAACTTTTGGGGAGCGACAAGAGCCTTAACGGCTATCACCACCTTTTGCAGCAATAAAGGATCGCCCACATGATTCGAGCCTGGACCGGCCCTATTAACAATCAGCTGCATGTGTTGGCATTTTTTTCTGCCTCTTTAATCGTAAGAGGTCCCACTATTACTCAGAAGACGAGGCTTTCGGATAGCGTCAACTCTGCCTTTCCTGCATTGACTGAAACGAGTGAACAACCTACCACTTTGAACTAGACGTTTGCTTGCCAAAAGCCTTTTTAATAAAAGTCATCTACCAGGGTGTGAACCCAAGTAAACGTTCGGAAGCCGAGTATGCAAATACTTCGTCCATGTAAAAGAAAAAGCAGCAATTGTTCCTTAGTCGTAGGTGTTATTAATTTTGGGGTTAATTTGAGCCTAAAGCTGGGTTTACACGATGTCTTGCTACCGGCATAGTTCGGTCTTCGTCTGTCGACTTGCTTGGTTCAGCCTTCGCCGATTCTTGGACCATACATAGTTTGGAGAAGGGGTGCACACACCGAAGACTAAGGTAGGTAGGAAGTAAGACTTCAGCTATCTGATCACATGGAAAATGATTTCTTCTGTATGGACAAGCCTTGGTCATCAAAGGCTCAGCCCAACAATACACGTGCTAGTTATATAAAAAGTTCAGCTTATTTTGTCTGCTCATTATATAGCGGCAGAAGTGCCTCTACGGCAACCACCGACACTAGCAGTAGGCACAGGAAAGGATCGCTCACTGCAGGACTCGAACCCACGACATGGCTAATTAAGATCTAGCACTTGACCTCCTAAACCAAGGCAGTCACACGTAATACATGTCTAATTTTAGTGCTTCGGTATAAGTTGAAGCAGCTGTTAAACCTGGTTCAAATAACGGCCACAAAGAAACTTTTTGTTTTCTTAGTCCGTTTTAGCACAGGGTCAAGGTGTTGGCCTTATAAATCACCCTATAAATAAGGCACCGAATTGATTTTCTCTTGGGGCACTATACAAACGACTTGTATTCATTCACTTATATTATATATTATATTCACTTGTATTCATGACTGCACACCAGGAAAAAAGCCTCGACTACTGAGCTAGCCAACTTCTCAGCAAGAGAGCGCTCTGCACAGAAAGCTTACTAATGGCCAAAATGTGGAAGCTACCCAATTTAGCTTTGGCTGCCGATTTGGATGTCAAGAACAAACTCGAAATAAAGCAACAACCGCTACACGATGACGAAACGGTTTCCCAGTTTCTTGTCCAGCTCTTATGCAAACCCATACTTTAACTATGATGTTTGCATTGTGTGCCTCAAAACAAAAGCCCATATTATGTTTCAAGCTCACGATTGCCTAATAGCTCTACAATTCCTCTATCATTAGGATGGATTTCGAATGAACTCAGGCATATCTAGAAACACAAAAAATAAACGATCTTTCAGAGAATAAAGACCAAACTAAGCGCTATAGTCTAAAAGGTCAAGCTTAATCAACAATTCACAACGATGAATTTAACTCAGAACAGTACACATGCCTCATTTATTGGACAAATACTAACATATAAACAGACGAATTTGACATCAGCACTGTTACTGCACATCGATAGCCAATATAAAGCAGCACTTACAAAATTTCGATGGCTCAGAATTGGGCAGTGGTGGCAATAATACATGTGCGCATGCCATGGGGCATGCCTCCGGTCTTAATAGCTGGCCTTTGGTCTTAGTAGTTGTTAGCATGCTGCTTCACACTATAAAAAATGACAAAATTTAACCACTTGTCACACGATGTAACACTAGTTCAGAACGAACAAGTTTAGGGCCATCAAGTTGAAAACTACCACAACCAGCTGAGCACACCGACACCAGCCTATGGTCATGCTTGTTAGCAAGCAGTACATACTGCCATCAGCGTGGAAGATGGCGATCTATTGTTTATACCAAGCATAACAACAAAATCACCAGTCTTCCAAGCCGCATGCAGCTTTAGTTAGCAAGCCACGCCTTCTAAAGCAACTATCAAGCAAGATTTAGAAGCTAGTAAATAGACTTCAAATCTATATAGAAAAAGAACAACTTTACCAGGATAGGCTTGCATGCTTGTGCTAAACGAGTATTCCAGACTAAATATAAGCTTGTGCCAGATGTTTACCTCAGTTGCAGGAGGTACTTGGCATTCTGTATTTGTTCTGGGCTTCCCGTTATAGTGATGATTCTCTCGTTAGAGCCAGGCAAAGCCTCAGCAATTGTAATCGATGCCATCGACTGCTGTCTAACCTGTTGTATCCTTGAACCTCCTTTGCCAATTATAGCACCGGCCAGCTACAAAAGGGTGTCTTAATTAGTGCATGGTAACATATTGATGCATGTTGATTGCATGGTAACATATTTAACCGTTAACTCAGCAAACAGAGGACCGATAACACTTACATCCTTCGGTATGCTAACTTGGGTTGACTGAACGTTAGCCCCACCAGGTTCATTGAAGAGACTGTCACCTCCAAAGCCAGGACCAAAGGTGCCAGGATTACCAAAACCTGTAACAAAAAAGGCCTAAGCATGATTAGCACACCTATCAGCAGTAGCGTAAATGGCCAGCTCACGACTTAATTCAGCAAACAAACTGCCAAGTAAAGGCAAAATACGTACCGGGGCCACTCATGAGCGATGAAGCCATTCCTATGCTATCTCCACGGCTAGCTCCCCTGCAAAGGCTCTTAGATATTTGATAGGATCGAAACTGGTTAGCTGTGTCGTAGAGAAACAACAGAAAAACCACTTACCGCGAAGGTCCATAGCCACCGCCGCCGCCACCACTCGCCCCACGGCTGCCACCCCTGTCCGACGAAGTAAAGCCTCCATATTCGCCTGCTGAGAATTCATCACAGTTGTGAGGATCGTAATTACTGACAGGCCCCTTTGGAGGTGCTTGCTGAAGTAGCTCGAAGATGACACCAACAGCAGTAACCACTTTAGACACAGGACCCTGTATCTGCACAATCCGGTCCGTTGATCGTGGACACACTTGGGAATAAACCTTGATGTTTGTTCCTGTCGACTAAAAATATAAACCCAGCTGTATTCACCTGGACAAAATTATTCGGCTGCAGACAGGCTAATTCGCAAAAATTACCTCACGAAGCTCCTTGATCTTGAATCCTGCTCGTCCGATGACACAGCCAGCTTGACTCTGGTGAACAAGCACTCGAATTTCACAATCAAAATCGTGAATGCCCTTAAACTGCTTGTACTAAAAAATATAAACAGGAACTGAAAGCGGCAACGATTGCAATGCTATTGCACTTAGGTGAGATGATTAAGAAAATGCAAAGCATGCCACAAAATAGGAAGGCAGGTATAAGTTTGGTGCAACAATGCACGGCACTTACATCTTCCAATGTTGGGATGACATCTTGCAAGCACTCACAAACTGTTCCAAGGTCAGCGCTAATAGTCAAAATGCTACAATATTTGTCAGTTGCAAGTTAAGCCACACCGATATACTGAGTGAGGATGCAGCTTACTAGAAAGAGCCAACGCATCACGAGCAGCTAATTACACTACAGCATATTCATATATTCTAAGCGACTGCTGCAGCAACATGCACCATTCACAGGGTCAATACTAAGATCGCTGGCAAGTGGCAGGCTTCTGACGGTACTGCATGATTGCAGTCCATAGAAATGGCAGCGGCAAAGCTCAGAAAAACAAGACGTGGATTTACCGTTCGGGGCTGCTTGAGTCGGGTACCGTGACGCTTGCATTGTACTGCAGACAGACCAGCGGGCATCAAGGGCCATGTTCGGCAGGACGTGGACGGGTCAAGAGGTCGACGGACAGGCCACGGTGCATATCGTGTGAAGGATCAGGCATGGGAGGGGAAGAGAACAACATCACTTATAACATGGACACGAGTAATATGCCTACGTAGAGAATGACACAGCATCAATTTCTACAGGACGCAAATAACCAGCAAGTAACGCGTGCGACATGCCGCGGAAAATTTTCACACGACGGTTCGCCAATAAGGCGATGCAAAAAAAAATCGAAGCAGCTCCAATGAGGGTGACTCACGTCGGTCCTCAGGCGCTTGATGTTACTACCACCTTTTCCAATAATTGCTCCTGCATTCTACAAAAGTCCTTTCATTAATGCCCAAGACCGAAGCTTATCAGAATTAGAAAAGGTTACTAACAGCAATGATGCTAACAGAGCATGGACTTATATTTAATGGACTCAAGATGAGTGATACATACCTTACTCTGTAGCAGTACACGGAGCTCAACACGAGGCCCTTCCCCTCTGCAGAGCCTCTTGACAGGCTTACCACTATCCCCATCATCTGCTGCAGACCTCTTTAAGCCTGAAATAAAGAGAGCAGCAAAGGCATCAGTGGAAGCTACTAGGCCACAAATATAACGTAAGTTTAGCACGCACGACATTCAAGTATCATGTCACTGTAACAAAAAACCAATTTATTCACAATCTAGTTATCTTTGTTTAACCCATCCACGTTTACTGGACCACGACTATTAACCGCTTACCCTCATGTCGCATCTGAGATACATTCTCATTGTCCCCGCAGTAATTGATGTGATCCTGGTAGTCGTCCGACATGGTATGGGCTTCGATGCTGCTACAAGCATAATCATAGGTCACAACTAGTCGTGTTAACGAACCGTCAGGATTGCGTTAAATTATTCGTCTGCGCTGCTCAGCAGAGCTAACCCTCAATGTAATGGCTAGAAGACCGCCGCTACCAGACCCTACCACGGGCAGCTAGCACAAAAGATAGCGCCTCACGGCAGCCGGCGGACCGCTATGATTAGTCAGCCCACACAGCAGGCTGTCAATGCAATACTCGCGGCGGATCCCAGGGTTTTGAATATGTGAAGACGGTATTTGTGGCTACATTAAACAAAAACATGGAGGCGGGCGTGACTTGCCTACATACTACTTACATATAGTGCTACTAGCTTCTATTACCGCCAAGTTAACCATTACAGAACCGAGTCTTCAATAAGCAATCCTTCAATAAATAACTACTCAACTGCACATCGGCGCAGCTTGTACTAGTTAAGTACAGCATGAGATAATGAAAACCGAAACCTACTCAGATCTCAAAAAATTAAATGCACTACTTCTCAGCTACATATATGACCGATAGGCGGGTATACAATGGCAGTATCACAATGAGTCAGATCATGGATTTTCGATACTTACGTCGAGTAACCGTTGGGTCGCACAAACGCCGCAAGCACTGCGCAGCGATTCAAAAATGGCTACCAGGACGTGCCGCCGAAAGAGGCGATGGCGCCTTGCCTCAAGGCGGGAGCTGAGTAATCAAGGGTAAGTAACGCATAAAAGAGCTAAACAAGTTATAAAAGTATTAATAAATATTTTTAATTCTCATTTAAGATTACTATAAGCAAGGAGCTTAGTGAGGTTACCTTCGCCACAGCGGTCTTACGCGTTTCACCCTTGACCCGCGGTCCGGATGCTCGGCCTTCAGCGTGAACGCCGCTTCGCCCAGTGGCGCTCGCCGCTCTTACTACAGGGGCCTCACTTCGTCCTGCGGGCGTACGGAAAAACTTAAAATATTGCGGATATTAAGGTACCACCGAGTTATTCACTAAGATTGGCAAGCTGGATAGCACGTTCGTGCAGCTGTCGATCGAGTGAGTAATGTTTGTGTGGGGTTCCCAAACATGCTGTGACTGCTAAGTGTATTCCACTTAGTACCGGTCCTGCCGAGTGCCTGGCGGAGGTTTCCCGAGGTCGTGAGCCGGCATTAACCGTCCGTTAGTGCCAGTTGCGGCGTATTTGTACGACTTTAGTTTCTTGCCGACGCTGAGAGCGAAGGATGTCGGCACATGTCAATGCCACGAAGAAACCTGGACGAATGCATTGACGGTCGCGCCAAGCCGAGCACGCTCATCGTTTCTAGCTGCATATTCTGAGGCGCAGGCCATGGGGGACTTCGCCAGACGACGACTGCCGACACAGAACCTTGTACACAAGTTACAAGCGCGGGAAACATTCCAGTGTAAGCCCGGCACTCACATGCATACTGCGAGGGACCTGTATTGCAATATATTCCCCAACTTCACTGTCATTAACGTCGAAAAGCCACCGTGCTTTCTGCGAAAGTTCTCACCGGATGGCCAGCACTTCATAGCGTTCTCTGCCGACCAGGCGTCAGTGGAAATATATCGTTTCCAAGGCCCAGCAGCTGCAGAGGATCTACTTTACAGCTGCACTAGTCAGGACTTCTTAGATCTGACCGATCAGCCTGCAGCCGTGCATGGCAGTTTCTTTGACAGGTTCTTCAAGCTGGCGCACGTGGTCACATTGGCTGCATTGCCGGAGATCCTGAATAGGGAATGCAGTCTCTTCACCGACGGTGGCAACTACCTCATAGTTGGCTCTGCTTGCTTTGTTCCGGAGGATCCGCACCCGCTTTTCAATGAGGTCTATCGAAACAACGAGTCGGTAGCGCCTAACCTTCAGTCTCCTCTGGAGAACTACACTCTGTATGTCGTCAGCATTGAAACGGGCATAATGTGTGACAAGAGGACATTCAAATGTGACAAGATATTTTTGTCCAACAATCAAGGAATATATCTTTACAAAGACCTCTTAGCAGTCCTGTCCATTCAGCATCAAACTATACACTTATACCAGATAGGCGTGGATGGAACCATCACAGACATGCATAAAATAGGTGTGTTGGCGTGTGCTAAATGCATTTCGTGTACAATACACTGGTTCTGATTTGTGTTCGGCATGTTACTGTCAAAATTGGTTGGTGCCATTCGCGTTAGGCCGTTTCTGCTACGAGGATGACGAGTATGTGGTGGCCCACATGAACAGCAGAGCCCGGGTCGGTCTGTCTGCAGCAAGCGCTCCTCGACCATTTTTCGAGAGAGCCCTCAACTCGCTGAAGCATAGGCTGTTGGCATTCCTGTTTAAGAGAGCTAACGAGAAAAGGGACCCCGAAGAAATGAGAAGGTATAGCAGCAGCTGCTGTTGGTTGTTGCAAGTTGCTCTTGCATTCCGTGCATGGAAAGCAGTGCAATTTTTACCTATATTGTAGGTTCTATATGTATTTTGATCAGTTCAAAGCTCTTCGGATGTGGAAAATGCAGCTCTTGGATAAAACGACTCTTTTGATTAAATATGCAAGTGAGAATGCTGTCACACTGCGTGACCTGGACCCAAACTTTCAACAGGTGTTTTTTGTAGTATATGACATCACATCTGCAAAGGTAATGCGTGTACTCGTGTCGATGCATGAATATCCATGTTTGTGTGCATCCATGTTTGTGTGCATCCATGCTTGTATGCATGTGTAGTTATGAAATGTGCTTTTAGCAAATTCCTAGAAGCATTTTTGTAAATGGCAAAACAGGTTGGTTAGCTGCACTGTCAATGTAAGAACATGCATTCCGTATCTCAGAAGGGCTTTTTCCCAGAACAACGCTCACACGACCCGGGTCGTGAAGAATTGAGCACCTTGCCTCTGGACTAAGACATAGGGGCAAGGCTGGCATAGAAGCATAACAATTTTTTTGCGCAATTGCAGTTGATGAATATGTGTTTCTCAGCTTCATTTTAAATATCGCCATGTCTAAATGCCAGCCGGTTGTGAGTTCCAGGCTCTAGGTGCATAGGACCTGAAGGTGAGGTCACCAAAGGAGTATTGGTGAGAGGTATAGCTAGCGACCGAGTTAGAGAGGAGTGCTTGTGTGAGAAAGGCCTGTATTTCCGACTGCTAAGCCAGGACGACCACGAAGGACCAACTGTCGAGTGACAGAACCTTGAAGTCGATGTGCTTCTTGATAAGGAGCCTGTCTAGGTCGAGAGAATGTGTCATTTGCCAGTTGCATCTTTCATATTAGGTGAGCTAAGGTAGTGCAATAATTGTGATTGATTCGTTAGTGCTTTAAATATTGTCACCACATTTTTATTAACTTGAGGGTTTTGCAGCCCACTGAAAAGATGTTGCTCATTTGGCTGTGGTGCTTGGCTAGAGTGAGAAGAAATGATATAACTGAATGGTTTTTTGAGGTCAGTAGGCTTTCTAGGGTTAGAACCATAGATAACATCAGGAGCAGGAAATTTAAAAGTAAATGTTCTTCCAAGTTTGAACCAGAAGGTTCTTGACAGCCATAGCCCTCTTCAACACCAAAGGGCCTACTAGGAGCTAGAGTGCTGAAGGTTGTCTTGCTGTACAGGAAGCATTTTTAGCTGCTATTGATGCCGGATGGCCCCCTGTGTAGACATACCCTAAAGCTTGTATAGCGATCGTGTGCAGCATGACTCTATCTGCTGCATGAAAATATGGTACCCTCTCTAAAAAAATTGCCACCATTTGATCTGCTTTGAATCAGCATGCCTGGGGCCTTTAGTGGCTCTAAACATGCAGTCAACTTATTTCAGGTGAGCCGGAAGTTACATTTAGAAGGTATGCCATCTGGAAGCCTCTTGAGACCCCACTTTGAACTCATTATCCCCTCTGGGAGAACCTGTTGCTGCACATCGACGGCACTACTCGGTCGGCTTACTTTGTTCCATCTAAAAACCCTGCGAACCGATGTGATCGGAAGGCATGCGGTCCGGATGGCTTCTAGTGTATCTTCAACATATCTTTTAAACCAAAATTTGGGAGTTCAGAAAGCTAGCTGGAAACCTCTTCAGTACTCGTTTTCCAAGAATTATGTGCAGTCCTGCAGTCCAAGAATTATGTGCGTTGCCTCTTTAGGTTTGTGATAATGCAGCTAACTCTTTACAGTAACCAAAATCTGATCGACCCTTTACACAAACTGATAGCCCCCTTGAAGCTGCTTGCCGAAAGTATGCCGTCCGTCGCAGCAGCCGTTTTTTTGACGGTGGTTTTAGCCTCACCCAAGAGAAACACACTGAATCTGCTTGCCGAAGGTGCTGATCTCCAAGCTCCTCCCATGAAGCCTGGCTGCCACCAAGGAGGGTGGGTGGAGGGAGGGATACAAGACGTGTCGCCTGCCCACCTCCCACCACATGGTGGCTGGGTTTTATGTGAGACGGTGCTTAATCATCCAGCTCTCCTCTGCTTACGACCAGATGTGCAACCTGCTGCTTGATGGCAGGCATTATGACCAAGGTCGTGCTAGTGCATTCACTGGTTAGTTTTTCATTGGCTACTATCAAACAGACCAGCTGAAACTTATTAACATCTGAAGTATGGTTGAATTGGAAGTAAGAAGAGAGTGGTAATCTCACTGCCAGTCTCTCTCAAGTCGTGTGCTGGCCATATTCACGCATGCAACTGCAGTGCTAGGGCAGCAGCTGACCACCGTGTTGGTAGAGTGGTGTAGTTTTTGTGTTCGTGTTGTTTTTGAAAAGTCGCCAACCCAGCATAATTCCCCGGATCAGATTGGGCTAACAAAGCATTAGCCTCATCATGACTATTTATCACAGCTGTGCTTACCGTTGTCTCTTGGGTTGGCCCAACTGCAAGAGCACCCAATTAGAAGCGTGTAGGCTGGCAAAAGGTTTTTAGCACATTCAGCTACTTAAACGATATTTTTTGTACAAACTCTGGACTACTAAATTCCAGCATTAGTTAAGACTATATTATGGACAAAGTTTGTCAAAAAAGTTGTGAACCAGCACTGATATATTGCTTACAATCTACCAAAAGCTGTAAAGACTTAACAGCTATCAAGGCTGCTTCTGGTTTTTGGCAGGAGCCTAGTATTTCTGAAGATATTTTTTTGTAGCATCAACCCACTGTTTCACACTTAGACTCACTAGGTTGTCTGGAATTGTACTTTAAATAAAACAGTTCGATAGTTCAAAGGCTAAGGTTGCTGGGTACCCAATTTTATCCATGTGTTGAATTGAGCTGAAATGGTTAAAAGTGATAAAGCATGGCAATGATCAAGGTAAGAGCAAAAGCCACCAATCTTCGTTTTCTGATGAACAAAAAATTAAAGGACCCACATGAATCTTTTCTCACAGTCACGCTGATGTTAAAAGAGCACAATAATATGCCGATAAGAAATTAGAAAGTGTTGTAATGTCAGGCAAAAATAAACACTGTATTGTATCGTAGCACTCACAATATTTTGTTTTTAAAGAGAATCCTGTATGCATTTTCCAACTTTGTTCATGTGAAAAATTATAAATTCCAAAGTTCGCTTGACAAAGCATCCAGATCTGAAAATTAGAAATCGCGCAGACTGACCTTGATGCTTGCAAGATTAATGTTCAAACCTATTTTTGCTTAACTTTCGTCGTCGGAATGATTAACTAAATTGCGTTGGCTAGCTTTTAGTTATCTTTTACGAGCAAGCATCGCGATATATGGGCAGGAGCCGCCACGCACTGTGGCCAGCTGCTGGTGGCCAGCCGAGGTAAGACACCAAGACCCATTTGCAGCCTGAGGAGCCAAGTGGAACTGGTTGCCCCCCCCCCGGCCTTCATTGGGCAATATCAAGTGTCTAGCCGATTGCGTTTACCAGAAGTAGGCTTTCCGAAAGTTGCAAGCCACCACTACTTCCTTCCTGTGTGCAGAAACTACAGTTGAAGTGTAAAGATCGCAAGATCTGCCACACTATAGGGATCGGTTTGTCTGATCAGTCGGTTTGTTTGAATGCCATTTGCAGTTCGATTGGGCACTCTGCAATGTGTGTGCGTCTGGTACCATAATCACAATCCTGAAGACAGCGCGTGCTGCAAGTGCAATCTTGGTCGGCGGACTGCCGTGCAAACAGTAGGATAGTACTGTGCACAGCATGGCTATATCAGACTCGGCTGACTTACTCAGCTCTCTGGGGGTGGGGGTCTTTTCCTTTAACTGTGTTTACGCTTCTCTTGAGGAGGTTCGGACTAAACATGGATTTGCTCCTGAGATCTGTTGCTGCTCCTGCTCATTTCATGCATCCGTGTAAGTATTCCCCAATTAGGGAGACAGATCTTTATTGTATCCATGTTTTTAGGCAGGTGTGGTCAGTCTCGCTTTTATCCTTATATATGTTCTTGGCATCCCAGCTGACTAATGCATGCAATAGCCAGAGTTTTACACGGTACTGCTGGTTTTTTGTCTGAGTCCTTTTTTGTTTTGCTCTGTGTGCACAGTAATTGGTTCAAGTATCTGAGCTGTTTCTCTGCTATCTCTGTGAAGATTGTCTCTGCAAATACGAGTCAGCAGGGGCAAGCATGCTATATAGATATAGATAGTTAAATGGAAACTCGATGTGATGATGTCGTGAAAGGGCAATGTATTGGTCGGCTGATGTGTAATCTTATTCCTGTTTGTTGCACAGATACTGGCTGTTTATGAAAAGTCGTCAGACCAGCTGTTGTCACTTTTTGAGAACTTCTGTGATATGTTTCGTAATGCCATCAGCTCGAATGAGGCTCAGTTCACATGCTCTCCATCAAGCAACATTTATGCTCGGCAGATACAAGATAATTTCATGAAGACAATCACCTATGCAAGGTATAGTCTGGTATTGCAGCCTATGTATGCTAATGATAATTATGTTTGTAACTCGCAGTGCTCCATCTTATGAGTAAGAAATGATTCATTGCATTGCCTTATTAGGATTTGGTCTCGGAAACGAACGACTTTTGTGGTTGTCGTGTCGAGTGTTTCGTGCTTTGTATTTATTTGCCTGCCCGTCGAACAGTCCTTCGGAGTGCGTTAGCTGTGGAAATTATTCATGGCATTGTTTTTGGCTTAGTTTCTGCCTTTTTGGCATTCCTTGATTTTATGTACCGGCATGACTTTTTTTTTCACATTAGTCTCAACAAGTTATTTTAGCCCTCGACACGTGCTTGTAGTCTAGTTAGGAAATAAAGGCGTCCAAGACATTCATATTCGGGGAGGGGATGAGGGGGAAGAAGGAAAGCTTTAATTGAAGATAGGAAACAGATATGCTACTTAAATGACTAATGATAACTATTTGCACTATGGATGCTGCTGGTGTCAAAAGTATTAGCAACGAACTTACCCCCCCCCACTCAGTCTCAAAAGGCGCATTTCACTACTACGAATGAACCAATTGGTCAAACGTTTGCCAGAAATGTAAGTACTGGCTCCACTAAACCGTGACTGCTGCTGGTTAAGTAGAACACCTTCCGCCCATAGTTAGTGCATTGTGCATTTAAAGCTGAAAAAACGGATGGTTGCTAAGGAGTTCGGGTATTACACCATGGCCTCACCAGGGACTGACAAACTCAAATATGTTTTTAGATATTTGCTCCATAGGAACTCTCTTATGTCTGTGTAATCACTGGGGGCATGAGAGTTGGATTTCCCTACCCATAGTCAAAGGGTTGGATTCTTCAGGCTGTTTTTGGAACCAGGTCCAACGTGAGTTGGGGGTCACCTCTCGACAGCTCTTTTAAGGGAGGACTACAGGCCTCTTCCTTCGTCGGCACAAGCAGCCGACAAACTAACTCGGACTCTTTAAATTAAATCATCCATAGAGCAGTCAGCTAAGCTTAAAGCTCACGAATGTATGGCTAGCAATCGCAGTCAGGTTGCCCTGGTGGGACGACTTTCACTTGAAAGTGCTGGGTCTTCAGTGATGGAAAGTGTTTGTTCGGAAACTCTTAGACGCTGGCCACCAGCAGTGCCTCACAGAGACAGTGCACCGAGGCTTGCCAGATATGACGTAATAGTAATAATAATAATAATAATAGTAAGGCACTTGATAAAGCGCCCTCAGAGAACTCAATCTCTTTCTAGGTGCTTTACATTTGCTGCAAAGGGAACTCGATTGAATGGTGAGTAACATCATGTTTGATAAACAAATAATGAGAAGAATCGCCAAGCACAAGCCGTTGCCGGTTACCGAGCGATACAGAATATGGCAAATAATTGATATAAATAAAAGTAATTATGTATAAATAAATAAGTAGTAATTATATTATTAATTATAATATTACGTATGATTCTGTCATCACAATGGCCATCTCAGATGAGTCGGTCACCGTGCCACGTGGTCACGTGCCACGGCTGACGAGTGAAGTCCAGTTTTAATTCGCTAGCGAATCCAAATTAATTCTTTTTGCTAACCGTAAACGAAGAGAATTTGCGTCGGCAGAAACATGACATGTACACCATGCCTCCCTGAGTGCTGGCAGCCAGCAGTGCAATTTGATGACAGAAGTGTAATTGTTTGGGTTTGCTTCTGCTTCTCCATCGTGTCAGAGTTTTGCACCGTATTACATCAACGTGGTGGAAAATGGTGGGATTGTAAGTGGTCTTCTGTGGAGTGATTGCATTTTACAGAAAGACCCAAAGCACACTGTATAGGCTTTGTAGACGGGATTTTTGTGTAAGCAGATGAAACAGTCATGAGTTGGGTGAGTCAGTAGCCTAACCTAATTTTGAGTGCACAAGTATTGGCGAGGCTGCATAAAATGGTCCCCTGACCAAAAAAGTTCCGCTTCTGATATAAAAAATGTTGCAAATGCTTTTAAGTGCTAAAATAAATTCACACCCCACGATAAGCTATAACCTATCTGAGTGGCTCCAGCATAGAGCAAGCTAAGCTTCACTATTATATGGCCCTGTTGTTCTCCAAACGTCCGGCAAACATGAGAAAAGCGACTCTTTTAAGATGTGATACGGCCCACCGGAGCACCGAGCTCTCTATACACTTCACCCCAGAGAACCACAATCGGATTGAGATCTGATGATTCACTCGACCACTCCATTAGTGCAATGGCCCTAAACTATATTCCACCGTGTAGTGAAAAAGAAAATTAAACACTTATCTGCTTTTAGCGTAGGCTTCTTGTCTTTCTTCAAAAGAAAACCGTGTCCACGAATGCTCATTATACTAGTACTGCAATGCTTTAGAGTAGTTCTAAATAACGTCGTATGTCATGAAGCCAGGTATCTGCTACAGAAGCAGCCTCTATGTGTGACCCAATTGCCTCAAAATTTCTTCGAATTTCTGTCTACAGAAGGCAGCTATCATTGAAAGCTTCATTGGGGCAAAACGTAGTATTGCATGCAGTTTCAGTTATCAAAAATGGCAAATTTACTCTTACCATCCCATTTGGTTTTGCTCCTGTCTTCGTGAGTCCAGTGTACCCTCACCCCTGACTACTCCAAATGAGCCACTTTACGCTTGATGGGCAGAAGTGGCTTCTTTTTATTTGTTCTGAGCAAACATACCTCGTTTATATAGTTGGTGCCTGATCGTATACCCACCACCTAGCTTTGTAGTAGCAGGCTTTATGATAAGAATAATATAAGAGAACTGGATCTCTTTCTAGGCACTTTCCAGATATCTATAGAAAGCATTTCCAAATAGCTTGAGTGCAAACCCTCTCTGAGGGTGAGAAGCTGCCTAAAGCTTCTCTCTTTGTCAGTCGGTCCGAGCTGGTAGAGTCACATGTAGGCGGCCTGGTCTCGGTGCATTATCGATTAAACCGGCTGCAGCCATCTTCATCAGGCTCGCCAAAGCCTCACCAGTTCGGAATTCTGTAGCAATTGTAATGTTACCAAGTCTGTTTGATGCAAAGCCCGCATTTGGAAGTAAACTAAAAGGTAGGCATGCCGGTTGGCGATAGAGTGAGGTTGGGAAATGAGCATAGCCGGTGAACTGCTGCTTTCATACTACTGCCCATGTCTAAGCACCTCCAAAATTGGGCATTGCAGTTGCTTTCAAGGCACGGTGGAATGGGGAAATATGCTATTTGAAAATGAGTTTAAAGGGTTAAAGGATGCTTTCTCTTGTTGTTTTTCTGTTGTACACGCGGGTTATTGATAAGTACCATCGTAAAAGGTAATTTAATTGGGCATTTCATTCATTCTTTGTGCTTCGGTCAAATGTTTGCAGTCAAATATCTACTACTCATCATATACAAGCAGTCGCCTATACTTATGAGCTCGAGTGTATATCCCATTAAGTGTGTTTTGGATAGGTTGAAATGATCTATACAGTTTGATTCTGTCCCTGCTGCGAACCCAGAGGAGCTATTTTGCCACTGCACTACTACTGGGCAAACAGTCACTACTACTGGGCAAACAGTAGATTGACGGATTCTTATGATTCAAAAAATAAGAGTGGTAATTAAAAACAGTGGATGCCCGTCCTTGTGTTAAAAGTATTTGGCCTGGCAATAAAATGTTTACTTGCCCAATTCGTCAACTATGTGTTTTATGTATAGTGCGCAGGAATGGCTGATTTATTTTTCTTTATGCTAAGTCGGAAGCCGTCTGCCTGCACCAGGTCGGTGGCACCGTGCCGGATGGAACAAGACTTTCGGGAAGAAAAAAGCCGACTGTCTTTAATAGTCCGCTGGTCCACTACCTTAGTTCTTGGCCCTTGAGGGAAGGAAGGCTTGTGGATGAAGTGCAGAGGCTGTGCTCTATTCTTTGATGCCACATGTCTTTAATCTATTGCTAACACATACATTTTTTCTTTTTTAAATGTTTCATTGCATCTAGTATAGGTTGTAGTTGCTGCTTGTCCTATGGACTTGCAAAAAGATTGTAAAGGTGCAGCATGTGCTGCAAGGCATACAGCAAAACGTGCTCAAGGGCAACAGAAGTGAACACATTGTTGTTGCAAGGGCTGCTGATGGTTGACAATTCTCATGGTAATAAGTGCAATACAGCATTTTTTTTTATAGCGCCCCAAGAGATCAAACAGTCATCATTAGAGGTCGAGATGTTTACGATTGCACAAAGACAAAGTATCAAATCAATATTAGGGATGCCATGCATATATAAAGTATTTGAGAAGGGCTGCCTATAACCACCATCTATCACTAAAGAGAATATATTGACCATCTATATACATTTGGTTAGTGCGTACAGTTGGCCAAAAGACCCGGTAGTTTATGCCTGATTAAGAAACACTTTTTAATCCGGCAAACTGGCATTGAACAAGTTCCCACCCACCTCTCAACTATATCACGGTCTACTTGTTGGGTGTCTTGATACTCTTGCCTTGTGGCAAGACACTGCCGAGTAGATACCTAGTCGTGCACTTCGAATGCCTGTTCTTTATCTATGCTAACTCGTTTTTGTCTAGATTTGTTTTTTGTTGATAAATATTGGATGCAGGCTCTCTGTTTGTAAGCTCTTGTATGCTGTAGGCTTCTTTGATGTCACAAATCGTGCTGTAGGCGTGCCTAGCGTTTAGTTTCGTAATGATCATGTACATTTGTCTGAGGGCACTAGTTCTTACACATTTTATAATTCATTTGTATAGCACCCTACGAGAACATAATGTCTATTCAGGTGCTTCACACATGCCACTGGGCTCGAGCCCACGATCTGGGTGATCAAATACATTCACCTTTATATTGGTCGAGGCAAGGACCTTCAACCACTGGGCTAAATGAATCATCGTCTGCATTCGTATATGACTATTGGCATGCAATTTATATCGTAGCAAACTTACCTACTTTAGATCAATGTGCGACTTTTTAGGCATGGATGTCATACAGAGGCTGTCACCAGACTACTGGCACAATTGCCCATCAGTGCTCAGTCGTACAGCAACAGCCCCTACCTAGACTTGTCATTGTTTAATTATGATCAGAAGTGGATTTCGCTAATGGAGAGGCCTAAAATATGTGGAGATCATCCAGTTAGGTAACGTTCTACTGCTGTACTTTTGACTGTAGTTTGAGCCTACTTGCATTTGATTGCAGAACTTTTGTTTTTGTTACAAAGTAGTATTAGTAATAATACATTTGTATAGTGCCCTCAGAGAACTGAATCTCTTTCTAGGCACTTTACAGATTCTGTGTAAAAAGCATTACCAAATGATTGATGATAACATCCTCAAGCACCATGCAAAGTGTAAACAGGAACATGCACTCTGAAGAATCAAATTAATGAGTTGATAGCTTCCAGTTCGAAAACAACCTCAGCCCAGTTGAGGATAATGTCAGCTTATAATCTGAATAATGATAATAATATATTTGTATAGCACCCTTAGAGAACTTAATCTTTTTGTGGGCACTTTACATATTCTGTAAAGTAAGCATGATCAACTGGTTAGTGGTAACATGCATAATGTCACCAAGCATAATAGGGTTAGAGGTAACATGCACATTATCAACTTGTAAATGTGGTTAGTGGTAACATGCACAGTGTCAGCATGCATAGGCACACAAAGGGCAAATCATAAGGACAAACCAAATGCTGTGAGAAGCAGGTATATAATGATAAATGAGCTTGCATAGCACCATGGGAAAAGTGGACCTCTTTCTAAGCACTTCACATAGTCTGGAAAAGAAGCATACGAGTAATAATAATTATATAATAATAAGTCATTTATGATGCACTGAAAAGAACTAAATCTCTACTTCCCAAAAAGAAATAGCTAAAGAGTTATTTACCACCGAGGTATCACGATTAGACAAGTATGTAAAAGTGCTTAAGCATGCTTAGACAAGCATGCAAGATCAAACAGGAAGACACTGTGGAGCATACACTTCATATGCTTGAAGATCCTTTTATCTAAGTATATCTGAATTTTTGCAATATTATGTAGGTGATTATGTTAAACGGCCTTGACAATGAGCTTGAGCCGTCAGTTGGTCACCACAGTTCAGTTTGCCCCCATTTCACAAAGCAAACGTAATATTGGCAAACGACAATGCCGTTGCTTCTTAGAGCTGAATCTTTCCCTCCCAGAATAGTCTGAGAATGTTAGTATGCTTAAACTTGCTGATTATCTGTCTTGTTTTTGAGTACCTTGCATCTTTTTCACCTGAGAAATATAGCACAAACCCCAATTCTTATGTAGTCCCACGGACTGGTTTATTGCTACTGCTAAGTAATCCAGTTGTACTCGAGTCTCTGGCTTTTCATTTCCGATGGTCTTTATTGCCTTCATTTGTTTCGGAACTGTTGCTAGAGACATGTTCAGCGCTGCCCACTTGCATTATGGATTTAATCAGCTGTGATAGCTCTGTCGCCATGCCTTTTCTTGGCCACCCTATCTCATTTTTAGTCTGGTGCTGTTGCTGTCTTTTTTTGCAATTTCTTTAATATTCTTAGTGTTTTTGCAGTTTTCTTAAAATATCTTGCTTAATCTCTACTTGATGCTGTATCTTATCATCTTGATGAGTCAGCTAGTGCTCGGGTATGTGCACGGGTGTCAATTTTAGCTACGATTGAACTTAGTATATGGTTCTTCGGGCATTTCTCTGTAGAAATCACACTGAACACTTTGCTCCAAAGTAGAAAGTAAGCGCTGCCACTAGCCTTTCTGAGAAGACGTTAAACTGTGACTGACTCAGAGCGCTAGAGCAGAGTCATCCATGTGCTGTTCAAAGTGTGCGTGCGTGCAGCTCGTGTGTTAGCATGGATTACGCCGTCCTTATGGCTAACCACCGCAACCTACATCTGTGGCCAGCTTCTGCCCGTGTAGCTTGCTATGGTTGATTCTTCAAGTTCTTATAGGCTATTTACTACTCACTTTTTAATCAGTCCTGTCTGTGATGTGCTAGGTTCGCCATAGCTTGCAGCTTTGTTTTGTTTGGCAAGGTAGATCAGAAAGTTTGTGACTGCCTTTCAGATTTTACGGTCGAAAGTGTGGCCTCATGAAGTTTATGATTTATACCGGATCTACGGACAAACTGGTCCATCCACCAAACTCATCTTCCAGGCGGCTAGTTGCATTTACCTTTCATCCAAGCATGCCATTTGCCATCAGTGTTCAGCGCAACAATGCTGAGTACATTGTCAACTTCCACATTCGTCATTCGCTGTCAAAGTAGTAGAATAGCAATAGCAGTAGCTCGTGACCGCACATTGCCACCAAGTATTTGTTGTGCAACGACTTATGTTCCGGAATTGTTCCAGCTATCACCAACGGTGTTTTTATAGTCGTGTTGATTTGACATGCTGGTGGAATGTTGAGTGCATGACTGTAGTTAGCTGCTGTTAGGATAGTTTCTTCACAACCTTTTACAAGTGATAGCTCTGATGCTAACACCACAGGAGCTGGCATGGCAGTGCCTTCAACTTATAACCACAGTTCTGCTTAGTAGCAGAATTGATCCTCTAGGTAGTTGCGTTGATGCTGCTTTGCTCTAACTGACACTTTTGTCAGCGCATATTTTGGTGCTTTTGTGTTAAGCATCTTGTATTTCTGCAACGTTTGCGGCTAATTTATCCATAAACTGATTGCTTCTAGCTCTCATGTGTGCCAGCTATCCCATTGTTCAACGATGTATTATCCCTTGGTTTTTACTACAGCACTATGGAATAGATCGAAGGACAAGTTGTTGGTGATGATTGATAAAACTTGTTGAAGGGATCACTCTTTTAAGGTCCTACACAGAGAGTGAGTGAGAAAGTGCCAGCAAGGGGAGTGAGGGAGGGAGAGTGAGAGAGAGGGGCAGAGAGGAGGGGGAAAGAGGAAGAGGGAATGAAAGAAGCATCTGCTAACAAAGAGTGGCTGGGAGCATTTTTAGTGACCCTATGATGCTGCATCCCCTTAATGGTACTTCAGATAGGCTGAACAAAAACAGAGGAGCACCTATCTAGCTAGCCTGGTTCAGCATCATGTATCCAGGGCGGCGTGTAGTTGGGCCAGTATCCGGCTGGAGTCAGACACGAGTTATAATTGGTGCCCCATAACTTGTCGCATCTACTTTCCGACGTCTTTCCGATGAGTGCCACTGAGTCACTAGATATAAATTCATTTGTATAGCCCCTGAAGATAATCCAATCTCTATTCAGACACTTCACATATGCCATGGGGCTTGAGCCCGCGACCTCGGCCAGACCTTTTCGGGGTGAGCACCTTTACCACCGGACCAAACCAGCTCGATGTCTTCATAGATGTATGTTGATAGTAGTGAGCTACCTCACATACTTCACAGTGTGCAGCAGATGAAAGGCCTAGCATTAGGAACATTCTGTGCAGGACACACACACACACATCCTGCACACACACACACACACACACACACACACACACACACACACACACACACACACACACACACACACACACACACACACACACACACACACACACACACACACACACACATATAATTAATATATATATATATATATATACAATTCATTTGTATAGCACCCTAAGAGCTTAAATCTCTATTCAATCGCTTCACTTATGCCGTGTGGCCCGAGTCCAAGACCTCGGTCTTTAAATTATTCACCTTGACCTTGATCGTTGAAGGCTAGCACCTTAACCACTGGGCCATACCACCTCCGTTTAAGTTACTCAGCTTAGTCCGTGAGAGATTTGGTAGTGGACGTAGTCGCAGTATCGTTCAGTGATAGCAAGCATGGTGTAACGTATCTTAGTCTGTATCCCTGTGCATGTCACCCCTCACCATGTTATTCTTCTTGCTTATCAAGCATGATACCATTCACCATGTGATCGTGTTTTTTTTCTCGGAAAATGTAAAGCGCCCAGAAAGAGATTGAGTTCTCTGAGGGTGCTTTATCAAGTGTATTATTATTATTGTTATTATTATTATCTTCACAAAGCCACAAAGACTAAGTGGGTGTTAGACGACCTCATCAGCTCCAGTCAAACCTGCCTACTTGCCGCTGCATTTGGTCAAGCCATCGTTCGGCAGCTGAAGAAGCCAGCATACAAGTCAATGTTACCGCTAA
Source organism: Cristatella mucedo (assembly GCA_009760855.2). Taxonomy (NCBI): domain Eukaryota; kingdom Metazoa; phylum Bryozoa; class Phylactolaemata; family Cristatellidae; genus Cristatella; species Cristatella mucedo. Next base: position 2,586,829 of record WPIO01000020.1, read on the forward strand.
GGCAATCTCTGGCTTGATCACACCTTGCTAGTAAGTTCCAGTCTGGCTTTAGAGCTAATCACTCCACAGAGCCAGCATTGCTTAGGGTATACAACGACCTACTTAGGAATGCAGACATGGGTAGAATGTCTGCTTGTTTTGCTCGATCTTTCGGCAGCTTTTGATACCATCGATTACAAAGTTCTTCTAGAGCGCCTCTCATCTCGCCTGGGCATCACTGGCACTGCTCTGCAGTGGTTCAGGTCCTATCTCAGTGGGAGACTCCAGAGTATTGACGTGAATGGACAAAGATCATCTGAAGTACCTCTGAAATATGGGGTACCTCAGGGCTCCGTGCTAGGTCCGGTTCTTTTCACGGTTTATGCTCTCCCTCTTGCTGATGTGATTGCCAAGCACAATCTAGGCTTTCACGTCTATGCGGATGACACTCAGTTGTAAATAAATAATAAATACAATTAATTTATATAGCGCCCCAAGAGAACTAAATCTCTATTCAGGCGCTTTACATATGCCTCGGGGCTCGAGCCCATGACCTCAGCCACACCTTGATCGGGGCGAGCACCTTAACTGCTGGACCAAACCAGTTGTACCTTTGCTTCGATCCCTCCCAGCCTTCGAGCACCTCAAATTCTCTCAACTCACTTGCTGCATGCATTGATGACATCCGCACATGGATGGCAGCAAGTTTTCTAAAACTAAACGATAAAACTAACTTACTAGTTATGGGAAAACCCAGTGTGATTCATGGGTTGGAAAGGCTGACGCTCAAAATTGGCTCCGCCAGCATATCTCCTGTCGAATCAGCTCGAAATCTAGGTGTCATATTCCAAAGCGACCTCTCGTTATTTAAATGCATTATTATTATTATTCAGACGACCATATCAGCTCCACAGTCAAATCTCCCTATTTTCAGCTTCATAACATTGCTAAAATTTGGGCTTGTTTAGATAAGGATACCACGTCAAAGTTGGTCCATGCATTCGTGACATCTCGTCTCGACTTCTGCAACTCACTGCTTACTGGTTTACCAGCATGTGCGATCAGGTGATTGCAGCTGGTGTAAAACCCATCAGGCCAAGCATCGTACCACTCACTTTTCGGAATCCAACAGTCTACAAATACCTCGTACAAACCTTAAATCCTTTGGAGACCGTGCATTTAGTTCGTATGCTCCCAAAGCCTGGAACTTCCTCTCGACCTGCGTCAGAGCATCCCCTGACCTGACCACATTTAAAAGGAAATTAAAAACACCTATTTAGGACAGCATGTAGTGGGTCCCTGTGATTCGTCCTTCACGTGCTTATGCGTGCTGACACTGTGCATGCTGCCACTAACCACATTTGCATGCTGACCCTGTGCATGTCACCCTTAACCATATTATTCATTTTGTTTGTTTTTCAAGCATGATTTTACTTACCATCCTATTGCATTTCCCTTTGCAGCAAATGTAAAGCGCCTAGAAAGAGATAAGGTTCTCTGAGGGTGCTTTATCAAGTGCATTATTATTATTATTATCATTATTATTATTCAGGCGCTTCACATACGCCACGGTACTCAAGCCCAAGACCTCAGCCGGACCTTGGTCGGGGCGAGCACCTTAACCGCTGGACCAAACCAGCTCGGCGCTTATAAAACTATTGTTATTATCATGTGTTACTTCGTCCTCAAGTTGATGCAAAAGCTGAGACGCGCTCGTTTCGTGAGCTGGAAACGCGAGACATCCACCAACCTTCACCTTGTTCCTTGCTCCGCCTTCAGGACAGCTCTTGCCGAGGTTTGAATTGAGCGCACAGACGGTCGCAACACCTTGTGTTTCTCGCACAGTATTAGTTATTGACGAAAATACAAATTTTAACGACCGTCCGTCGAGTGCAGCTTCATAGTGCGCACTGCTCATGGCGAAATGCGTTCGGTTGTCGGAAAATCACTCAGACCTTACCTTCTGTTGAGTCAAAGCTAGCAGTGTGGCGTGCGCCTGCGGCTTCTTCTGTAATTGGCAAAGCGCGTGACACTAATCCACATGCCTCACCTGTGGCCAATAGTTAAGCCATTAAAGCAGTGCAGCGTCATGCCACTAATGCAAGTTATATTTCGAGTCATCTGCAGCGATTGACTGGGCTTCCGTGTGTGTGCCCGTTGAGAGGAATAAAGAAGAGTCTCGTTTACTGCGAACGTGCACTCGCTGTGTCTCCGTGAGACTGCCACAAGAACAGCCGCCGCCGGAGACACAGTCGCACAACGGCAGTCGCACACAGCCGAAGACAATCCAGGCAAACGTAGTTTTCTTCGAACAGAAACCAGGTCAGAGGGGTGGCTAAGCTGCTAAAGCACCTTGGAAGTTCGCCAGTGGGCTCGCTTATATTCTGCGAAAAGGCCCGTGCGAAGGCACACCGGGCTGACCCAACCTCCTCCTTTCCACCACGAGCCGATTAGAGTGCCAGCCTCATGGTACATAGTCTCTTCCATGATCGGATTCGGCCATACATGCAGTGATTTTTTTGGGTACTATCATTGCAACTGTTAGTAGATCGATTTCTCATTCTCTCTCTATTACCCTGCTCAGATTTTTACTGATTCACATTACCTCTCTCAGGCGAAACTGGTTCAACCCAATAAATTAGCTTTTGGGTGTTTTCATGGCTCCTTGAGATAAGATTTTCGTCCTGTTTCGGTAATCCTGGTGCCACAACAGATCGCCAATCGCATACCAGAGAGGCGTTATAGGAAATAATACGACAGCACCACCCCCAGTGGTAGGTCGAAGCAGGGCCATGTGCGTGAACAAGTTTCAACGGAGCAGTAACTGCAATAATAATACAAATAATGCATTTGATATAGCGCCCGCAGAGAACTCAATCTCTTTCCGGGCACTTTACATTTTCCGCAAAGAAAGCGCGATCGAATGCTTAGAGGTAGCATGTTCAATAAACAACAAGAATAACACGGTTAGGGGGATTTAATCGGTAGTGGCGTTCTCACGGGAGCGGTACTTGAACAGGAACTAGTCCGTGGATCACCTGCAACATGCTCACTTTCTAGTGGCGCGTGTAATGAAAAGCCACTAGCGCAGAGGTGTCCAACATTTTTGCGTTGGGGGCCACATTTCAAAAATTTAAAAGGTCCGGGGCCACATGTAATGAGGCGTAGTTGACCACATCAGAAAATAAGTTCGTAATTTAGTATGACTATTACTATTATACTTAATAAATAAACCGCAATGCAATAGTATTTTTTAGCATAATTATAATTAAAAATAATAAATGATAACAATTTAATCATGTGTCCTGGAAAATAATTCGATAGATATTATGGCCAATCTTTTACTTTTGGATTTTTATTTTAACAATATGAAGACAGAAACTTATAAAACTTACGAAATTACATGACAAGGACTCACATAAGAATAATGTCTTCGGATTAATTAAATGCCACAGGTTTTCAATTTCTACTGCACTGCAGGCATCAATGAGATATTTGGGATTGCTTCTGTTTGCATAAAAATTCGACATCTGCTGCAACAGTGGATGTGGCAATTCTAAGGATTCCTGATAAATTTTCATCTGTGAGAACGGACCGAGTATTTGTTTTCACATTTTTCAGTCTGGAAAAAAGCTGTTCACAGAAATATGTGCTGCCAAAAAGTGCAATATACCTGCGAGCATGTTTGGCTAGGTTAGGAAAAGACTCTGATGAAACATACTGCTTGTAAAAGGTAACGAGGTCATGCTGATCATAAGCAGTTTTTAAATTGCTGTCATTATGAATGTCGATTAGTTCGAGTTGAAATTCATCAGGTGCACCAGAGGGATCGATATTAAATGGATTATTAATCATGTTCATGTCATCCCCATGTTGTTAGAAATCCTGAAACCTCTCTTCGAATTCATCAACAAGTTTGCTAACAAGAGTGGAGTACTTCATATGAGCCAGCGTTTCAGGCGATCTTGTTGCTAGTGTTATGAAATGTAACAGTTTCTTCTGATCTAAGTGTTTCCGGAAAAGTTTCAGCTTTTGCACAAACGCGACAACACACATACATTTTATGGACCAGTTGATCCTTACCTTGGAGTTTGAAATTAAGATCTGCAAGATGTTTGGTCATGTCCACCAAAAAAGCCAAGTCATTCAACCACTGCTGGTCATCGAGGAAGCCAACATCTTTTCCCTTTTCTGTCATACATGTTTTTATTTCGTCCCGAAGTGAACAAAACCGGCTAACGTGTTTGCCCTACTTAGCCAACGGACTTGGCAGAAATAAATAACATCACAATGATCTGATCCCAACTCTTCAAGGAAAGCCTGAAATTGTCTGTGGTTTAGCGCACGAGACCTTATCACATTGACTGTTGAAACTACATTGTCCATTACATGTTGCATGCTCAAGACCTTTGCACATAGCTGTTCTTGGTGGATGATGCAGTGATGACTGACAATTTTGTGAGGTACTAATTTTACCATTAAAGATACAAATCCATTGTGTCTACCTGTCATTGAAGGGGCTCCGTCTGTGGTTAAACCAATCAATTTAGTTTCAGGAAGATTACATTTTGTGAGGACCCTCTTGACCTGATCCAAAATATCCCTCCCCGTTGTAGTGCCTTTCATTGAACAGATATCCAACAGTTCTTCGATAATGACAAACTTTCCTGTTACTCTGCGTACAAACACCGACAGTTGAGCCATATCGCAATTGTCCGTGCTTTCGTCGAGCGCAAGAGAATAAAATTCGCATTCAGCAAGTCTTTTAGTGAGACTTTCTTCTATGTTTGATGCGAGCTCGTCAACTCTTCTCGCAACCGTTTGATGAGAAAGACTGACTTTCTTTACTTCTGACTTCTTTTCTGGACAGACCACACCAGTAAACAGCCTGAGGCATTCCTTAACAAATTCACCATCGGAAAATGCTTCCCCCCCCCCGCTTAGCTATAGCTTCAGCTATTAAAAACTTACTTTGGTTGAAGCCTCAGACTTGTTGCTGGGTGCTGTAAACAATGACTGCTGTCCGATGACGCTCTGTTTCAACGAGTTCACGAGATCAATTCGAAGTTGACCAGTCAGGCTGTTGTACCTGTCGCCATGCTTTGTTGAAAAATGTCGCTTAACATTGTACTCCTTGGCAACGGCAATTGTTTCTTGGCATATTAGGCACATTATCCTACCGAAGCGTTCCATTACAAAATAGTCTACAGTCCAAGATGCTTTGAAAAGTCTTCATAAAGCGTCAATTTTTCGTTTTTTTGCTAGTATTCACATTCGTCGCAATTTTTCTCTGTGAAATAAAAAAACAGATCAGTTACGAATTGATTAATTTATATTTTATCACAGCAATATCTTAGTACTATTAAGTAAGTTGAGCAATACGCGTTTTTTGAAAAACCTACCTGACTGATTCCAGTTCGTGCAGCAACAGCTGAGAAACGGCTCTTTTTTTCTATCCACAGTGTGAAACAGTTAATTCCGCTTGCGGAAGCGTTATAAATGTGATCGTAATGGCGCCGCTGTAGCACAAATATATTACCCCTTCACGCTAAAAGGTTCACATGAAGGCTAGCAAAATAAATCGATTGTTTTACCTTCACGCGAAAATAGCCATTTGGACACCTTCACGCTTCACGCGCGCGTGAAGTACATCACAGCGCCTTATATCGCCGTTTGTAATGATTAAAAATTAACGAAAAACATGGAGTGACAAATATTTTTGGGATAACGTTTCGGGCCGCATAGAAGACCTCGGCGGGCTGGGTTGTGACCCGCGGGCCACGTGTTGGACAAACCTGCACTAGCGAATGAACAACATACGTTTATTGGCAGCCATCATATGTGTACGACCAGGACCGCATGGCGATAGTGGCCTCTCTTGATTGGTCAGTTGTTGTAGTTCCGCCATTGTAGGTCTGCTATGACACCTTCCCCCGGAATAGGAGCAGTCTCATTTTCAAAGATCTAGCCTTTGGACCGGCTTTAGCACACTGTCAGGCCTTGCTGTAGTTTGATCGTGAGAGGTGTGCATATCGTCGTCAAAACTAGGAATCTGAACTTGAAGGGTAGCCGTAGTAGGGTCGGTAGCTGTAGGGAAATGCCAGGGCATTGTTTTGACTTGTAGATCAGTGTCAATCGGTCTACGATGCCTTCTGTTCCACTGAAGTATGCTGCTATTGTCAATTTGTACGACAGGTGACCCAGGTATACCCGCTTGAGCCGTCACCGTTGCACTTTCGCTCCAGCTGTTTTCGCTATTAGTTCGCATTAAATACCTGCTGGCCGGGTTGAGTAGGTGAAAGTGGGCAAGCAGGATGATAGCAATTGTGGGAGTGTGGTTATAGCTCTTTTCAAAGCCGTCGTTGAGTTGCACCGTCTCCTTTGCCGGTCATTGCGCTTGGACGTGCCGAGAGAGGACTGGTAACGTGGTCCTAATCTGCCGCCCCTCGATCAATTGTGCTGTGCTGCAGCTTGTAGAGGTGAAAAGCGTCGAGCTCTGAATCATGAGAGCGGGGCACGGATCAGGCTGCCTCACAACGCATTTGGTTGTTTGTACATCTCTTTCCACTTCCCCGTTCGCTTGTGGAAAGTGCGTGCTGGTCGTAATGTGCTCGAACCCATATCGTCTCGGAAATCACTAAATTCAGGAGATGAGAATTGTAGACCATTGTTAGACTTCGATGACTCTGGTATGCCCCAGCGAGTAAATATAGTTGGTAGTTATGCCATCATTTCTTTCGTAGTTGATTTCGATAATGGAGTGATTTTCATATGTCGGGAGTAAAAGTTAATTACAATCAGGTGCTGTCGTATCTCGTGTTCGTAGAGATGGACAGCCACTTGTTGCCAAAGAACACTGGGCAATGGTGTTTTGATGAGCGACTCATGCAGCTGTAGTCTCTGATTGTTTTGACAGAAGGTTCACGATACGACAAATGTCTTAACGTCTTGGCTAATGCCTAGGCAGTATACACGCGACCTTGCTCGGTCCCTACATTTGGTCATCCCTTGGTGGCCGTCGTGGATCAGCTCCAACAGAAAAGCCTGCAGGCTTTTAGGAATACATATGCCATCGTCATTCGGTACTGATTAAACTACCCGAAACAAAAAGATGGCTACTTATGGCGATGATAGCCAGTAGTTTGGTGTCGTCAGCAGTAGTCTGCTTTACTACGCTCAAGCGAGCTACTGAAAGCGATGTAGCAACGACTGTATCTACGTGGAGCTGAATGGCTTCGGCACAATCGTGTTACTCGCTTCTACGCATAGGGGTTCTTGACAGCGTATCAGCTACCACCAAGGTTTTCGCAGGTACACACACGACGGGAGAGTTAAAGCGCATCGTTCAAATTAGTAGGGGTTGGCATATTTCCGGGACCTGGCCAAGCTCCTTTGTTATCAGTAACGCTGTAAGCGTTTTATGGTCAGTGCGAAGCTCGAACGAAGGCAAGCCAACAAAGAACTGACTGAACTTCTCGCATGCCTACGCCTCCGCAAGACACTCTTTTTTTTACCTGAGCGTATCTTTTTTTGGCGCAAGACAACGGGCGGGATGTTAATACGACAGATCGCACATCTTGCTCTCCCGATCCATGGCACTGCAGCAGAGCGGTGCCTAGACCATAGCTACTGGCATCGGCGCAGAAATGACCGACTTTTGAGGATCGGACTAGGTCAGCGCCGGTGCCTTAGTCACGCGCTACTTCACTTCCCGAAGTGGTTTTCTTTGGTTAGGCCCCCAGTACCACACTGAGTCAGACGAAAGGAGTTCGTTTAGTGGTTTTACGACAGTGGCCACATTTGGCGAAAATTGACAGAGGTAGTTCATCATACCAAGGCATCGCTTTAGCTTGGCTATGTTGGTCGGATCAGAGGGGTTGAGGATGGCTTCTATTTTGTCGACTGATGGTCGGACGCCGCTGGCATCAATAGCATGTCCTAAAAACGTCAAAGTGGGCTTGCGGAAAATACACTTGTCTCTATTCAACTTTAGGCCTCACTTTGAATTTTCGGGAAATGACTCGACGAAATCTATCATCATGCTTAGCCGCCGCGCATGCGTACGCCAAAACATCATCCATAGTATTGGCTACACCTTTGATCTCACCCAAGAGGTCTTGCATCAGCCACTGAAAGATCTTGGACGAGCTGATAATGCCAAAGGGCACCAGGCGAAAGAAAAAACGTCCACACAGTGTTATGAAATGTCTACTGCTAAAAAAACTGCTTTCATAGATAACGGAATAGCCCAACACCAGCTGGAGGCATTCAACAATAGTATACTTTCAGTGTTAGAGCTTGCAGGTTGCAACACAGACGAAGTTTGGCACGAGAGCTTCGACGTGAGCTCCCATCTAATCTCCCATGTCCCACGTAGTGATTTCTTTGGTCTAGGCAGAGCGCCTTGAATTGAGTGTGTACTTGTGAAGTGGCTTTGCCTATTTCAAGACCATGAAATATCTGTATGTGTCGTTGACTACCCTTCTTGGGGTCAGTTGAGTACTAAATGACGATACATAATGACCACTACCTACTCTTTAACGACTCCTCTTGGTTCATTAAAATAATGACCATATGCAGTGACATCAATTGGGTTAGCTGAATGATGGCAATGTGCAAGGACCTCTCTTCGATCTTAAGTGGGAAAAGTTATCTTGTGACGAATTTGCTTTGATTAAGCAAGCGGTCAGAGGAAGCGAAATTCAGTCGGCTGTGGGATCGTACTGAAATGGCATATAAATGGCATAGAAAGTCCTTCGCCAAGGGACGTTTGATAAGTATGATACATATATGTGTCAAACAGACTGACCGGGTGGGAAACTTTTGAAATTTGGTTTCTTTTTTGTCTACTATAAACCGACTTCATTTTTTATATTCTCCCTGTCCTCACATTTCGCTTGGTTCAAAAGAAACGGCAGCAATACTTACTTCATATCGAACGCCATGCTCTGTTTCGGGCTGTTGGGGTCGGCATCGGCGTGGCGCTAGAAAGGTATAAATAGCGAGGCACGAACGCAACCGAGTGCATGCTGAAAGCAAACATGATGCGATGAACCTCACCACAAGATTGTTGTAACGAGGCCGAGACTTTGCGGACGTCGCGTCGAACAGCGGCGGGCTGCTCCGACCTCGTTTCACAAGTTTGTGTGTGAAAGAGGTAAGGATAACTTGCACTCAAGCCCACGAACCGTAAAAGAACGAGCGTCCGCTGCCGTGCTGATAGGGCTGTAGTCTGAATTATCGTCGCGAATGGCACAGAACGCTTGCCGACGTGCAACACCACCAGTTTATTCCACCTCCACACGAAGCAGGGGGAAGCACAACTCCCCTCGCCCCTGTCGCCCCCTGTCGCCCCCTCGAGTCCCCGACTCCCTTGTCAAAACAACCACTAATAGCACGGCCCGGCTGCTTACCACATCGAGTGTCACAGCCTACTCGTACAGCAATCAGGGGCAGTGTCATCAATTAAATAAAACCACATGCCCGCCTGATCTGGAGATCAATTAACGACGTAGCCAGAGCAGCAAGCAGCTGTTCTTCTCCACTGCTTAGACAACGAGAAGGCTAAACATAGTTTTTTATTTAGCACATAGTCCTCACAGCGCGCCGGAGGTCTCAGGCCACACCTTGGCCGTAGCTGTCTGTCGCGCTCGTCATCTCTGGCCATACTACCAGGGCCCGCATCGAAGTGTGCATCAAGGAGTTCGTTAGCGATCGGTACTGTTCTGATGTGCGCTCCCTTAATTATGAGGCTAAGTAACGGCTGCTCGGAGGAGGCAGGCGACCGCTCGGCCTGTGGAAACAAGCCGGCTGCGTTTGACTTCAGCGTTCATGCGTCGTGGGGCCACATATTTCTCCACTGCTGGCGTCTCGTCGGGCAGCACAGCCTCGAAGCTCAATGGTGCATCCCACACCCCCACCACTTCGAAAGTCACCACCGGGTCTCCGGACGCCGCCGCCGCCGCGTCTCCGGGCGCCGCCGCAGCCGCGTCTCCGGCGCCGCCGCGTCTTCGGGCGCCGCCGCGTTTCCGACCTGCACCGCACATCCGATCTGCGCCTCGTCTCCTACCTGTGCTGCGTCACAGCCCACTTGAGTCGCCGATGAGCCTCCGACCTGCTCCGCATTTCCGATTTACTCTGAGTCGTAACCCACCGGTTCGTCGCATGCCAGCGTCACCTCCACGGCTTCTGCTGCCTCGCAGGCCGTTGCCTCGTTGCGCACCACGTGCGCCTGGCAAACTGTCACAGCCTGGATCGCTGTCACCGCGTTCCGCACGGTGGCATCCGTTGTCGCCCGGCACACCGTCGGCGATTGCTGATATTGCTTCTGGTCCCTTTTGTCGCCGCCCTCTCTCCAAGCATTTGCTAACTCAGCGCTCAGCAGTCGCGCTTTACCTACAGGGCTAGCCAGCGCTGTTACCAGAGCCTCGCGAAGCAGACGGTAGTCATCCTTGATTGCCTTAGGCATGTAAGAATACACATAGAAGGCGCTTCCTTCCAGGAAGAGAGGCAGATATTTATGCCAGATTGTCGGATTGACACCGTACAGCTCGAGCCGCCGCTCCGAGTCAAGCAGCCAAGTTGCGAAGTCATCACCGACTTGAAAATGTTCAAGCAACATTGCTGTAGGTCACCGCCGCCGCCGGAAATAGCTTGTAGTCTGAATTATCGTCGCGAATGGCACAGAACGCTTGCCGACGTGCAACATCACCAGTTTATTCCACCTCCACACGGAGCAGGGCGAAGCACGACTCTCCTCGGCCCTCTCGTCCACCGGAGTCTCCCCGACTCCCTTGTCAAAACAACCACTAATAGCATGGCCCGGCTGCTTACCACATCGAGTGTCACAGCCCAATCGTAAAGCGATCAGGGGCAGTGTCATCAATTAAATAAAACCACAAGGACCACATGGCCCACGCGACCATTCGTAAACAAATCCGCCTAGTCAGCTGGTAGGGCCAGGCTGCAGTGTATTAGCGCTCAGAGATTTCAGATAACGTATGCTCCTAAGCTATTGGACCTAGTCGCGTGTGGGCTGATCGGGTGAGCCGATGACCCACACTAGGCTCTCGACACTTCTCCATATAAAAAAAAAGTCTCCGATCTGCAGGGTTCGTCAAAATGTACTCGCCGGTGCTGTTCATTATGGGCTAGAAAGAAGGACCCGATCTGGATTCACTTTCCTGACCAGATTGTGACGGCCATTGCCTTCAATGACTAGCAGCTCAAGCACCTCGCTGACACCTCGCTGACACCTCGCTGACACATTCACCAAGTGGCTGTCGAGCATAGGGAAAACTGTGCAACGACGTGGATTGACGATGAGGACGAGCCAGACGAGGAGGACAAATCTGAGTTTAACCGCAAGAGGTCGTTTCACCATGGACCTGCATATCGACGGCGGCGATCAGTTCCCGGAGGAGAAGGACGTCCCGGTGCTTCACTAGTGCTAGGATATATGGGATAGATCCCGGTGCTTCAGTAGTGCTAGGACGTGTAGTACGAATAAATAAATGGCACGCATCGAGAGAAATAGTGATACCGGGCGCCCACACTGTGATTTTTCAAGGATTTTGGTTATTTCATAAAATAATGTGTATTACACACGAATGTACTGTATAATACATGACGGAGTCGGAAAAATCATATTTAGCAGAACAATAGGTAGGAGCAACAGGGGGCGGCGATGCCACGCCCAAAGTGCCTCGTGCAGATGCAGATCGGCTCCAATTCAGCTGCTTCCTCAGCATGCGTATCGGTCTGTTACCAGGTTATCGGCTTTGCCCTCCGAGTTGGTACTGCGGTCGCAAAGAGCTTGTTTTAGCTAAACCAATGCTGCAGCATTAGAATGTCAGCCGACAAAGATAAGCCCGACGGCGGCTGCGCTAGACATTAGCCATCGACGGCTGTGAGCGAGATGCGAACGGCCGGCCAAGTCAAGCTCTTGACGATGTTTGACGGCCAGCTGCAGATGTTGTCATGGAGGTGCAGAGAGAGAGCAAAAGACGCCTGGGTTCGATCGTAATGAAAACTCGGCTCAGTGGTAAGCGGGGAAGGCGTGAGTGCAGACTGCATGAGTAGAACAGCACTACGCTAGCGTGCCCCTGACTCGTAGCTCTCATCAGTGATCTAGCAGAACCCTGTAAAGACCAACAGCTCAAATGGCACTTTCATAGGCTGTAAGGCGCTAGATTGTCTTCTGGGCTACGAGCCACCAAGTGCTTGATGATGAATAAGAGTTTCGAGGAGGGGATAATGCAATGCCCAATGATTATGACCTTCCAGGTTGGCCATCATGACTTTGAACTGGAGACTGCCTACGAAATAGTCGCTTATTAATTAGGCTCATTAGCAGCGCGATATTTAAAGACGTAGGTGTCCAGCTTATGTTCAGGTATTACATGTGTCGTCTCACTCAATCAATAGCAAGCACAAGGCTGGTAGTGAAAACTCACGCTCTATTTTGGCGGGCAGCGGTCCAAGAATATACAAATTATTGCGAACCTCATCAAAATAGGATCTCTAGCTGTGCTGCAATGAACTGCAGCTCGTAGCTACTAACAGGAGGGTGCTGCTGTGAAATCAGTAAACAAGTGCGTACTGAAGCGACGGGCTTTCATCGCAACAGCCTGCTTGGCAGTAAATAGTAAGACGACTTTTTGGTCACCCTTATGGCGAGATTCTTGAAAAGTTTGTCTATAAACAGCTTGTAACACACTTTGGAAAGATAATTTATCAGAAGAATTTCAGTCAGGATTAAAGCGAAACTGCTCCACTGAAACTATCATCTGTGTAACCAATGACCTACTATGCATCAATGATAACAATACAAATAATACATTTGTATAGCACCGTAAGATAATTTAATCTCTTTCTAGTGACGGAAATGTCACAGCCATAGCCCTGCAGGATCTTTTTGCTGTCTTCGACACTGTTGACATTGATATCCTTGAAATATTAAAATTTACGATTGATATGGCGGACGAGGCACTAGCATAGTTCAAATCTCACTAGGCCGATTGTGTTCAATCCGTATCGTGTGTGGGTCAGGTCTCATCTACCAGACCAGTCACCTGTGGAGTGGCAAAAGGGTCCGTCCTCGTTCCGTTGCTGCACCCCATTTACACCGAACCTCTGGGAAAAGTGATTCACGCCATTGAGATCAGCTATCCCCTCTGTGCTAACTTTACTAACTTTACTCAGCTGTATTTGTCGTTTAGCCGTCGGAATGTGCTGCAGCGACTGATAAACTGAATACTGGCCTTGCAGACATTCGCTCCCGGATGTCGGCAAATCTCCTTAAACTTTACGACGATAAAACAAAGCTTCTGCTCATAGGACACCCCAAGTGTGTGGCTGGACCAGAAGACTCTGCTCTTCTAATAGGTGACCGTCGCCGTGTACTCGGAACTTAGGTCTTTCTCTTTGACAGCTGCCCAAGTTGTGAAAGTTTTATTAAGCAGACTGCCTCCACAAATAGAAGCCACGTTCTATTCCTGTATAAGATTAGGAATTGTCAACAACGATGACTTGCTAAAAATCGAGCTGCCTCCGTGTTTCTGTCTAGGCTGGACTACTGCAATTTTTACCACAACTGACTGGGCTACCAAACCAGCCACAAGGCCACTGAACCTGGAAGAATATGGCTGCAAGGCTATTTAACCAATTTCAGAGGTTCAGCCACGCGTCTCCTTTGCTGAAGGAACTTTGATAGCATCCAGTTGATCGGCGGATACGGAGTAAAGTTCTTACGCTGACCCACCAGGCCCACCACGGCTTGGCATCTTCATGCGTAGCTGAACTGCTACGGCAGACCTTTTGACCTCCTCATGACCTCAGGTCCTGCATGGAAATTAAATTTGCTGTTTCATTCCTCCAATCAGAGACTATTGGCGATGGAAGCTTTTGTTCACAAGGTCTAGACTGTGGAGTTCACTTCCACATCTAATATGCAAAGACGTCTAATTTCCGGCTGCCAACTGTGGCATATCTTTTCAAGCCGTCTTGAGCTGCTACTTCCATGCTAATAGCTACCTCAACTGCTCTCGTGACTCAGCTATGCTTTTCAGTTACTCTTTATTGGGACAGATGAAGTCTGTTGGCTACTGAATGCATACTGAAAGCCGCTTAGGGCTTTGAGTGTGCTATAGCAAAACATCTCCTGCTTAATACCCACCTAACCTTCGCGGCTTTATGGAGTTACAGACGGAGATGCATTAGGTTACATTACATCACTTGAAATAGATTGTTTTTGCTAGAAGAGCTCGGCCGTATGCAGTTGACGTCTGGCACTCCTAAACGAACAGGGCGCGAGATTAAGCGAAGCCCCCACCCTAATCAGACGGCATATTTGATGAGCTGCGGTGTAGAGCGTTTAATCGTATAAAGACTCAGTGTTTAAGCTAGTGCCATCGTCCACCCAAGAGTGTGTTAGCCGGAGTAGTACTTACAGTGGCAACTGCACTTGGGGGTGACCCATTTTTGCCAGAAATTTTTTGATGTATTTTAAGGACCAATAGGATTCCGTGATCTAGACTGAGATCTCAGTCGGTTGACCAACCGGCGCGGGATTCTGCTGAGGAGCTCTAATTCCAGGGTCAAATTGCAGCTAACACTGGCATTGCGCTAGGTAGGGTCTAAAATAGTAAATGATCAGCGTGTGTGGTTGTATCCGTCCCTGCAGACTTCTCCAGCGACCAAAGTAGCCGGTCGCCTACTTGGCTGGTTAGCTGGGGCGCTTGATAAAGCCTCAGAGTCGCATGTTGCCTAAGACACCAAGTCAACATTCATCTCAAATAAATGGCGGACACGTTGCGCTTCACTTCACTGGCAGAGTGATCTGATCTGCTCTCCGAGGAGCGTAAAGGATGCAGAGAATACTTCATAGGATGTTCGATGACTGTCATTGAACTGCGAGGTGATAGAAATCCGTCAGTGACGGAAGGGCCGAAGAAGCACAGTGTCTTCAAAAAGCCTGCAGCTTACCGTCCCTCCACTTCAAAGAAGGCCGACGAAGGCTGACGCTCCCTCGAAGTTGCTCTGTATTCGGATCAGCTCGAGCGAAAACGGCCGTCGCAGCAACAAGCTTTGTCGATGACTTCTAAAACAGCTGCAAAATGTGGCTTTGAATCTATTTTCGCTCTTCCCCCATCCGTTTGCGCTCGCCTCGTTGTATCTGCTACGCCTCGCTTCGAAGCGCCTCGTTGGACAGCGCTACTCGGTCGCAGGCTCGCATGTCCAGTGCGGCGTGTATCGAGCGCACACTCTCCGTCTCTATCTCTCTCTCTCTATCTATCTCTCTTTCTCTCTCTCTTTCTTTCTCTCTCTCTGTCTCTCTCTCTTTCTCTCTCTCTTTCTCTCTCTACTCTCTCTCTCTCTCTCTCTCTCTCTCTCTCTCTCTCTCTCTCTCTCTCTCTCTCTCTCTCTCTCTCTCTCTCTCTCTCTCTCTCTCTCTCTCTCTCTCTCTCTCTATCTCTCTCTCTCTCTCTCTCTCTCTCTCTCTCTCGCTCTCTCTCTCTCTCTCTCTCTCTCTCTCTCTCTGTCTTTCTCTCTCTCTCTCTCCCCCCTCTCTCTCTCTATCTCTTTTTCTCTCTCTCTCTATCTCTATCTCTCTCTCGCTCATTCTCTCTCTCTCTCTCTCTCTCTCTCTCTCTCTCTCTCTCTCTCTCTCTCTCTCTCTCTCTCTCTCTCTCTATGTCTCTCGACTTACCACGTCGCCTTCCACATGGCGGCGGAATCCCCCACAGGAGAATAGCGAGCCCATTCAGGGACTTCCATAAATTCTCCGCCACAACTATCGGCCATCCGTGACCACTAGCTCCCCCGTGGCCTCTCGAAAGTTGCGATAAATAGCGTTGCTGTCTGTCCGGTCTTTCGGCGTGCGCGACTGCCTGCACAATTTGACAGACGTAACGCAGCTCTGTTCCCACCCACAGGGCTTTACCGGCGATTGGCGAGCGGTGCGTTCTTCAATCGACAGTGCGCCAGAGCTCTCTCGCATCGTCAGTGCTACGGAGTGAAAGAGCGAAATGAAAATTGCAGCGACTCGGGGCGCGAGGGCAGCGGCAGCGGACGCGTGCTCGAAGCTCGCCGCCGGCCCTGTCGCGAAGGCGCGTCGGCCTCGTCGAAGGCGCAGATCGCGAAGCCGCCAGATAAGCGTCAACGATTTAATAACATTGGAATAGGAACAACGGAGCTTGCGTCCCAAGAGCAAGAACGCAACCCCAAAACAGGCAGCACCCGATGCGAGCGCAGGCCGCTCGCTCTCCGTCACCGCTCGCTTTCTATGGCCAGTAGGAGAAAGCACCGGCGTCGCCCTCTATGGGTGGAGTGGCGCTAGTCATTCGTATTTCCGGTATGTCCTTAGGCACTTCGGGCGGGGGCGGCGGCGGCGGCCGCTGCTGCTCGGACGCCGCCGAGCGACTCCTGCTCGACGTGGCGGACTTGGTCTTCTGCATTGGCAGCGCCAGTAGCAGCGCCTCGGTGGCCAAGTCGAGGCTCGGTTCGAAGTCTTCGGCGTTGTGAATGGCGATGTCGATGTGTATCGTGCTCTCGCGCGAGTACTGCACGACGCTGTCACTGTCCTTGCCTCCCTGTCCGCCCGAGTTTTTCGTCTCGTTGACGGTGCTCTTGACCACAATCATGGCTTTCTTGGACTTTTTCTTCGTTTTCACGTCAACGAGCTGTATCGACGGTAGCTTGTGCTGAGTGCCCTCTCGTACCGACGCCACTTTGGTGGTGCTCGTGTCGACGGCCGCCTTACTGTAGGTGAAGAAGCCGGCGTCCTTGGAAAGCGAGCCGACTCCCGGTTTCGCTTTGCTGCCAGACGTGTGAGAGTAGATTTGCGTAACTTCGCCGTCCCCGCCGCCGACCTCGTAGTAAACCGCTTCCGCCGCCGCGGCGTGCCGCGGTCGACCGGCCGCCGGGGCCGCTCCGGTGTCGCCCGAACGAGCGCCGGCTTCCACTTCCGTTTGGGTGCCCGCATCTGCGAGCACCGTCCGCTGTCGGTCTAGCGACGAGCCTCCACGGTCACGCTGGACTGCGGCCGAAGAGGCGGCCGCGGCGGTGGCGACTGCTGCGCTGGTCGACTGGTCGACTGGCGCTCCGGACGGGCGAGACTCGCGTCTCCTGTTCGGCCGCCGCCGAAAGGTCGTCGTCACTCCCGCCGCCGCGGGAGCCTGCGGCGGCGGCGCAGGTCGGACCTGGTCGGAGGCGCGCGACGGCGGCGCCGGTGCCGCCGTCGCGGCGAAGTCGTAGTGGACGCCGGCGACGACGGACGCGTGGCCGCCGAGTCGAGAGGCGGGATTCGGCGTTCGCCGGAGCCCCGGCTCTCCGCGCTCGCCGCGCTCGACGTCGCGGCGGCCGTGCCCGCGTCTCGACGCCGTCCTCGGGCTGCGCAGCTGCCGCTGCTGCCCGAGCTGCTGCGGCGGTGGCTGCATCGAGTTTCTCACCGAGCCGAGCGCGCGCGTCGCGCCGGCCGCCGCCGCCGGCGACGCGTGCCTTGCGGGCTTGACGCGGTAGCTCGCGTCGCTCAGCGCGGACGCGCCGGAGCGGCGGCTCACTGAGCCGCCGCCGCCGGGCCCGCTGAGCGGCGACCGGACGTCGTGCGGCGATCGGCTCGGCGACTGCGCCGGCGACTGCGCCGGCGACTGGCTGGCCGAGGACGCGGGCGTCAGACGCTCGCCGCGAACGGTGAGGAACGCGAGGTCCTCGATCGACGCCGCCGAGCCGCCGCTACGATCGCTGTACAGACTGAGGCTGGGGCTGACGACGAGACGGTCGCCGCGCGAGCCGCCGCCGCCGCCGCCGAGCAGCCGCGCGCGCGACCTCGACCCTTCGAGGCGCGAGCCTGGCGACTCCAACTTGGTGCGCGCCCTCTCCAGATGCAGCGAGTACTCGAGGCGGCGCTCGGGCAGCGGGCTTCGCGGGTTCGTCTCTCGCGTGTACAGCGTCACCGGCTTCTTGGTGACGGAGAGGAGCGGCAGCTCTAGGTCCTCCGCTCTCAGCGCCGCCGCGTGGCCGCCGCCGCCGCCGCCGTGTCCCCGCGGCTCGCGCTGAACGAGCGTGGACCTCTGCCGCTGCACGGCCGCAGGGTGCGGCTGCGTCGCTCTCTCTTTGTTGGGTATCGACGGGAATAGAGTCATGTCGCTGCGAAAGGTGGCGAGGTCGCATGAGCGTCTCGGCCATTGCGATT
>WPIO01000020.1:2607500-2982500 GCA_009760855.2 Cristatella mucedo
GAAGGGACTTCAAAAGGAAATGTAAAACCTTGTAATCGACACCCTGCTTGATGAGGAGCCAGGGTAGGTTCCCGAGAAGTGGTATAGCATGACAGTTGCGACATTCATGGCAGACAAGCGTAGCTGCAGAAGCTGTGCATCCAGAGTAAGACCAGATAATTGAGTGAGTTTCATAAATTTAGATTGGATGTCACAAAGGCGTGCACCAGCTTGGCTGCTGTATCCATGCTTAAAGAAGTGTGGATTTTTTTGAAATTCAACATAGCTGAAAGTTGACAGACTTGACTGCTGAAGCGGTCATTTAGCGGAAGTTTCCATCCCTTGGCAGCAAATGTAAAGCGCCTAGAGAGAGATTTAATTCTCTGAGGGCGTTGTATAAAGTGCATTATTATTATTTTTATTCTAACAAAATAGCCACGTTCAGAGCAGAAGCTATAGGGGAAATGTGGGCCTACCCAATTTTGAGGATTGAGCTCGTTAGCTTCAGCAAAAATAAGTCGGCTTTATTGCAATTTAATTTGACAAAGCTTTCTGCCATTCAAATGCCAATGTCGGCGAAATATGCCCGAGGGAGTTCAGAGAGTTTGGCAGTGTTTTGGTTTCCAGGGAGTGATCAAAAGCGCAGAAGCAGATGTTGATCGTCTGCAAAAATATGACTGTACTCTGATTTTGCTTGGCAATCTGAAATCGGCAAGAAGGACAGAGTATGAAAAAGAGTGGACCTTGTGGGATACTCTTCTTCTTCTTCTTCTTATTATTATTATTATTATCTGGGGTGCCACACACTTTAAATTCTCACCGAATAATTGACCGTTGCATCAAGTATCCTCCTGAATTTCACATTGACATTTATGTGCAATCCAAGCCATAGCCGCGCAAAGCCGGAGAGACGTTGGGGATAATATAAGAGCACAGGAAAGAGCTCACGCTCAGCTTCGTCGCGTCTCGAGCCAACGTCGAATCGTCTCGAGGCCCCAGGAGCCTCCAGGTACGGAAGCATGGAACTCATTACCGACTGACGTCTTACAGACTTTTAAAATGAAGCTAAAACTCCCGGATCTGCTTAGCATTTGTTATGTAGGTGCACACTTTTCTGTGCTCGCGAGTACACTGAAAGTGTGCATGCTATCACTAAGAAAAAGAAAGTGCTCCAGCTTCCTTTCCAGAATATGCGTAAATGCCTGAAAAGATGCTTAGTTCCCTCGGGAGCTAGGCGAATGGTTTATTATTACAATTCATAGTATCGGTAAATAGCGGTGCTTCCAAGATCCTGCATTACTTGTGAAGATACTCTATCCAAGTCAAAATTCTCCAGAAATTCATTGATTAGTTGTTCTAAAAACTGACCATAACTTGCTTTGGTCTTTACATTTTCATATGCGAGTTCACCAGTCTGACTTTACTCGTTCAAATGTTTTGATACAACTTACAATCGGTGTAGTCTGAATTATCATCGCGAATGGCACAGAACGCTAGCCGACGAGCAACACCACCAGTTTATTTCATCTCCACACGAGCAGGGCGAAGCACAACTCTCCTCGCCCCTGTCGCCCCCTCTCGCCCCCTCGAGTCCCCGACTCCCTTGGCAAAACAACCACTAATAGCACGGCCCGGCTGCTTACCACATCGAGTGTTACAGTCCACTCGTACAGCAATCAGGGGCAGTGTCATTAATTAAATAAAACCACATGCCCGCCTGATCTGGAGATCAATTAACGACGTAGCCAGAGCAGCAAGCAGCTGTTCTTCTCCACTGCTTAGACAACGAGAAGGCTAAACATAGTTTTTTATTTAGCACATAGTCCTCACAGCGCGCCGGCGGTCTCAGGCCACACCTTGGCCGTAGCTGTCTGCCGCGCTCGTCATCTCTGGCCATACTACCAGGGCCCGCATCGGAGTGTTCGTCAAGCAGTTCACTGGCGTTCGGTACTGGTCAAATGTCCGCTAGGTGGCGGCGGATTCCATCAATTTCAATGCCAACTCCTTCCGCCAGGGCAGTAACTGTCCCCTGAGGCCATTGAGTAGTGCAACGGGCTCCAGGGGATTTTACGAAAACCCGCTGACCCTGAATCAAGTCATTTCTGTCAGAGCTCTCTGTGCGAGGCTCGCGAGCCATCAGAGGTTTCCATTCGTACGAGAAAAGCCGACGGCAAGGCGATGAGCCGGCGTCCAATCCGGTGGTGGCAGAGATTTTGTACCAGTACACCATCATCATTATGTCCCGCCCACTCCGGGCTGCCATTCCTTTTATTGTTCGGCGGTTTCGCTCTACTACACCGTTTCCAGAGGAGCGGTAGGCACAGCGATACATTGCTTGTACCCCCAACGATCGCAAAGCTGGCGAACTGCGTTCGATCGGAAAGTGGCGGAATTGTCCAGAATGAGCTGCCACGGCGGGCCCCTTTCTCTGAATATTTCGTCCAAGTGTTGGACCACCGAGGTCTCGCTCTCGTCGGGTATACGCCGCCAGATAGCAAACCTGCTGGGGCCGCTATCTACAAGTGTCAGATACTTGACCCCGTTGAAGAAAGTAACATCAATAGCCAGGCGGCGCCAGTTGGAATCTACGTCCAAATGTCCATGGCTCCAAGACACTGGCGCTGGATCCACAGACCGGCAACGCATGCACGATTTAACAACGCGTTCCGCTATCTCCCGCCTTACGGAAATGCCGGGGAAGCAGAGCCTGGCCAGACACAACGTACGGTCAGCACCTAGGTGACGCAAATCGTAGAACGCTCGCAGGCCTACTTCTTGCGCTGGAGTAGCAGCTGCAAGAATCGAGATTGGCTTAAGCCACGGCTGCGGTACTCGCGTTAAGTGATCTGCTTTGTTGTCGGCCGAACGCACCAGCTGTATTCTCACCCGAAGGTCGTACTCCTTAATTACGTCGCGTATTATTGCTGTCCGCTGTCGAGCCAATGCCTCGCCTAGACCTCGCGTACGGATTGGCTTATCACCTTCGACAAGCGATCGAAGCCACGAATGCACAGTGGCCGAGTCAGTAAACAATTCGATCTCTCGCAGGCCCCAGGCCAGGGCTAAGTTTAGGCCCTTTATGACAGCCTCTAGTTCGGCCAGATTTATATGCGCTACGTCATCTGGCTTTCTAAGCCAAGAGGCATCCTCGACAGTCTGCCCTCCAATTCGCAAGCAGGTGCCTATCGCTAAGCTGCTTGCGTCACACCATACCTGTCCGCTGGGTGACGACGGCACAATCCACATTCCGGAAACTGGATCCTCTTTTATCACGCGTCGGCTGATCTCCTGTGCCATCCGAAGGACGTCCTACGTAACCTCGGCATCCCGCGACAGGTCTTTTGTGGCTCTCTTTACGTAGCTGCAGGCTGGTCGAAGCCATCCGGCAACGGGAAAATGGCCCGTTAATTGTCCACACCACGAGAAAAGCTGCCTGCGAGTCGCGCACTGAGGTAGCGGTTCAACATCGTTATCTCTGCCCCACTTAAGCTTTCCTTCATGGTCAGTGACGCGAAGCCCTAGTACGTGACCTCCGACCAACTTTTCCGGAGGCTTAGCTTCGAGCTCGAACTGTCGTAGGAGAGAGATAACACGCTCATTCGTGAAAATGTCATTGTTAGCGATTATATCGTCCACGTATGAGTCAGTGCCTTCGCGCACCCGTGGGTCCATAGAAAGCACCTTATTTAACACGGCGGTCATTATCTTAGGCACTACATTCAATCCGAAGCCTAGCCGCGTAAGGCAGTACCGCCTCCCCTGGTAGGCGAAAACCTGGTATCCCCACAGGGAAGGGTCGACATGAAGCTGTAAATACGCTTTGCGAAGGTCGATAATGCTGACGTTACTTCCCATGCGGCGCCATGCCCGAAGTTTCTCGCTGCAAACGTCACCGTTGGCAGTGTGGCTGGAAACGTATTGGCTCAGATCGTGGTAGTCTAAGACGGGCCGCACTTTGTCCTTATGACTCTGGAACACTGCCATTAGCGGCACGAGGCCTTCACACTCCCCTTCGTAGGGCTTCAGCCAGCCGAGTTGGATCCACTCTTGAATCTCATTGTCGTAGTCGGCCTGCAAGTCGGCGGGCACGCGGTAAGCCTCGACGCGGTTTACCAAGGTGGGAGAAGTCACGCCGTCGGCCCAATGCCACTTTACGACCCATTTTCCGCCACGGTACACCGCCGAAAAGTCTCTGTCGGAAACACTGACGTCGCTCGACAGTGCCCCGATTGCATTGCACCGCCCATTGAAGGTTACTACACCGCCTTCAGGGCCTATCACCACGCCTCCCAGCTGTCGCACAGCATCCATGCCAAGGAGCACATCATACCCCGGTACGATCTCGGATACGAGGCAGTCCAGCTCTATTGCGATGCCCCGCACAGAGCATGTCATGTGACACGCCGACCGGCAACGAGCGACTGCTCCATTGAACGTAATTACTGGCTCGTTAACCGGATAAGACTGCGCCGAGGTGGCAAGCAGTACCAAAGATTTAGTCACGATCGACCGAGAGCAGCCAGTATCAAGGAGAGCCTTCATAATACGACCAACGCTGAGGACATTTATTGTTGGCAGTCGAGTTGACAAGCAGGGGAATGCGCCGGCGCTACAACATGCGCTCCCCTTACTCGTTTTTTGGCTGCGCATCGGTGCGACGCTCCAGACATATCGCTGCTAGGTGCGAGTCGTCGCCGCATACAAAACACAGCCTTCGCTGCCTTTGCGACGAACGGCAGTCGCAACTTATGTGCCCTTCCATTTTGCAGAAGAAACAAAAACGCTTCGTGGAGTCGAGCGAGAGCCTCTAGCTCCTAGTGCCTCTGCAGCGGCCGCGTAGCTCGGCTCCTGGCAACTCATAAGCGCTCGAGCCTTCTCAACAACCTCAGAAATCGCCATCTTTTCGAGCGCATACGCCGCGCATAGCTGCTTGAGGATGTGTTCGGGAAGCCCGGTGACGAAAGCGCATTTTAACAAGTCATCCTTCGCAGCCGCACTCACCAATCCGCCCAGCCGGGCCAAAATCGATGCGTATACGTCCACTGGTTCCCCAGCTTGGAGCCGCCGTGTCGTGAGCTCCTCATAAGCTTTAAATTTATCCGCCGAAAATGCAGCCAGAAGAGCCTCTTTTACGATGGTAGAGTCTAGACATAAGTCTAGACTCTAACATTTACATCATAACAGCAAAACTCTGCAGCCACGCTTGTCTGTTATGAGCGTCGCAGTTCCTACATGACAGCACTTCAGACTGACCTGCATGGGGTTCCAATCAAGCAGCGTATCGACTTAATGTTTTGTCACTCAGTTTTAGGTCCTCTCATTCTCTTGCTCGAGCCTACCAATAAGAACTACTCCCCAATGAAGCTAGCCATCGTACTATCCGCTTTTCTGACTCAAGTTGTTTAGCTGTGCCTCGAGCCAGCCTCAAATCCAACGGAGACCAAGCCTTTACTTCCCATGGTTCTAAAGCGCGGAACGTACGTCGTCTGACTTTAAAACACCCGAAAAAGAAGCTAGCAACGCACATTTTCCTCGAAGCATTAGCGCTGTCCTGTGACCTGTGACTTGCGCTTATGCGTTGCTGACACTGCACGGCGATCGCTGACCAGATTGCCACGATCCCTCTATAGCGTATGCAAAGTGCCCAGAATGCGAGTTAGTTCTCTCAGGCTGTGATGCACAGCTTTTGTTATAATAATGATCACATTTTACTAAACTGAATGCGCCTTCCTTTGGCGAAGGCACCTTAAGAGAAGCCGCCGTAGTTACAGCGAGCTCGAGCGAGCCACTCAAAGCGATTGCTACTGCAGCGCTCGAGGGAGAGCGGCTCGAGACAATGCGAGAAATACACCATTCATTTACCTCCTCTCTTGATTGCTTCGTGCGGACTTTCCGCGGGAGATCCCGAATTCACGAGAATCAGCTGAAGCAGTTTAATTTTAGTCGCTTTTTTAACTTGACCTATGAGCTCCTCGTGCTTTGCTTAAATGATTAGGGCATGCGCTGACACGGTCGGAGGCATGGATGCCTCACAGCAGTTCCATTGCAGGCTGGTTCTGGCTCTTCCTCGAGTGGTCAACGTTCGCGACTACTCTACGGAACATCTTCTCACCTTCCTAATGGGGGAGGGGGAGCGAAAAGTGCGTCGGCAAGCAGAACTAAGTACGAGCTACAATTCTTTGTGTGCACGAGCACAAGCCAGCTGTACGCCTCGCACGTCTATCAGCTTTTACGTATCCATTAAAGGGACAATTTCTAAAAAGCATCCAATCGAAAAAAATCAAGGCTAAGCTTTACACGATCTTACCGATCTTACGATTTTAAACAATCTTAGCTGCATCATTTTTCGATTTCTCTGAGTGTTCACGAGAGAATTTCGATCTTCGAGTAATAGCGGGAAAAGCTCAGAGCACGCGAGTCGCGAGTCGGCGAGCCCGAAGCCGAATGACCGTATTTAGCGGCCGTACTGAAATGTCGGCATTCTGCACCAGCCGGACTATGAGTGCCGAGGCATTATTCGCGGTTCCTAAATTATAGTACAGCCAGCCAACGACTCACGACGGTTCGACTTAAGAAAATTCGGAGATACGAACTCGAAACTAAATCGAAAATCGAAGATTGTCCAGGAAAACTTTCCAAACAGCGCGCGATCAGCAGACTTGGCGATGCCGTAAACAGTAGAGAGGAAACAATGTCCGACAGCTAAGCATTATGGGCAACGAGGGCTCCGACTTGCGTATCGTAAACCAGCCGTAATGGCTCACTAGGTAAGGCGGTTGCTTTTCATGACCTCGGCCCCGAGGTCGTGGGTTCGAATCCTGCGGTGGGTGATCCTTCATCGCCACTGCAAGTGGTGGCGATAGCCGTAAAGGCTCTTCTGTCACTATACAAAAAGAGGCTGTTAAATCAGCTAGTATTATCGACTCACGAAAATTTGACTTGCGGCAGGCTTTCCCGTGCCTATCAATTTTTTTTAAATCGGGGGCTGACCGCAATCGGAAGCTGATCACGTCTCTATCTAAGATTTGGCGGCGCACAGGTCCAAGGCAACCTGCAATCGTCAGGCGAGCCGCTTTGCTCCAGGCTTCGTGCCAGGCAGCTCAGCGGTGCTGTAGGTGTCGAACGAGAGCTGGGTTATGCTTTCACGCTATTGCTGGTGTCGGACACTTGGGGACGGCACGACACCGCTGCAGAAAAGACCGCTCTAAGCCACCGACCTGGACTCTCGGTATTTAGGTAGGAGGCGCCCTCTTCATGTATATAATATATGAATTTTATTACTATTTATTATTATTTTATTATTATTATTTTTTTTTTTAGGGCCCCCCTCTTTATTGCTGCCATGTTCCGCTGCCGTCGCTGCAACCGCGCGAAAGCGGCGCGACGTGCGGCGCCGCTTGCGGCTAGCACGGCTAGGACGGCCAGCCGCAAGGGGCGGCGTACTCAAGAGTACACGGCAGAGTACTCAAGCTTGAAACCGATCTGCTCACAGAGAAGAGGAAAGGAGGCAAGTAGAAGGGTCGGGCGTCGGCAACATCGGCCATGGAGGAAGACGGCGACGGAGCCGACAACGACGACGATGACGTCAGTGCTCACGATTACTATGCGAAATGTTGCAGAGTAAATTTGGCTGCCGATTCGTAGTGTGACTCACATGAGAGCATAATAATATGACAGTCGATGCATCGCGCATGAGCAGATTTCGTATTCGATCCCCATTCGATCACAGGTCACCTTAAATGGCGACGTATTGGGGAGGGTGGCTTTTTCCTATACTGCTGGTGAAGCTGAAATCGGTTTCAAATACAAGAGACAGGCATGCCGACCCATAACTTACGAATCGGAAAGCCTAATACAGAAAAGCTTGTATTAATTTATTAGCGCAATCTTACCTCCAGCAGAATTAGAAACCGGAATCCCAGAGAGCTGCAAGCCGTCGCTGCAACCGCGCGAAGGCGGCGCGACGTGCGGCGCCGCCTGCGGCTAGCTAGCTAGCCGTGCTTCAAGGCTCAGGGCCGGTTCGTAGTCACCCTTCGGCAAGGACTGGCGACTTCGCGACGAGCGCTGCGTTTCCGGCCTAGAGGACTTTGGTGAGAAGTCGCTGCAGCGCATTTGAAACAAACGGTCTTGCCCCCCACCATCACCCTACTGTGCGCTAGAGAAAAAGCTTCGGCCGGCGTCGGTCGCCGAAGAATGCGGCATGTCGTTTTACTTTGCTCTTGCACTTCTGCCTGAAACAACTTCATCGATTATTTCAAGCCTTCGAGATTCGATTAGGGCAGAATATCCGCAGTCAGTCAGCCAGCCATGCGAGAACGCCGGGGGATATTCATACACAGCATTAGCGAACAAGCTACGAACCCCTCTAAATAATGTGTACGTGAGTGAGTGAGCCCGTTCCGTAATTACCGGTCGTCAGCGTCTTGGTGATGGTGCGCCATTTGCAATATTTTAGTACAACTGCGACGGTACGGCTTTGATTTGTGTCATTACAAACGTTTAAGGGGAGCACATTGCATATTTAGCTTTAAGATGCCTTCATATTTGAAATCAAATATTGAATTTTAAATTGAATTATGAAATAGCGATGAACAGGCTTTTAATTATAGATATTTAATTACGTATATAAATAATGTGGAGATTATATCTCAGTGGAGCTGATAAAATGAAGAGCCTGACTCGAAAATTTTTTCCACAGGCGATGCAGACATGGCTCTGCTATGATTGGTTTTCGTTGTTGTTGGCCATGAAAAGCGTCGTCTGATTGCTTTTTCTAAGACGCTAGTTTCCTTGTTCCGATGCTGTTTTCCAGCAAGAAGTGGTATCTAAGTAAAGATGCACAATGTATGTATGTAGCAAAGTAACGGAGTGCATATCAACCCCCCTAAACCCTAATATCAGAGAGAGAGAGAGAGAGAGAGAGAGAGGGGGAGAGAGAGAGAGAGAGAGAGAGAGAGAGAGAGAGAGAGAGAGAGAGAGAGAGAGAGAGAGAGAGAGAACGAGAGCTTCGGAGAGCAATGGCGAGAAGGCCTCTGCTATATGTATTTTAAGAAACCGCACCGACACCTACACTATTTTGTTATGTCGCGACAGCCGCTGAGAAAATTTCATTCGATTGCTCATGCACTAAGACTGTGATATATTGCAACTTTCCTTGGCAACAAGTCCTTTTTAACGAATAACATAGTAGTCGTGTACCGTAATTTTTTTGTACAGTGCTGCTTTCCCACGTGCACGAACTCACGCACCTCCTGCCAATAGTCAACTTTATCAA
Source organism: Cristatella mucedo (assembly GCA_009760855.2). Taxonomy (NCBI): domain Eukaryota; kingdom Metazoa; phylum Bryozoa; class Phylactolaemata; family Cristatellidae; genus Cristatella; species Cristatella mucedo. The sequence goes on from WPIO01000020.1 coordinate 2,616,754, forward strand.
AATTGAGTGGACAAAAGAGAAATTAATCAAACGACTAATTACTTCGAAGAATTTTCTAGGGTCTGCTCAAACTGCGATTAGAGTCGTAATATTTAAAAAGTGTCCAAGAGGTTATTCAATCGGAGCCGGCGGCTGGTGGTGTTGAGAAAGTGCCGTAGGGCTTGATGAGCGGGCAAGCTTGCTCACTTCGCTGACAGCTTGCTATTCTCGACGGGCGAGGAGCGCTCCGAACTGATCGATGCGATCGATCTGATCGAACTGGTCGAACTGATCGAACTGGTCGATGAGGTCAATGTGTACCATGGCGAACGTCCGTCCCACGCTGGAGAAGATCATGGGAGGACTGGTAACTTCAAAGTGGTGTCCGAATAGCTCTAGAAAGAATATTAGAAAATTAACGGCAGCAACTCTGAATTGCAGGCGGAGTATTGCACAGCATTGCGCTACCACGACCTCGAAATGGCTTGTAAATTTTCTGCTTTGAAGTGTTTGCATGCGGCTCTGCGGACTGGAACTTTCAGATTCATTCCACGGACGTACAACATCTGGCTCCTGCGTTATAAAATCTAGGCGCAACCAGGTGGACCAGCGTCTTACCTTCGTTTTAAGGAAGTCTGAGCTCCATGTAGCCTATGACAGAAGTGCACTATTGCTGGATGGTCCATTAGTGACGCCGCTGTAAGCAGCTAAGAGGTCTCTTTTAATTATTTTTACCTCTAAGAGGTCTTTCTTTTCGTGTGGAGTCATTTTAGAATGGACGTCCTGTTTCGTTCCAAGCTGTTGTCTATACTTAATAGTCAAATAATTAAAAGCTATTTTGCCGCTCGGTCGTTGAAACTGGCAACCTCCGTGCTTCATCCGTAGTTACATCGCGTATACGATTTCATTGACGTCGCTGCCTGGCGAGATGACACCGCCGACAGTGGGAGCAGTCGGGGACGGCGATTTCTGCAGGATTGTGCTGCAGGCCATGGCCTGGGCAGAAACCATCGAGGGTATCTCTGGAATGATCGCTCCTTGTTAAACTCGGTTGGATTTCACTTTTCGGTGGGACGCTGTTGAACTGTAAGCATCCGCAACACAAAGTTCTTTGCTGCTCTAAGAAATGTATTGGACGCTGACGCTGCAGGGGCTGCACTCTTCATTTTTGAACGACAAAGCAGCTCGCCAGCAGCAGATATTAGAACGAGCGTGCGCAGGCAAGGGCATCGTCGAGAAAAGAGCCCGGACGCAGCGCAACTACGCTCACGAGGGCGAGGCGAGTGGGTTGAATAAGAGCAATTCCGTTTGTCGAAAGCGGAGAAAGGTAAAAGCGAATGTAAAGCGCCTAAAAAGAGATTGAGTTCTCTGAGGGCGCTTTATCAAGTGCATTGCTATTATTATTATTACCAGCCTTGGCGGCGTCTAGGCGTTCCCAGCTGATATTCTATATAAAGAGGCATTATGTAGGTGTTTTTCTGTTCGAGTGACTTGTCCTTTTACACGGTCATGGGCTAAGCAAATATGCACTTCTAAATTAAGGGCAAGAGCAACATGCTTATTAATAGCGCATCCCGTATACTTGATTAGGATTGACACAGGTGCTAGGATTTGATTTACCGCATTTAATAAAAGTATAATGCCCCATTTTTGCCAATTTATTTTGAAAAAATAGACCTGTGACTTATACACTGCAAGTCAGTATTTGACATCAGCAGGAAAAATAAGAAGAACCAGTGTCAAACGTGATCGTGAATGGGTTTAATTTGCTTGGGAGAGAATCAGAACAGAAGTCACTGTGAAGTCGTTCAAGAAGACGGGAATTTCAAAACAGTCTGGATGGAAGTGGAGATGACGCAATCTACGAGGAAAGTGATGATTCTGACATTGAAAGTGTTGCAGAAGACTATAAAGATATTATCAGTGGTACTGATGGCGATTTTGCTGCTGTGATGATAAAAGCAAACTTATATAATTACCAAGTGAGCAATATATTCAGTAATAATATTTTTCAATTGTTTTTTCCCCAAAACAATTATGTCCATAAATTTAGGATTTGACTAAGACTGGGTGCGACTTGGATTTTTAAAAATACGGTATGTAGTAACGCTACGTAAGAAGAGGTTAAATGAATCTGATTGTGAGCCGATAGAGAGGACACAGCACCCGCATTTAGGCAAACGTGAGTTTTATGGGGTGACGTCGTTTTTTGTGCACACTTATCAGTAAGGCGATTGCTGCTGCAGTCATCTACATGACACCCCTAGAGACCAGTATCACAGAGCTAAAAGATTAACTGCTTGCTGGCCTATTGGTATGTGCAATCAGGCGATTGCCGCTGGTGCAAAACTCTGCAGCTAGGCTTGTCTGTCGTGAGCGTCGCAGTTGCCACATTACTCCACTTCTCGCCGACCTGTACTGGCTACCAGTCAAGCAACGGATCGACTTCAAGGTTTTGTCGCTATCTTTTAGGTCACTTCATTCCTTGGCTCCAGCCTATCTCTCAGATCTACTCCCCCACCAGGCCAAGCATCGTACCACCCGCTTTTTGGAATCCAACAGTTTACCAATACCTCGTACAAACCTCAAATCCTTTGGAGACCGTGCATTTAGTTCATATGCTCCCAAAGCCTGGAACTCCCTCCCGACTTGCGTCATAACATCCCCTGACTTGACAACATTTAAAAAAAACTTAAATAACGCACCTATTTAGAACAGCATTTAGTGGGTCCCTGTCATTCGTCCTTGATGTGCTTATGCGTGCTGACACTGTGCATGCTGCCACTAACCACATTTGCATGCTGACCCTGTGCATGTCACTCCTAACCATGTTATTCATGTTATTTATCAAGCATGATATTACTCACCATTCAATCGCGTTTCCCTTTGCAGCAAATGTAAAGCGCCTAGAAAGAGGTTGAGTTCTCTGTGGGCACTTTATCAAGTGCATTATTAAATTATTATTAAGCACGAGAGAAAAGTGGCTAAATTCTTTGTCTTCTGGGAGTTAATTAAAACGGGACGATATCCCGACTTACTGAGTCGTCAAATATCACTTTTAAGACGTCAGTCAGAGAGTAAATTTCACGGAGATTAATCCGCCGAGTTTTCGTAGTGCTTCGTTTATGTAGGAACAAGTTAGGCCAAAATGTTGTATCTAGGATCTTGTGCTGTGGTACACCGGCTTCTTGATGGCTGCCGTAATTTCCGGCTAAATGGTACCCAGCGAAATTAAAATTCCATTTTTGATTGCCAGTTGCACCTGAATTTAAGCAGCTGCATTTATTAGCGCAGTGACTGCCGTGACAAACTTACGGAAAGGATCTCAATTTTCCAAAGCGACCTCTCGTTAGACGACCACATCAGCTCCACAGTCAAATCAGCCTATTTTCAGCTTCATAACATTGCTAAAATTAGGGCTTGTTTAGATAAGGATACCACGTCCAAGTTGGTCCATGCATTCGTGACATCTCGTCTCGACTTCTGCAACTCACTGCTTACTGGCCTACCAGCATGTGCGATCAGGCGATTGCAGCTGGTGCAAAACTCTGCAGCTAGGCTTGTCTGTCGTGAGCGTCGCAGTTGCCACATTACTCCACTTCTCGCCGACCTGCACTGGTTACCAGTCAAGCAACGGATTGACTTCAAGGTTTTGTCGCTCACTTTTAGGTCTCTTCATTCTATGGCTCCAGCCTATCTTTCAGATACACTACCCCATCAGGCAAAGCATCGTACCACTCGCTTTTCGGAATCCAACAGTCTAGAAATACCTCGTACAAACCTTAAATCCTTTGGAGACCGTGCATTTAGCTCGTATGCTCCCACAGCCTGGAACTCCCTCCCGACCTGCATCAGAACATCCCCTGACCTGACCACATTTAAAAGAAACTTAAAAACATACCTATTTAGGACAGCATTTAGTGGGTCCTTGTGATTCGTCCTCGATGTGCTTATGCGTGCTGACACTGTTCATGCTGCCACTAACCACATTTGCATGCTGACCCAGTGCATGTAACCCCTAACCATGTTATTCATTTTGTTTGTTTTTCAAGCATGATTTTACTTACTATTCTATTGCGTATCACTTTGCAGCAAATGTAAAGCGCCTAGAAAGAGATTAAGTTCTCTGAGGGCGCTTTATCAAGTGCAATATTATTATCAATTTCTTCCAATTTTTGAAAAAAATTGGAAGAAATTGGCTATTTATTGTCAAAGTCGGAGAGGCAATGACCACTACGCAAAATCCTCATATATTTTGTCAGACAGACATATAATCAAACATTGGTCTAGTATTCATTTGGGTTTAAAAATCAGGGCAGCTACACTAAAAATTAAAAAAAAATTATCGCAGTGTAGCCACAGCTGCCATGGTTTTAAATTCGTTGGGGTACTAAGAGGGTTTTCTACAAAGCCAGGCATACTTAATTTATCCACAGCGTATGAAAATATTCACTGAAAGCCTCGAAAACACAGATGCGGTTGGTAGGTATGCGTTTAGTGTGACGTCGTCAAACTAAGACCTCCGGAGTCTGGTCAGGCAAAGATGCTGCCAGCTTCTGCGGTGTCTGTTTTGCTAGAGAAACTTTGACAAAGCCCGAATGTTACTGAAAAGGTAGGCTACTCATGTATGCCAAACACCCCGAACGCAGTTATCGTCCCATAAATGGTCTATTGATTCTGATCAGGTGATTTGGTGAGCCACTGCATCACCACTAAACCAAATTTGTCAAAACGTACTTTACTAAAGTTACGGCTGCTCGAGCAAATTTAAAGCTCAAATACTCGACTCGGGGGTCATCAGATTTGCGTGAACTCTTGCATGAACTCTTTTAATAAGATTATATATAGTCGCGATTTGTCGTGGTTTCTGTACTATGAAGATTTCTGGAACCGGGCATGAAATAGAGTAGGTACGCTTTACGGCCTGTATAAAGTCACCTTCCCTACCTACACGAATCTAGATAAGTAGGCTTCAATACAGCAACTCTAATCTAGCATCAAAGGGCCTCGATCACAGCGATCCCGCTTGTGACGAACCCTCTCCTTGGTACAACTGTCGAGGAAATGGCGAGGGACAATAGGTTAGCAAGATCGACAAGAGTGTGTTAAAGCCGAACACAAGGATTCATCGAAAAGTGCATCACGGTCCTGTAAGATTGATGAGGGTCGTTATCTGGCTGCCAAATCTGATGACCCCCGAGTCGAGTATTTGAGCTTTAAATTTGCTCGAGCAGCCGTAACTTTAGTAAAGTACGTTTTGACAAATTTGGTTTAGTGGTGATGCAGTGGCTCACCAAATCACCTGATCAGAATCAATAGACCATTTATGGGACGATAACTGCGTTCGGGGTGTTTGGCATACATGAGTAGCCTACCTTTTCAGTAACATTCGGGCTTTGTCAAAGTTTCTCTAGCAAAACAGACACCGCAGAAGCTGGCAGCATCTTTGCCTGACCAGACTCCGGAGGTCTTAGTTTGACGACGTCACACTAAACGCATACCTACCAACCGCATCTGTGTTTTCGAGGCTTTCAGTGAATATTTTCATACGCTGTGGATAAATTAAGTATGCCTGGCTTTGTAGAAAACCCTCTTAGTACCCCAACGAATTTAAAACCATGGCAGCTGTGGCTACACTGCGATAATTTTTTTTTAATTTTTAGTGTAGCTGCCCTGATTTTTAAACCCAAATGAATACTAGACCAATGTTTGATTATATGTCTGTCTGACAAAATATATGAGGATTTTGCGTAGTGGTCATTGCCTCTCCGACTTTGACAATAAATAGCCAATTTCTTCCAATTTTTTTCAAAAATTGGAAGAAATTGATAATAATATTGCACTTGATAAAGCGCCCTCAGAGAACTTAATCTCTTTCTAGGCGCTTTACATTTGCTGCAAAGTGATACGCAATAGAATAGTAAGTAAAATCATGCTTGAAAAACAAACAAAATGAATAACATGGTTAGGGGTTACATGCACTGGGTCAGCATGCAAATGTGGTTAGTGGCAGCATGAACAGTGTCAGCACGCATAAGCACATCGAGGACGAATCACAAGGACCCACTAAATGCTGTCCTAAATAGGTATGTTTTTAAGTTTTCTTTTAAATGTGGTCAGGTCAGGGGATGTTCTGATGCAGGTCGGGAGGGAGTTCCAGGCTGTGGGAGCATACGAGCTAAATGCACGGTCTCCAAAGGATTTAAGGTTTGTACGAGGTATTTCTAGACTGTTGGATTCCGAAAAGCGAGTGGTACGATGCTTTGCCTGATGGGGTAGTGTATCTGAAAGATAGGCTGGAGCCATAGAATGAAGAGACCTAAAAGTGAGCGACAAAACCTTAAAGTCAACCCGTTGCCTCACTTGTAGCCAGTGCAGGTCGGCGAGAAGTGGAGTAATGTGGCAACTGCGACGCTCACGACAGACAAGCCTAGCTGCAGAGTTTTGCACCAGCTGCAATCGCCTGATCGCACATGCTGGTAGGCCAGTAAGCAGTGAGTTGCAGAAGTCGAGACGAGATGTCACGAATGCATGGACCAACTTGGACGTGGTATCCTTATCTAAACAAGCCCTAATTTTAGCAATGTTATGAAGCTGAAAACAGGCAGATTTGACTGTCCTCGTGTTGACAAAAACGAGTGCAACGGCTGTCAATAGCGGCGGAGGCGGCGACGACGACCTTGAGCAAGCGTCACTTAATTCTAAAATAGGTAGCCGGGTCAAAAATTTAAGAGCTTAGTGGTATTGAGTCTCACACCTTGGACCATTACTGTAAAGAATTTCATTTCTACCGTTACTCGACAAGCAATGAGCAACCATGTCTAGCTCGAATGCCAAAATGAACAGATTTAAAAGACGGTAAACAATTTACTGGCCAATGCTGAGAGGTCGGACTGCCCACATTTTAACGGCTCAGCCGAAAAGTTTTCATCCTTCTTTACTGAAAAAATTGTGCACATTCGTGCCCCCACAAAGCCCCCTCCGAGTAAAGCAATTTCGCAATCGCGACCTGTGACCTTCCTTAAAAGATATTCTGAGGTTTCTGCATGCGATGTGGCTACCTTAATAACGTCTAGTAAAAAGAGCTCGTCTCTTGAAGATCGATACCCTTATCTCTGTGGTTTTCACAGGCAGACCAACTTAGCCCTGCCGTAACCGAGATCTTTAATGATTCTTTGGAAAAAGGGATCGTACCCAAGTCCTTCAAATCGGCATTCGTTAGCCCGATACTTAAAAAGCATGTTTTCGATTCAGAGGTCCCAGTAAACTATCGCCCAGTTTTCCTTCTTCCTTTTTTGTCAAAGATTCTTAAAAAATTGTCGCTAAGCAGCTGGTTACACATATTGAAAATAATAAAACGTCAAAAGCATTTCAATCGGGGTTCAAGAGGCAGCAATACACTGAAACTGCTCTCCTCCGTGTTAACAATGACATCCTATGCAGCTACGATGACGGGAATGTCACTGCCCTAACTCTGCTAAATCTATCAGCTGCCTTTCGCCATCATTGATCACGATGTCCTACTTCAACGATTGAGAGTCGTGCATACGAGGCACTGGCGTGGTTTAAATATCGTATTTGTCTGATTGTGTTCAATCCGTGTCGTGTTGGGGTAAGGTATAGTAAATGGCTCGTTTGCTCGTTTGAAACCTGCAGTTTTAAACCAACCAAAAAATCAGCCTCGGTTTTATTGGTTTTAAACACCAGGTCACTGTGAGGCGTCGCCGCACACCGGACGTCTCTATTATTCGCCCTCCATGGCAAAACCAGACAAGAACAAAAGTGGGCCCCTTGCCAGCAATGTATCTGTCCATTTTTCGGAGAAGTTTATTCGGAAGGATCGAAGATGTCTCGGCGTTGATGCCGTATATTGTTCGTCCTATTTATGCGGATTCATGTCAAAAGACGAAGCAAAATCTACTCAGTTGTAAAAAGAAGCCTGCAGGAACCGGAGGAATGCGGCAACAATATTTCAAGCCACCCTCTAACCCCATCGATATGATCGAACTTGACATGACTTGATATGGCTCGATATGATTGAGCTTCGCCGAAACGTTTGTCGACGAATTTTGCACACGTGAATATCGGCAATTAACATGAAAACGTTCTAATCGGTGAGTTTGATGAATAAATCTTGCTTGAAAAGGGCACTGTAGTTTTCGAGTAAGAACTCAACTAAACGAGCCACTGGCCAGAATTAAGAGCCAGAGGTAAGATGAAAGAACTGAATAGAGTGTCTTCAAAAAAAAATAAAATAAAAAAACAACGGTTTTAAACGGTTTTAAAATGCCCGCCAAAATCAACGGGTTTTAAACCAAACACTAGTCAAGTCTCACCCACGAGATCGGTCACCTGTGGAGTCCCTATAGGATTCCTCCTCAATTTCTTGCTGTTCTCCATTTATATACAACCTCTAGGAAAAGTGATTCAGGCCCGTGGAATAGGATATCACTTTTATACCGACTTTCCTCAGCTGTATTTGTCATTCAAACCGTCGGAATCTGCTGCAGCAACTGATAAACTGAATGCTTGCCTTGCGGAAAACTTTTTTGAAACTTAACAATGATAAAACTGAACAGCTTGTGGTTCGGCATACAGAACGCTGGCCCACACATCCTCGACATAGCAGCTAACATCAATAGCTGACCCCACAGGCTACCTGACGGCTGATCGCAAGAGGCGAGCTGGCGCACGGCCTTTTGCGACCAGCCGGCAACGTGAGCCACCGACCATCGTCATCGAGCTGACGTCCACAGCCACTGTTTTTCGGACACCAACCGCCGTCGCTCCATCCGCCTCTGCCGATTCTGCCGCCGCGTCTCCGATATACACAGCTGCTTCTCCGTCCTGCTTACCCTCTCCAACCTGAGCAGTCTCTGCGGCCTGCACAGTCTCTGCGGCCTGCACAGATTCTCCCTGCTGGACAGCCTCTCCGTCCAGCACAGTCTCTCCGGCCTGCGCAGACTCTTCGGTCTGCGCACACTCCCCTGCCTGTGCCGCGTCACAGCCCACCGGCTGGTCGCAGGCCAACGTCACCTTCATGGCTTGCGCTGCATCGCCGGCCACTACCTCTCTGGCGGACGCCGCCGACTCTTCCGCGGACGCCGCTGCCTTCCGCGCGGACGCCGCCGACTCTGTCGCGGACGCCGCCGCCTTCCACGAGGACACCGCTGCCTCTCCGTGCACCGTCTCACTCTCCGTCGCCTCAGCCACACCGCTGACCGTTGCCTCACACACTGCCGTTGCTTCGTGGAACACCATCGCAGCCTGATCAACCGTTACCGCTCTGAGAGCCGTTGCCTGCCGCCACGGGATGGCAGCCTGACAAACCTCTGTCGCCTGGCACACAGTCGGTGATCGCTGCTGCCGCTTCCGGTCGCTCCTGTCGGCCCTCTCAGTCCGACCAGCCTTTACCCAATCAGCGTGCAGCAATCTCGCTCTACCGGCCGGCGAAGTGAATGCCCTCACTAGGGCCTTACGAAGCTTGGCATAGTCATCCCGAACTTCCTGCGGGAGCCCCGAGGCAAACGTGAAGGCCCCGCCTTGCATCGCAAGGAGCAAAAACAAGTGGCACTCACTCTGTTCGTAGCCACTTTTCTCGATCTCCCTCTCGAAGTTCAGCAGCCAGCCAACGAAGTCTCCGAAGCCATCGAAGCCTAGGGACGCTGCACAAGACATCTCCCAGGGCGTCATCGGCTCCATCCCACGAAATAGTTTGTGGCTCGGCATACAGAACGCTGGCCCAGAACAACGCCAACGGTTTATTGCACACGGCACGGAGCAGCAAGACGCACGACTGCCTTCACCCCCTTCTCACACTCCACTCCTCTCTCTTCCCCTAGGGCTGTCCTTTGGCCGACCCCGATGGGGAATCCACCATCTGACTGTTGTTACCGGCCTGTCCAAACCACACCACAGGCGGACCACAGCTTTGCACTGCCGGTGATGCTCCTGACAACTGTTTACGAAAGGAGCGGTACCGGCCTGCATATACTCAGACCACAGACATTATAAGCAAGTGGCTGGACTAGAAGGCTTTGCTCTTTTCGTAGGTAATGCTGTTCTGCTACCATCACCACGTGCTTGGAATTAAGGTGACGTCTTTGACAAGTGCCTAAATTTTAAAAGCTTCGTTCAGAAGACTGCTTCTACAGCTAGCCATCACGTCCGATCCATATCTAAGATTAGGAGCTGTCTTCCACAGTGGCTCATAAAAAATTTAACTAGCTCCTTAGTTCTGTCTCGGCTTGATTTATATTGTAATTCCCTTTAGGCTGGGCTTCCGCAAAAAAGCCACTAGGCCACTGCAGATAGCTATAAACATGGCTGCAACGCTAGTTTGCAAATCCAAGAGGTTTGACCTCGTTTCTTCTTTGCTAGAAGAGCTAGGATGGCTGCCGAATGATCAATGGATATAGAGCGAAGTTCATACGCTGACCCACAAGCTCGCCACGGCTTAGCTCCTCCATGCCTAGCTGAACTGCTGCACCAGTTTCAGCCTCCTCGTGCCCTTAGGTTTTGCATGTGCAATTAATTAGCTGCGTGCTCCCTCTGCTCTGTAGTAGAATAAACTGTTGGTGTTGGTTCTGTGCTGGCGTTCTTCGTGTAAGGCGTTCTTCGTGCAAGGCGCATCGAAGCACAAGCTGTTCCATTCCTCCGCTTAAAGACCGTTGGCGACGGAAGCTTTAGCTCTACAGGTCCTAGACTGTGGAACTCGCTTCCACGATTCTTACGAAACAACTACTCTCCTGCTGCCGACTACGGCACATCCTTTCCAGCAGTCCTGAGTAGCTACTTCCATGCTATTCACTATTTCAACTGCTCTCCTGACCATATAATGCTTTTCACTTTCTCTTTGTTGCGTGAGACGAAATCTGTTGGCTATTGAATGCGTACTGAAAGCCGCTTAGGCTGTGAGTGCTCAGTACAAAACTCACCTGCGTTCGTGGTTCGCACTTAAGCCTCCCTTGTCGTACTAAGCCCTTCTCATAATCTTACCTATCTGCTGCAACCTCTGGCTCACTGGTCTAGAGCAAAGGTGTTTTTCAGCCAAGCAATTCACTAGTGCCCTAAAATTAAGCCAGGCTGGCGGTAAGCTACATACCAATCGGGGTCGTGGGCTCGAGCCCTGCGGCATTTGTAAAGCACATGGGTAGAGATTTAGTTCTCGGGAAGCGCTATGCACAGAAATTGTATTTTTTGTGCAAGCTTGTCGGGAAGAGAATGAGTACCGTTTCGCCCAATTGGAATGTCCATAGCCGAGCATACTTGCCGTGCCACACTTTTTATTCATAGTGCGGTGGCGTCTAATCAATAGCGTAACAGGCTTCCAGAGCTAGTAGCACCTAGGGTACATCAACTCTCGTACGTCTCAGCGGCTTAGGGCACAACTCAGGTCCACTGCCAAGGAACAAACTCCAAATGCCTATTTCACGACTTCGGCTTCTTATACTACTTTGGCCCGAGCTCATTGCACAGCCATTATAGTTCAGGAGCCACGAATAATAAAAATCCAGTCACTCACTGGCTGATTTAGCACACCACCGTTTCAGTATTTCCTGCTCAGAGCTGATGTCAGCTGCTGTCAGATTCTGCTTGTATCGACTGTGTCAGCTGTTCCAGGTGTTTAATCTTACTCTGATTTATTCTTACTTCAGCATTAAATTTCAGTGTGCTCATCTTCTCTCAAACGCTCAAAATTTTAGTTGATTTAACAGCCCCATTTAAATAGTGAGCAGAAGAGCCGTCGGGTCGGTCAATTCCGCTGTCAGTCTGAAGTAAAGAATTACCTGCTTCCGGACTTGAACCCAAGACCTGCACCGCGAAGTTTGAGGGTCGTGCTCCTAGGTTAAGACCCAGCGGCAACTCACCTATATTTATGCTGAAATTTCACCCCGACATTCCCTACCTATATTAATAAAGCTCACTGTTTTAAATGATCAAACACTGAACTATCCTCGCTGATGGCTGCAGTAGATTTGAATGTGTAAATGGTCAGCCGCGATGCTATTATCATACCCGCAGGCAAATAGCAGAGCGTAGACAGTTCATGGAGAGACAGCAGAGAAGCTGCACAGCAGGGGAGCCTCAACGGCTCGCACCCCCGCCGCTTGCAGTGGGCAATAAAGAATGGCCTGAAACAGGACTCTAACCCACAACGTTGGTCGAGTAAGAGCTAAGAAAGTGAATAGCTGCATTGTTTCAAGGCAGCCACGAATGAAAGTTCCTCAGGAAGCGTGGAATACGGCACAAGATCTGTAGAATTAAGTTTTGAAAATTTGTAATAGTATGTTTAGCTCACAGTGTCTTCGCAAACAAAGTTATTGAGCTGGTTTGGTCTAGCGGTTAAGGTGCTCGCCCCGACCAAGGTCTGACTGAGGTCATGGGCTCGAGCCCCGAGGCATATGTGAAGCGCTTGAATAGAGATTAGGTTCTCTTGGGGCGCTATATAAATGAATTATATTTTTTATATTTATTCACATTTTGTTTCTAGAGTTAAGGTGAGCGGAGACGGCGGCTAACGCAGGTTGGATATTTCAATAACGAGTGTCGAAATATTTATCTGACTTCTCTGTAGAGGTTACGGCACTAGTAGCCTTACAGCACGGAGCTTGTAATTCGTTCCAGTCCTTGCCACTGAGGAAAAATAGCGACGCAGCTGTGCCTTGAAGCAAGAGGCCTAGCGAGTGACAGAGGCTGCATTGATGAACGCAGCGGCGCTATTTCGACAATAGCTGAGAGTGACAATACAGAAACTAGTCTTAGAAGTCCGTGCCTGTAGCTTAGAGCGGTCCATTCGATTTCGCAGAGGTGTCCAGAACCAGCAACAGCGTGCAACAACTCCGCTTCAACGGCCAGAGCACAGCTGACATGCGAAAACATGCAGCAGCTAAGCTTGTCTGCTGTCAACTTCCCATTTACCGCATCGTACAACTTCTCACGGTTCTGCACTGGCTCCGCATCAAGCAGCCTCTTGAATTCAAGTTTTGTCACTCCACTCACTTTTAGATTCCTTCATTCCATTCACCAGCCAACCTATCAGCACTACTTCCTAAACACGCTGGGCAATGTTTTAGCCACTCTCCTGACTCAAATCGTGTAGCTGTACCTCTAGCTAGCCTACACTAATCTGGACTATCTCAATGGGAGACTTAAGAGCATTGATGCCAAAGGGCAAAGTTCATCCGAGGAGACTCTAAATAACGGGGTACCCCAGGACTCGGTGCTCGGTCCTCTTCTTTTCACCATCGATACTCTACCTCTTGCCGATGTAATCGCCAAGCACAATGCAAGATTTTAATTTTTATTCAGACGACACTCAGCTGTACCTGAGTTTTTCTCCCTCCTTACATTACAACATGTAGCTCTTAAATAACTCGCTGCAGGCACTGCTGAAACAATACTAGCTGATTCAACAGCTTCTTTTGTACAGCAACAGAAGAGCCTTTACGGCTATTACCACCATTCACAGCGGCGAAAATGGATCGCCCACTACAGGATTCGAACCCACGGCCTCGGGACCGAGGTCATGAAAAGCAACCGCCTTGCCTAGTGTGCCATCACGGCTCACCTGCTGACATTATTTGCACTTGGATAGTAACAAACCTTCTCAAATAAACTGGTGATAACTCCAAATGGCTATTTGTGGGAAAACCTGGTGTGACTCAGAAATTGGAAAAACTAGCCCTCAAAATGTACCCGACCAGCACACCCCCTTCGGTAACTGCACTGCATCTAGCTGTACTGTTCAAAAGTGACTTCTTAATAGACGACACCGTTAGCTCTACAGTCCAATCTGCCTTACTATAACTGATAAAAAATTGGTTGCTAAGACAGTCATTCTAGATGCAAGTTGGTCCATGCATTTGAGACATTCCGTATCGACTTCTGTTATTCGCTACTTGCGGGTCTTCCCCCCCCCGTGCAAGAGGGTATTTACAGTCGATGCTAAACTCTGCAGCTAGGCCGATCTGTCACGAACGTCTCTTTCTACACATTGTCACCCTTCCTCACCGATCTGTACCAGTTTCTCATCAAGCAGCGATCTTTAAGTATTTGCCATTCCCTTTTAGGTGCTTTAAATCGAGTGCCCGAGCCTACCCATTAGTAGTACTTCCCAATCAGGCTAAGAAGGGGAGAGGATCGGCTCGTTGGACTCAAGTCGCTTAGCCGTGCTTCCAACCGAGCTCAACAATTTTGGAGACAACGTCATTAGTTCATAAGAGTCCAAAAGCCTGGAACTCCCGGCTGATGTCACGGCACCCGTGATGGGATGGTTTTTAAAGAGAAGTTAAAAACTTAATTGTTTCAATTATGCATTTGCTGAGCCAAATGAATTTCCCTTTGAGTGCTTATGCATGCATGCTCTATGCTGATTACGACTAGCGAATTGACACGTTTCCTGTCTAGCAGAATATGTGAGGTGTCTGGAAAAAAATTTAATTTTACTTTGGCGCTAAACGTGTCATATATTATTATCTTATTGTTATGGTTAACATTGTAGAGAGCTTTACAGTGTTTGGAAAGAGATTTGCTTTTCTTAGGACATGTTACAGCCTTCAGCACGACCTGTCGTCGGTCTGGGTATCACGACCGAGCAGCAAGTCTGCTGGCTCCAACACCAAAACCGTTTATTTCAAGCTACACCGGCCAAGCCCAGTCTACACACACTAGACAGCTGCCGGCGTCGAGGGATCTAACCCTGACCTCCCGTTGTACTCCTTCAGCAGCCCTCATATTCCATGCATGCGTTGTGTTTCGCACTCTCGGACCATTGTTCGTACCGAACCCGCCCGACAGCAGGCGGCAGTTTGTGCTAGATGGATGTCCCCACAGACGCCGCCAATGCGCGGATTTGGGAAGGACTGCCGAGTCATCTGCCGAGTCATCGTCTGCCCTTCCACCGGCCGTGAGCTTGCGGCTGCTTAGGCAGTTCGAGAGCCCTCATAGGGTCTCCGAAGACTGCAAAGTCAAGTTCCCTCACAGGACCATACGCAATCGAGATTTTATTTAACAAAATATTAACATAAAAGGATATTAGTAAGGAAACAATTTTCATGCTAATGTAAGGCTTGTCATCACTCAATAGCATACGTAGGCGACAGACGGGATAGTAGTGTACGGATTGTCACTAACTTCAGTGCATTAGCAGGCTGGCTACCAATACGGCGGAGTATGTACTTTCCGTAAAAACCCATTTGGCAGCTTACCGATGTGCCATTCCGAGGAGGGACGGCAGGGCCGGAAGGCGCCACCCTCTTGAATATGTCTCGCCAGGCAGGCCTTGCGATCGACGGACGTTTAGCAGCCGGTGGCGAAAGCTGAATGAATCAACGGAGAGTGGTCGATAGGGGGGGGTGGTTGGGTGGTGGTAATTATCGATGGGGCGTTGGGTGGCACTATCGCTCTGTACACATAGAGCCTGTAGAATACCGATTTGTAGAATACGGCGTACAATGCAGCTCCCGAAATCAGCTCTACATGTGTAACGAAACTTTCAGATAACTCATACTCCTTAGCTCATCTCATCGTCTGGGCTGAATGGCTGAGCCGACGACCCACTCGCTCTGGCTTCCTGCTAGTCTCATCTGGCATGCCTTGTGATTGACAGATGGACGGGCTGTCGGGAGCCGGCTGCGAAATCCTAATGAATTACCAGGGAGCGGCCGATTGAGTTGAGGAGAGGGATAGGCGCTTCGCTCGGCGAACTGTATGTGAACTATGCATGAACGCCGTCCTTAAAGCTGGTCAGCCAGCTTGAGGCGGCATTTCTTGACTCAGGTGAGGGGGCGGTATTAGCTGAAGGGCGATAGCTTTGATATGCAAATGAGGGCCCTCGAAATGGGAAGTTGGTTTCCCATACAGCGTCCGTTTCACGTTTCGGACGTCATTGGCTTGCAATCGAGGGACGACATGGCATCGACTGCCGTGCGCTTCGCTATCGCAGCCCTCTGCTTGGCTGGGACACTGGGTGATGTTCTGGGACTTATCAGCGATACAGAGGACGTCGCTTATACGATGGCCCGTCGAAACTACGATGCTCAGGACACAACCTTAACGCTGCTGGGGGCAACGGTTATGGTGCGAGAATACACTAGCCGGATTAATCTTACTTGCAGAACCACAGTGACTTGCGAACAGGTAAACACAGCGACGCTTGCTTACTATTTTTGTAATTATTATTCCAAACCTGGGTGGGTAGGTTGAGCAAGTGACAAGACAAAGGGTTCCAAGGGGGGATGAAATCAAACACTTTTCCTTAGGTGGCAGCTTTTGTGGCAGCCCCAAGGTAATCGCATGTGCTGCTTTGCCACACTTTTTACGCTGCGGACAGCCTGAAGCCTCTTTTTCGGCTGTGATAGTATGAAGCATTTTTTTTACCACGAAAGGAGAACGTCGTGGTTTGAAATAATGCCCGGGAGCACTTCGCATCAACATTACTCCTTGTTTCAACCCCTCATGTGTCGGGCTTGGGCATATATTCGCCGAGCGAAAAGTATAAGAACAAGGAAGATTTGTACGGCGACTTACATTTCCAAAGATAAACGAGCGACGAGGCCTAGTTTTTTAGAACTCGTTTGTCGCACAGACATTGCTGCCGGTGCTCGCCAGCTTCGAATAGGCTGCAGCTATACAGTTGGAGAAGAAAGGAAAAAGGTGGAATAGCGTGCATCGCACGTTTCCGCGAGCGAAACTACTTTCGGACGGTAAGTTATCGCCGGGCTATTTCCAAAGGCAAGCTGACTTGGTGGCCGGAGGGACCTTTAGTGTTGGGGCGCTGCCTTAGCCAACTGGCGGGGTACCGGGCAAACCGACCGTGGCCAACTCGGAGCCCTGCATCAGGGAAAGCTTCCTCGAGAGCCTGGACCGAATTCTTCGGCGGACGAGACTTCCGGTAGACAGCAGAAGAAAGGCAGTCGTAGCCGGTCATCTAGAGAGCCAATCACGCGGCACGAACGTGCACTGCTCGGTAAGGGGCGGCGAGGCCGCGAGGCTGCGTCAGAGTGCGTTGGAATAGAAGAACAATGGCCGGCGTTTGAAAGGCTGTCTGTAAACTGCTTTTGTAAGATCTCGCTGAGCCCCATGGGGGGGCAAGCGTACAATGAGCTTTCAGACGTTTTGTGTGGAGACTAGCTGAGTGCAACAGGAAGCTCTCGCTCGGACGGCTGCAGAAGGAAAGAGGGAGCGGTGACGTCGATAGATGCTAACGTTTTTAGCAGTAAAATGTATATATATATATGAGTGGAACAAACGCCGAATGCTTTGGTAGACCGTGATTTAGAGGCACATCCAATGACTGGTGCATACGAAAGCGTGGCGTTGTTGAGGTAGTGCACACGGCAGCATCGTAGCAACGTAGCCGGCATCGGCCCAACCGGACTCTGTCAGCACGACTGGAAGAGCGCGAAGCTGCCCGAAGTTCTTCAGTGGCGAATCCAAATCTATTTTCCTACGTAAGTAGTGAGGCATCTGCCTCAAGAGGACCGCTGGCATCACCCGGATCGAAGCCGGTGGTGGCTATTTGTCTACCAGCCCAGCATTTTAGCTAGTGTAGCGCATCAATACGCCCTTTGCTTGCGGATGTTACAAGGAAACATTCGGTAATGCTGTTATTTGCAGCATCTGTAAAGTGTCGAGAGAGAGAGAGAGAGAGAGAGAGAGAGAGAGATTCAGTTCTCCGAGGGTGCTATAACAATTTATTATCGTTGCTATTATTTTTATAATTATCAATCGGTCTACTTCCGGTCCAGGTTTCTTAAGACCTAAATAAGTGTCGCTGTCGGATTAACTCCATCGCTCACTACGACTCAACTAGTGGGGAAGAGGATCTGCACGTTTGGATTCGCACGCCCCAGTAACGAGGATTTACAAACAACTGAAGCAAAATGCCCGCAACCATGACGGTCAGTTAGAGCTGCTCTTTTCAGACGGGGGGGGGGGAGGCAGTGCTCCCGCCCTGTTGGCTTCACCCCTGTATATACAGGTATATATACTGGTACATTCCACTTGTAAGAAAGGTATAGATAGGTATATAGGATAAATAAACGGATAGGTTAATAGATAGAGAGGACGAGCTGGGGCTGGTGAAGGGAGGGTGTGGGCAGAAAGGTGTGAAGGGAAGAGAGGCAACAAGATGTGAAGGAAGAGTTAAGGAGAGACCGAATGGGGGATCAAGATGGTGGTGAGATGCGAAAACGTTGGTGTCGTAGGGAGAAAAAGGACCGACATGAAGTAGTCAGACAAAGCTAGTCTACTCAATCGGACGCAATTAGTTTGACTTGTCTCTGTATCCGGTTGTAGCACTCGAGACCACAGACCCTTGCTGAGTCTGCTCGTGCACAAGCGTAACAGCTAGCCATAAGACGTAGGATTAAACGAGCGCCGAATAAAATACGATAACTTTTTCTACACAATTTACAGTGTGAGCCTAATTTAAATGAAATAATATCGGAAATTATTGAAAGAGCTAAATCGAGAGTGATCACCAAGGCCATTAATATGTGAGATGAAAAGTTCAGCTAACACGATACATATTTTCATGAAACTCTCTCTCTAACTCCGGAATCGTTAAAGGAATTTTTCAAGCTCGTCGAATAGCAACACGTTCATCAAAGGAAGTTGGATGACTTGATTATAAAAAAAATTGGACAGTGCAGCAGTTGCCTAATGAAGAACATTAATTAGAAAGCAGGCAAATCATACGTCATTTAATAAAGTAAAATACAATTTTCTAAAGGTTACTGATTTGAACGCTTAATTTATTTAGAGGGCAGAAGAGCCTTAGCGGCTATTACTCTCGCTTGCAGTAGAAAGTAGACAATTGCCTGCTGTTGGACTCGAAACCCACGATCTGGGTATATTTTTGTGACCACTTTGCCCTTAACATACAAGGCCAGAAGTCAGTCTAAGCTACGAGAAATGAAGTCAACTCAAAAGATTCAAAATAAAACCATAATCACAGTTTCAACTTTGCTTTATTAACGTAGTTATTATGTTGTATAATTTATCAATCGGGTCAAGGATTGATAATTTTGAGGTCCCGAGATTTAATCCTGTTAGAGAGCGCATTTTATCCTGTTCAATTGATGCTAACCACAACGGGATGGTCCGCTGTAAAACTGTGCATCTTGAGGCCAGACGGCAACTCAAAGGGTGTTTCAAAAGATGTCATTGCCAAGAAGCAGAATCTATGCTTTACCTTCCGGCTTGTGAATAAATCCATGCGAACCTCACCTGACCATTTACTCTGGCTTTCATAATAAGCAAGTAGCTAAGATTTCAGCTTCTGAAGATGCAGGCTGTGGGCTCTACTGTCGAGGCAGGAAAGATGTCGAATGCAGTAATTTGGCAACATTTTATAAATGCGATTACCTGTTAAACAGCTCATTACTTGATTACATTAGGTTACATAAGCAGTCACGCTCCATGTCTCATGAGCGTCATTGTAAAGGGGATATCTAGGTTTGGTGGTCCTGTGACCACGTGCAGCACTTGTATGTGAGAAATTTTGGTGAACCACCAGGCCGTACGTAGGAGCGCCACTCCCCCCACAAGTTGTGAGAGTCTGATAGACGAAGTGAAGCAACGTATCTAGTCGTATGAAGACCGAGCTAAGCTAAGGGTCACACTGCGTCAACTCTGGACATGCGATGGCCCACAAGGCTACGATTGATGACGCAATAGAGGCCTTGCCTTCGCTTCTGTCAATTTTGCATTTTCAAGCTAGCGTTGCATTTATTGCACCGTGAGAATCGTGCTCGCTACGAGAGATCGTACGTGACAAGTGGCCTTACTCACTAATCAACACTCGAAGCAATAACTGTAGTACCAGTGATTTGACATTGCTTCTTAAAACTAAGTACTGAGAAACTACGACAACTAAGAGTCAGAGGCGACTTCCTTTGATCGCACTCAAGGCAAAGGTCAAGGTACTCGGATAGTCTTTAAGATCTATTGATGGGAAGTGCCACTGGTTCGAATGCTCAAGTGTATACATTTGGCTTAGCTGCCGAGCTGGAACTCTTATACTCTTCCGAATCGCTTCCAGTTTACTTTTAAATTTCCATGCTTACGCCAACGTGGTTTGCCACCAAGTCATCCGTTCACTCCCTTGCTGTCTGACGTTTTCATCAGAATCAACTTCTAAGGTTGTAACGGCGCAAATTAGCTATCTAGCTGCCGGCTAAAATCTGTTGGTTTGAACGTGAAAGGCAGCTCGAATACTATTGTCAAGAGCATACGTACGAGTGTTGGTTAAACGATGACTTTGATGAGTGCAGCTTCGTCCTCACACGTGGAAGAATGGAGGCTAAAATCCCATTGGCGCTTAAAAGATTGCACATAGGGATGATTTGATGCACAATAAATGCACACCGTGGCTTTAGTGAACGTTGCCGCTGCTTAACTATGCCTAAAAGAACGTAGACTGCATCCTAGTTAGGGCTTGGAGTACTCAATCTGAATCGAGACAAATTACGCGAAAGCAGCCATTCACTTCTACCGCTACCTTTGTCGCACTATTTTAAATACAATATCCTGAATGTATATGGGAATTCCTTTCAGGCGACAAAATGCTGCTACGAATGTTTGGAGCTCCCACAGTCGAGTTATAGAGCATTTTCTGTTGTTTCCGGGACAGTAAATACATGTAAGTTCTCTTTTCTTTCAGTGCTTCAATCTTACCAGGCTCGACGGGATAACGACCTCGTTGCTTGATCAGAACTACTTTCGTGCAGTCGCATCATGGCTGCTTCTAGCTTCGCTCACAAACGACGCATCCGGTTCAAATGGCACCAGCTGCCCCTACCCAGGCGTCGGCATAATTAACATCACCCAGCCCATGAATGACCTTATTGTCTTATATCGGAGTGGAGGTAATGCTGCGGCCGCAGCTTTTGTGTCACCACAGCAGGCGCTTTGCAATGACTTTTTGTGCAACCTGTACTACGGCGGCACTGCCTAGCTACCGATCATGCATTGTATCAGCTCATGCACTTCAGCGATGTACCTGATTTGTGTCAACGGATGTGTTATTGCACCGTGCACCCGTTTTACGCACGATTGAACAGCCTGGATCAACTTCATAATCATTTATCGAGCGGAAACCCCCATCTGTCTCGATCAGTCAGATGCACTCAGCTATAATCTAGCGTGCCGTCTTAGACATAAAGAAAAGGCTAGCTAGCAAAGAAGTTTTTTTGAATTTAGAAAACGTCCTGTCAGATAAAGCGCATTACCGCATCAGCTGAAGCCATAGTTTACGATTATTTTCATAGCAGTAAGCGAACTCCTTTTTTTTTTAGAGCTTGCACTACAATGCCTGTAGGCCATCGCTATAGCAAAATGTTTGAAACCACCGTTTCTGAAACTCGAAGTTTAGGGCTCGATTCCTGCGAGGGTTAGCCTGTTTCCGCTTTCAATGTCTACTTGAGCCTTCGGTCGCCCGATACGGACTCATAGCTGCATGACGGTCAATGAAGTTCCAAGATCCATTCATCATTAAACAGCTGCAGTACGATACCAGTAAATTCCGCAAATCATTGACTTATCGATTGACCTTACCTGACCTGTCCTTGCAGGCAGCATGCATGCCAGGACATGTTTCCATGCTTTGATTGGAGCATACTGTCACAAACGGATTGTCGCGGCTCAATAATGAAAGTCGGTTGCTACAAGAGTAGCAGACTTATAGTCCTTGAGACGCTTGACAATTGCTGGTGGAGCCAGGCTCATCGAAGACCAGCTAGTCGTTTAGTAGTGCAGTATTTATGCCGACTGCAGCAGAGGACGGCAACAATCGCGAGCATCAATACTGCAGATGGTTGGCCGACCGGAGCTCGACCCGGGAGCCCTGTGTGATCAGGAGATCACGAGTATGTGGCTGATTTATTGCTTTGCTATTTTTAGTGCATGGCCTGGTGGCGTTTGTGGCCTTTTTAGTCGCGTCGTGGCCAGTTTATCGTTTATGGCGCTGCAGCCGCTTTATGGGCAACTGCCATTGTATGGCCGCGATGGCTTACGAGGAGTGAGTCACGGCCTGCAGAGGCATATGGGAGTTGAGGGGTACGCCTGGCTGAGCTGTCGCATACTGGTCCACCATGACGTCCGTGGATACATGCGTTTCGGTAAAGCCTGCCGAGGTGTTCGCGTACCATCTCGTGTTCGCCGTTTGCTTTCTTTCAACTTTAAATGCTTTATCATAACAAGTCCACGATAATTAATTTAGATTAGTCCATTGCACAGCCACGGGGAGTAATAGCTGTACAAGCAACATAAGCCATAGCGTGTAACTGAATTTGAAGCCCAAATTACAACCAACTGGTTCGAAGCCCAAGTGGAACTGAGTGACCGCTTATTATCTAAATTTTAGACCACAAAGCATTTGGTTTTTATTGCTTATAATTAAAGAAGCACTAGTGATACCATGAATTTTTATAATTTGAAAGGTAACCAATTTCTATTTATTATTATTTTAAACTTGATGCAAAGTATACTTTCTTAATTCCCTATACCTAAGATGACTCGGAAATAGCTGCTGCTCAGCAAACGCCCCTTCGGTTTTCAGGAGAATACTTTTTTGAAAGACTCCAGTACAAGTGTCTTAAAAGAAAATGTTTAGCTATTATATTGCAATATGAGAATAGTGAATAGCCTTGGTATGAATTAAAATGACAGCAAGAGTTTGCTGTCATTTTAATTTTAATTTTAATTTTAATTTTAATCTTAATTGTCAATTTAATTGTTATTTTATGCTTGCACCCAGCAGATTAGTTTAGCTACGTGGGTGGACAAACTGTCGAGACAAGAGCGAAACAAATATTCCGCTAAAGTGTTTGCTAAAAAATAAAGATGCGAAATGCCTACAAAGCATGCCTTGGACGGTCAAGGGTAGAGATCAAGACAAGCCACGGGCACTTCGTATCGCATGCGAACCATTGAAGATAAGGCGAAAAGCGGTTGCTCTGTAGATGGAATTTCTTGCAAAAATGAGGTCAATCTTGTAAAATTTAATTTCAAGTTCATATAAATCTGATGTGTTTACAGGATGGTACAGGTGAGAAAAGAGAGTCGTGAAGTTGGACGTTCAGAGAGTTTGGCTGAAACGGACTAATAACTTAAGCCAGTGCTACTTCTGCATGGTGAACCTTTCCAAACGTCGAAGTAGCTAGAGAGTATCACTCATCAGGTCCTCACACATTTACTTCATTCATCGTCCTTGTAGCAAAGAGCCATGACCTCTCACAATCTGAGTGATCATTTCAGAGACCTTAGTTTTACTAAATAAAATCCTGAGATCCTGATGTTTAGGCTCAAGAAGTAGAATGTGTTGTGTGCATGAGTGAACGTAAGAAGAGATTTCGGAGAGCGTCACCAGCTCTTTTCCTACTTTTTGAATCGGGAAGATAGGCTATGCTTCTGTAACGATTCGGCCAATCCATTGGAGGCTATAAGAATCAACTATAGTTCAAGTAAAAGGTCATTTAATAATGGAAACGAGTATCCCTCTCCTTTGACTCAGTATGTGCACGTCAAAGAGGACTACACCAGTGTCATGATGTTGCCACATGCCTTGAAGTATGACGAAGACGACTGGGAGGTCACTAGTGACTTCAAAATGGTATTATTCCTGATTGACCTCCAGGGACTGGCCACAGCACCGAGTTCTCTTTAGGAAATAGCAGCATCAAGTGGGAGCCACTGATAGACCTATGGGAAGGCGCCTATGCCACCGTCGCACATCAAGTTAGGCCTCATCGTCGAGCCATTTGTCACGGTTCTAGACCATGAATCAGCAGCTTTCAAGTAAACCCAAGATGTCGTTCCACAGCTGGTGAAGGTTAAAGCCAACAGTGGTCTCTTTGTCGGACCACAGAAACAAAAGAGTGTGTGACGAGTTGGCTCAGAACCCGAACAGGACGGAGAAACATGATGAGAAAAGCTTCGTTGCAGAGGTTCACTGCTTTCTGGGCAACCGTAAGGTTGAACAGTATATGCAGCTGGTCTACGCTATCGAAAAAAACTAAGCCCAAGTGGGAAGTAGAATTTTTCTGCAAGTCCATATCCACGACCCTCCTCTCCACAAATTCAAGGAAAACGACGAGAGCGAGACTCAGAGGAGCAAGCCGAGCCATTTCACCATGATATAATAGACTTAGAACTTCATTATTAAGGACAGGCTAACGAAAACAAAATGCAGGATAATTTTTGGGGCTTCTTCGAGAAAGCGATTTGCAGTAGAGCCACAAATCTAACATATCTGCTCATTTCTGAACTCTTTTTATCGGTAATATTTTTGTACAAATTCAGTGCAAAGACATAATAATTTTGGTTCGCTTATAGTTATGTATGACTAAAAGGGAACCACAAGATGCGAAATATCCTGCTTTCTCATCGGAAATGGATCAACTTTTAGATTATATTAAAATATTAGCTGATTTAATCGCCGCATTTGAATCGCGGCAGAAACCTTAAACGGCCATCATAACCACTAGCAGTAGGTAATACAAAATTGCCCACACTAGCTTTCGAGCCCACGACCTCGATCGTTAAGAGCGAGCACCTTATTTCCTGGATATTGAATTAATTCATTTGTATAGCGCCTTAAGAGAACTTAATCTATATCGAAGCACTTCGCATATTCCGCAGGGCTCAAGCTCACAAAATATCCACGGAAGAAAAGTTTCTAGTAAGTAATAGTCATTTTCATTACTACTGAGGCACAAGCAATTAGGAAATAAGACAAACTTTCGACACAAACCAGAGATAAAAAGGTAAGTTAAGTAGTTGTAATCTTACTGAGTGTACACACGGTTCAGTACTGACTCCACCGTAATATCATACGTGAATTGGCTGGTTTCTAGATTTCGAACAAAGATTATAACTTGAACGTCAGTGTGTTTTGCATTTTTTCAATAATTTTCAAAACTTGATAAAAAGCTGGAAAAAGAGGCTTTAAGCGGAATGACGGCAGCGTGCTGCAACAGCACCTAGTAACAGAATTCCTACTGCGTTCCGTTCGAGGGTTACTGGTCAATGCTCAAAGCCTTTGCATCTGCCATGGACCGGCCGACCTCTGCGGGCCAGGATTTTGGTGGCCTACTAAGGTCGTAACAGGTGTGCCTAACTTTGCCCAAACTAATGCAGGAGCCCATCGGCTGCTGCGTCATGTCTTTCGTGCTATTCACTATAATTACTAATATACTTCAGGTTATCTGCTTCAGGTTCTCTAAGGTAGCTTTATCAAGTGTATAATAATACTAATAATAGTTGTTATCATTATTAGGATGAGCAATTCCAGGCAGCCAGTCATCCGTGCGTTCTCGTAGATCCCATTACAGCTGATACTTACAGTGATTGTTAGCTGGCGATGACACGGTGATGACGCTTCGGAAGCTTAGTCACCCTAGACCACTTTGCTGGGTAATGAAAGCGGCCTTGGTAGCTTGGGAAGCCTACGAAATATTGTCGCTTGTTAACGCTACCCTCACCGTAATGGCCGGAGATTGCATGTGGCTAAAGACCCACAGAGCACTGAAGCGAGCTGGCTTTCTGGATTGACGGCGAAAAGTAAAGAGTGGAAGCACCATAGCAAAGTCTAGTCTCGGTGGCAATATAGCTCCGCCTGATGTCAACGATCTTTAGAGCTCATTAATGAGCGTGAAATAGAGAGGCACGAACTTGCCTTGCATAGAGGGCAGAGTTCCAAAGCTAGGGCCCTTCAACTACCTACGGCAGGCGACATACAGCTTCATGCTCTCTCGGACTCACAAGGACTTACGATAAATGCCGTGACGGTATTTCTCGAATGAAGGTTGGCATTTGCACATCCACAATAATCTTCCGATCAAGGATGAGATTGTGCGTACTCAATAGTTCGCTAACGTTGGAATCCGGTAGGCAGTGAATTAAAACCTTTATGTCGGCATTACTAGCCCCGTAAGCGAAGCTTAGGGAATGATCACGGGTGTCTTTTCATTGGCTTGTGAGCAGCTGTTGTCTTTCGGGGCTATGGTTAGCCTAAAATAACCAGCAATACTTAGCAACTGAGTCTTTAGCCAGTAAAGTCTGTGTTTTCTAGTAGTCACACCTGACGATGCATTCATTTCGCTAGCTAATTGATTTCTTTTTCTGTCAACACTCTTGCACGGTCATTTCCACAGCCTAGTCCAGCGGACCATTAAGAACACGGAGCCCATTCTCCCCAATGACAATCGATCCCCCGATGGCATCACACTGGACTGCGACTTAACTGTAACGAGCGCTCCAACGATCGTGCTTCCTTTGCAGCGAATGTAAAGCGCTCAGAAATCGATTGAGTTATCTGAGGGTCCTATATCGAATGCATTCTTATTATTATAAGCAAAGAACAATGAAGACACTCTCGGACGCAGTATTAGCATCGCATCTGTGAGTGTGTGCGTGTGCGTATGCGAACACACACTTACACATTAATATGCATACATAATGAGAGACAGAGAGAGATGGAGAGAGAGAGAGAGAGAGAGAGCGAGAGAGGAAGAAAGAGTGAGAAAGAGAGAGTAGTGAGAGTGAGTGAGAGAGAGGAGAGAAGAGGGAGAGAGGGCGAGTGAGAAAATGTAATAAAAGGAGGGAGGTGGCGTTGCAGTGGGATTTTCCTCCAAAAATAGCACACTTTATTTAGAGCTTCATTGTAGAGATTGTGCATCTATGACATTGAGCAGACATCATTAGGAGACCGGAAAAGACAAGACGTTGCTGCATCCCCAAATCTTGGACATTGCGTAATATGGTCCATATAATATCAATATTCACATGTATTTAGGAAGCACTGGGCGTGCCCACGTCTATGCTTATCCGTCATTTTGCTTCATTTTTCGTATGTTTAAGTATTTTTAACATGATGATTGCAGCAAAATATCAAAGAACTATCAAGAAAATCTTGAAATAATTAATCTGGTTGGTAATTTGAGTGTCTGGTGTGATAGATCAATGGAGGTCGAGTGTGTCATCCTAAACTGTTGCTTTCAGAGTGTTCGTGATACATTTCAGATCTGGAATTGCACTTCGTTGCTATTGCAGGAATCACTGCGGGCGAGCAATTGAAAACAATCCTTTCTTCATTACGGACTATCTACAGAGGTGCATCATCGGTAAGAAATATAGTAAAAATTAGACCCGAAAGATTTTACTTAAATCCATGCACGCATGTATGTGAGCAATTCACGGCAGTCGAGCAGTGAGTGACGGATGCAATTTGGTCCAGGGGCCAAAATAGCGAAGAGGGTATATAGCTAAGGGCTAAGGACTGCTCCAGATCCACCCAGAGGCAGCGGTCTACTCGAAACTCCCCTTCCGGCGCTGCTCCTATGTTTTTTATTTCGATTTTCAGACGGCTTAGGCTTATAAGGCTAATGAGGCTGCGACGGGCCAGAGAAATGCCGGGCGACAACACCAATGTGAGCGGCTCCATGTTTCGTGCTTGGCTTCGGGGGGCGGTGGTTGTGGCGAGTGGAGGAAAAATACGGTTCCATGTGGCGTGCCTGAGGTGAATCGTTTCCATGTAGATCTCTAGAGAGACATTTGGGCTTTCTAGGTTCAGCCGGTTACAAACAATGCCAGAATTTTTATAATGCACTATAGGCTACTAATTACGCTCGACTTACGGGTAATATTTCACCAATAAAAGTCGTGTAAAGATTGGTATTTGGGAATGTTTAGCAATGCAAAGGATTATCTTTTCTCCTTCTGCCAAATTATTATTATTATTAAGAGAAATATGGCTGTCTTGGGGCACCTTGTGAACACTATACTATCATCATTAGTTTTAAATATATTTTCGATCTCGCCATCTGGTGTGATTTTAAGCTTGTTTAACGATTCTAACCATCAAAATAATTGTAAATACCCCTCCATTATTACAGACAGTAAAAAAAAGTTGCATCGAGAAAAAGCACCCAGCCACTAAAGCGCATCAATAGATCGTGCACGTTCCCAAACACGCCTGCTCAGAGCCAGCTCAGCTCTGAAAGAGCCGCTGAGTCTAGCCATTCCAGCTAAATCCGGATGCTCGCCCTTTCAATCACATGATTCGCGCATTCCATGAGGAATACGTCTGGTGGCACCTGCATTCTATGTGACTGGTCCTTTATGTGATCGTGCGTGCTGACAAAGTGCATGCTGCCACTAACCCTATTACTCACGTAGACACCTTGAATATTGCCCATAGTCGTACGGTCATAGTTCTTTTACAGTTAATATAAAGTGCCTAGATTGATATTAAGTTCTCTGAGGGTACTATACAAATGTTACGTTTTAATATTATTATTATATAAGCCCTCTCAAGGTCACCAGGAGTAGGTCCCCTCATTTTTCCTGATTTCACTGGAACGAAATGCTTGTATTTCGGTACCTAGCGAGTAATACAGGCACAGATCGCATTTCCCAAGAAATCCGCTCGCGACTGTGACTTGTGCCACACTTTTCCGAGAATGAAGCAGTCGTGGTGCTAAATGCGTAGATATTATTATTATTACGGAAACACACGGACGTACCCGGTGTTGATACATCATCCATTTATAATCCAGAGAATTGATTTGGGTTCCTATAGAATTTTCCAGCTTGCACTGCTAAGGCTAAGAAACTAACCCTTGCGAAACTTTTTTTTCCAGTCTTGTCTCGCTCCGTCCGAGTGAATCGTTGTTCGCGTGGGTGTGCGATGTAAAACTGTGTACTCTGTGAGTAAACGATCGACGCACTTTTCCTTTTCGGCCTTCCTTAAGCGTCTAGAAATATATTCAGTTCTGTTAAGCCACCATTATAAACTTTGTCATTATTATTACTATTATTATTGTAGATCGGCACATTAGCTAAGTGGTCTGGCATGGGCGCAGGAAAGGGGGAGTAGGCCAGACATGCACGGGGCTATTGCCCCCTTAGGGGGCTATAGCCCCGTATGTGTCAGGCATACGAGGCAGACCGGGCTGCCCCAACCAAAGGTGCACCCATTCAAGTCCTCACCTGGTCAATAATGAACCTAATAGCCTTCCTTTGAAGCCAGTATTCCATCCCTAGTACCTACCTGAATTCCACGGAGTTCCACAAACCGACGGATAGTGCCCGTAGAGACTTGTAGGGTCCTCAGGTTTCTGGTGTTTTTCTCTAGAGGGTATGAGCGACTTTTCTTTGTTAGATAGAGCTAGCTCTGGCTGCCCTGATGGCTCTTCTTCGTCACGCAGATCCGTCAGGCAGATTTCCAGAGTTTGGGGTTACACTGTGTACAGGGAATAGTTATTTTTTAGATGCGATAAAAAGGTAATTCAACGGGTCCCTAGAAGCGTGCTGAGAGGCTCGCCGCATGAGAGCTGGAAACACTAGCTCATCCCATAACGAAGTCCCACATTTCTTTAGCTGAATGAGTTTAAAGGGTTTTTTAGGCGGCTTGCCTTCAGCGTGAGCCTTCCGGACCTCTTCCAGAGAGTCTGCAGGACGATGCTACCCATATTTTTAAGTGGAGCTCACATAATCCTCCCGGAAGTAACACTTGGGGATGTAACTTCGTGCTCTCCATAGGGGGGGTACCAGTATCGTCGAAGCCCGCGTCTGAAGAGGCTATTGGCCGGAAAAAGCTCTTTCGGCGCTTTGATCCACGCTTACCAAAAATGAGGTGCATACTTTTTACACCAGGCTGCACAGGCCGTGACGGTGCTACTTCCGAGTGCCGAATCTCAGTCTGCTTCCTGAAGAGGCTATGATTTCTTTCTACTTAAAATAAGTTACCTCATTTTTCAGGGGAGCAGACACTCGTGGCCTGCCGGGCGATTGACCCGTGACGCATCGCTCCGAAGTCAGTCTCCAGAGGGCGTCGTCGGCCCAAGTGGGATGTTTAAAAGCAGATTAGCTGAGCCTAGAGTTACCTCTCCACTTCCAAATCTGAGGGCGTTTAGAGTCAAGGGCTTCAACGGCCCATCGACTAACGAATAGCCACGAATTTATTATGATTGCAGGATGGCTATCCAAACGGCGTTCGGTAGCGGTCGGTCTGCTAACTAGCGGCGCCCGAGAAACACGTCGCGCGCTCCCTCGACCTTGACCTCAGAGAATCGTTTCAGAGGGCTGCTAGCTCGAGCCGAGGCGCCTCGATGAGCCTCGTTGAGCAGTAAGAAGCCAAAGCCGCCGGAGCTTCGGCTTGCAGCTGCTGTACACAGCGGGTCAATCGCTCGAGGTCCAATGGCTGGCCGGCAGCCAGCCAGCGAGTATTTGAGCGTGGGTTGACTTGGGCCTTGGAGGCAACCGGTTACTAACCACAGGAATTCTGGAGAGGCATGTCGGGAGGCAAGCGAGCCCTTAATTCTCCTTCGCGTCGTTCTGCAGGGCAGCACAAATAAAGGTTGTCAGTTGAACGGCCACATTTTTTGTACATAGCGGCGGAAGAGCCTTAGCTGCAGTCACCCGACTTGCAGTGTAGGTCGATGAAGGATTGCCCTCGGCAGGACACTAACCCGCGACCTGAATCGTGAAGTGCGAATCCCTAACCCATCTGCTGAGACCAAGGGCCATACATAGCAAAGGTCAACTGATTCAACAGCGAAATTTAAGTCTCCAAGTCATTTTTAGCCGTACATCCCACAATCCAGTTTACGACCTTGATGTGCAGTATGTCGAGTCGGAGAGCGTAGTCACCATAAGCTGTCAATACTCGTCTATGACTATTGAAATTAATAAATAGTCTATTGGCTACCCTGCTACACAGATATACGCACATGCAAGCGTAGTTATGCGCGAGCACACACAGATACTCTCAAACGCATGCACATATTCGCAACGAAAGCATAGGGGTCGGGAATGGCATCTTTCTTGCATTATTTTAGCTGCCACAAGCCGTAGAGGTTTCGTAAGCTGCGTATGTTCTGGCTGTCGACAGAGTGCTGATGAATTACGTTTGGGATTCCGATTGTCTGCATTTAATCTAGATGTGAGCAGTATCCGGTCTGTGGCCTAAATGCTCGGCTTGGGCGTAATTACACCCTCCTAACCTTCTGAATGATCTGGCTGCGATCCCCAGCCGACATTGCAGACAGGCAGAGTTGGTCGAAATTCTAACTTGATGATCATGCAGTGATCAATCCGTTATTGCCAATGGCAAGCAGCGGTGATAGCTGTTAAGCCTTATCTGCCGCCATAAAAATTAAGCTGTTGGATCAGCCGACCTTTAAATTTTTGCTGCTCTGAGCTAATTGGTATGTGTAACGAGACCCTCGAATTCCCCTGGGTGGCGTGCAGGGTATGCTGGTAATGAATGCACTGCTAACAGACGACTAATCTTGACTTTGTAAACAGGTATAACTTTCTCGCACGGGTGCTCGATTGTGCAGTAACTGAGGACACGTGGCGCTACATTTTACTGCTGATCTTTCCGTAATTTTTCCTCGATGTGACTGACCATGCTCTTTTTAGTGCTTCAGTGTCAACAGGCTCCTGACCCAGATCGGCATCTCTAACGACACTGTCAGTGTTCCCGACGAACTAATTGCTCAGCTGTTGTCATACACGTTCATTAACATGGCTAAAGGTAGGCCTGTACAATGAATACGTGCTGTGATCGCAAAGTCTTCATCTGACACTAGAATAAGGGAAATGGTTGCTGCTTGAGACGGAGTTTGAATAGGGCATCAAGCAGATTACGTGTTAATCGTGTTAATTACGTCTATTGTAAGACCAAGTAAGGTGAATCCAGCCACTCTTCAGGCGTTTGAACGAGTGAAAGTATTTTTTTTTGAACAGGGGCTCGCCGTCTAAAATTTGTCGTGGTTGCTCTTGCAGGGCATATCATACTAGACAACTGTCCAATGCAACCTACGGAGCTGCAAATTGCCTCAGATCTTATGGAGCTGCTTGACGTGCACAGCAAGGCGCTGTCACTGCAAGGTTTGTATGGTTCACGCGTTGTCGTGCTCGGTAGAATTATACAGTTACTGCGCTGAGCATCCGCGAGCTCGGTTACGCCAGATGGGAGGGTCAGATCTCCAGGCACTATTTTAGCCTGCTGAGACTGATTATTGGCTAGTGCATTGATTGACTTGAGCGACAGCAGATGTCTCTCGCTAGGAAATTACAACGATATATCCAGAAGGGCAGCAGTCATTGCCATATTAAAATTGCCACCAATAAGGATAGGGGGTTAACTCTTAACTTCATGCACAACATCCGACGGAGGACTAAGCAAAGCGGACACAAATATTCAAGTAGCTAAGCATTCGGGTCAATTTGGTACAGCGGTAAAGTTGCTCGCACAGACCGAGATCAATGTGACTATATTTGATGACCGAAAGTCGTGGTAATGTAATGTATGTATCTCGGTCTGTAACTCCACGAAGTCATAAAGACCATGTGGGGGTTACTCAAGAAAGTTTTGTAGAGCGCACTGACAGAGAGAAAGTGGGAAGCATAGAAGAGTCAGGAGAGCAGTTGAGGTAGTGAGTAGCATGTAAGTAGTTGCTCAGGACCGCTGAAAAGGATGAGCCATAGTCGGCAGTAGGAGAGTAGTTGTCGTTGCGTAAGAATTGTGGAGGCGAGTTCCACATTCTAGGACCTGCAGAACCTATGATTCTGTCGCTAACGGTCTTTAAGCGGAGGAATGGAACACCTAATTTATTGTCCACACAGGACCTGAGGGCGAGAAAAGGCTGAAACTGATGCAGCAGTTCAGCTAGGTACGAAGGAGCCAAGCCGTGGTGGGCCTTGTGGGTCAGCGTACGCACTTTGCTCTGTATCCGTTGCTCAACCGGCATCCATGCTAGCTCTTTTAGCAAAGGAGACCTGTGCTCAAACCGCTGGGATTTGAAGACTAGCCTTGCAGCCATATTCATAGTCAGCTGCAGTGGCCTAATAGCTTTCTTTGGCAGCCCAGCCAAAAGGGAATCACAATAATCAAGCCGAGTGGTCTCGAATCCACTGGCGTTTCGAAGCGCTTGAATAGAGATTAAGTTCTTTTAGAATGCCGTACAAATGAATTATGATTAAACGAATCATATTTTGAGAGATACGATGGTCAGAAGAAGAAACAGATACTAATAATAATAATACGTTTGTATAGCGCCTTCAGAGGAATGAATATCTCTCTAGGCACTTTACAGATGCTTCGTACAAAGCATCACCGAATGTTTGGTGGTAACGTCCGCACGCAGGAGGCATAGTGAAAGCAGGTAGTGCACACAAAAGATCATTGACAAAGATTCACCAAATGCCGTGATAAAAAGATGTACTTCAAGCTTCATTTTAAATGTCGTCATGTCAGGGTACGTTGTGACGTGAGTCGATAGTGAGTTCCAGGCTTCCGGAGCATATGAACTAAAGGTATGTCCAACCGTTTAGACGTTCATATGAGGAATGGCTAAATGATTCAAGTCAGAACAACGGGTTGAACGATTCTTCGCCTGGTGGGGGAGTATTTCTGATGAATGATGAATTCAGGTGAATGCAGTAACAGATGAACTGCAACTGCAGCCGCCGCACCCAAGAGGAAATGTAAATATAATTCATTTGTATAGCGTCCCAAAAGAACTTAATCTCTATTCAGGCGCTGCACATATGCCTCGGAACTCGAGCCCACGAACTCAGCCAGACCTTAGTCGGGGCGAGCACCTTAACCGCTAAACCAAACCAGCTCGGCAGAGGACTTAAACGATGCTCGTCCGCACAATTCAGGCCACTCTTAATGAAGAAACGGGCTACCGGTGCTGCTGGTATATGATATTTGCTTAAGTTTGCGCACCAAAGGTAACGGACCCACTCTTGAATTTGCCCGCCCCCGTAGGATGGGGCAGCGACCTGGGCCGCCCTCTATTTCTACGTACCTTACCCCGACCTTCGCATACAACAAAAAATGTCTTAATTCCACTCGATGAGCAACCGCTGAGTTCGTGTTGAATAAAAGCAATGGTTTGGCTCAATAAATTTTTAATCATTCCTGGTCTAGCCCCACCTACATGCAAATCTTGCCGATCTAGCCGCTCTAAGTGTTAATGTTTCAGGACTTGCCCAGAGAGTAAAAACTTGCCTCCTCCACTGTGCGTGAATATAATAGTGATAATAATAATAACAATACACTTGATAAAGCGCCCTCGGAGAACTCAGTCTCTTTCTAAGCGCTTTACTTTTGCTGCAAAGGAAACACGATCGAATGAATAAAGTACTTCATAAGCGTGCAGATGTGTTTATTGCATTAGCGATAGTTCGGGCTTGCAGGCAATATGAGACCATTTGCATAGCCCATTATGATCGGTTTGCTTTAGATCTATCAAGCGTGATGCAGATAGTCACGACAGGTGCAAACAGCAGTCAAACTACAGACGGAACGCAGCCGGGAAACCCTGCTCAAATGGTAAATAGACAGGCTGAGCAGTGTAGGAATGGGGCTCAGCTCGCTCAGCGGCCATCGGCTAATGTCCTGACCGCTTGAAGCTCATGCTTGCACCGGGCCGGGACGGTGGTCCAACTAATCTGGCTGGTCTACTTTTGCCGATGCTGCTTTATTATGCTAGACAAACTGAAATATTCGTATCTATATTTATAATGGTACGTATAAATGTATATGTATGTGCACGTACAGTATGTACGTACCTCTAATTATGCATGCATCTTAGTCTAGGTAAATGCTAAGCTAATTCGAGCCATAACTTGGCCGCATCAAACCCCGTTCGGGCGATGCTATCTTTGATGTGCTTATGCGTGCTGACACTGTGCATGCTGCCACTAACCACATTTGCATGCTGACCCTGTGCATGTCACCCCTAACCATATTATTCATTCGCTAGCGTCTCTGTAGCCCTTGCCATCTTTGCTATTGCAGTGTCTCAGCCCCGAACAATTGCTGGCAGCTTACGGCTTCGAGGCCATGGACGGAAGCACAACGATGCCGGCCGATCAGCTGCTTGTGATGTCTCCAGGACTGCTGCAGCAGAAGCTTGGGGGTTACTGCGCTCAGAGCAGCACCGAGGAGGACGTCGAGCCTATTGACAAGCCCACTTTGGCTGAAAGTATGGCTGGCTGTGGACGTAAACATGCGGGGACTAATAGGACTGCATCTCATGCTCGTTTGAACCTGGCACGCTGCTGGATATGTGAAATTATGGCGCGTGCGACATTCCTTGAAGAGTGCACTCAAATTTATATCACTATTAATCGTTTCAGCCTACGGCTACGGCACGCTGACAATATTTATTATCAGCCTTCTACCACTGCTCGGCATGCTACTGCTGCCGTGCATGAAAACCAGGGCAGGGGACCACATACTGACGCTGTTCACTGCTCTGGCCATCGGAACCATGCTCTCTGACGCTCTATTGCATATCTTGCCAGAGGTTAGTAATGCTGA
Organism: Cristatella mucedo; assembly: GCA_009760855.2. Taxonomy (NCBI): domain Eukaryota; kingdom Metazoa; phylum Bryozoa; class Phylactolaemata; family Cristatellidae; genus Cristatella; species Cristatella mucedo. The sequence continues at coordinate 2,652,083 of WPIO01000020.1, forward strand.
TGGCGATAGTCGTCGTGATGCTGATGACGGTAGTGATGATGCTGCTGCTGATAATGATGATGATGATGAAGACGGAGCTGTTGAGATTCGATCGCAAAGTTCTTCTAGAGCACCTCTCATCTCGCCTGGGCATCACTGTCACTGCTCTGCAATGGCTCAGGTCCTATCTCAGTGGGAGACTCTAGAGTATTGACGTGAATGGACAAAGATCATCCGAGGTACCTCTGAAATATGCGGTACCTCAGGGCTCTGTGCTAGGTCCGATTCTTTTCACGGTTTATACTCTGCCTCTTGCTGATGTGATTGCCAAGCACAATCTAGGCTTTCACTTCTATGCGGATGACACTCAGTTGTTCTTTGATCCATCCCAGCCTTCGAGCACCTCAAATTCTCTCAGCTCACTTGCTGCACGTATTGACGACATCTGCACATGGATGGCAGCAAGTTTTCTAAAACTAAACAACAATCAAACTAACCTACTAGTTATGGGCAAACCAAGTGTGATTCACAAATTGGAAAGGCTGACGCTCAAAATTAGCTCTGCCAGCATATTCTGCTGAATCAGCTCGAAATCTAGGTGTCATGTTCCAAAGCGACCGCTCGCTAGACGACCATATCAGCTCCACAGTCAAATCCGCCTATTTTCAGCTTCATAAAATTGCTAAAACTCGGGCTTGTTAAGATAAGGATACCACGTCCAAGTTGGTCCATGCATTTTCGACATCCTGTCTCGACTTCTGCAGCTCACTGCTTACTGGCCTACCGGCATGTGCGATCAGGCGATTGCAGCTGGTGCAAAACTCCACAGGTAGGCTTGTCTGTCGTGAGCGTCGCTGTTGCCACATTATCTCACTTCCCACCGACCTGCACTGGTTACCAGTCAAGCAACGGATTGACTTCAAGGTTTTGTCGCTCACTTTTAGGTCACTTCATTCTTTGGCTCCAGCCTATCTCTCAGATCTACTCCCCAACCAAGCCAAGCATCGTACCACCTGCTTTTCGGAGTCAAACGGTCTACAAATACCTCGTACAAATCTCAAATCCTTTGGAGACCGTGCATTTAGTTCGTATGCTCCCAAAGCCTGGAACTCCCTGCCGATCTGCGTCAGAACATCCCCTTACCTGACTACATTTAAAATGAAGTTAAAAACACACCTATTTAGGACAGCATTTAGTGGGTCCCTGCCATATCATAGCCATATCGTAGATAGGCTTGTAGAGCAAAGTTCTCACGCTGACCCACAAGGCCCGCCACGGCTTGGCTCCGTCATACCTAGCTGAACTGCTGCATCGGTTTCAGCATGTTCGCGCCCTCAGGTCCTGTGTGGACAATAAATTAGCTGTCCCATTCCTCCGCTTAAAGACAGTTGGGCACAGAAGCTTTAGCTCTGCAGGTCCTAGACTGTGGAACTCGCTTCCACAATTCTTACGAAACGACATCTACTCTCCAATTGCCGACTATGGCACATCTTTTTCAGCAGTCCTGAACTGCTACTTCTATGCTACTCACTACCTCAACTGCTCTCTTAACTCTGCTATGCTTCCCACTTTCTCTTTGTTGCGTGAGACGAAGTCTGTTGGCTACCGAATGCGTACCGAAAGCCGCTTAGGCTGTGAGTGCGCTATACAAAACTCTCCTGCGTAACGCCCACATGGTCTTTATGACTTTGTGGAGTTACTGGCGGAGATACATTACATAGGCTATAGAGTGGCACTTGATAGGCTATATAAGCAGCACTCGAAACGAGTTTAGTCCTTGCTGATGAGAGATGATTACAGGTGAAGCTACGAACATTCTAATCACGGCAAGCGACTTATAGGTGCAGCGCCAATGCACGTAGATGTGCCGGCGGTTTGTAAAAGCAGCGTCAATAGAGAGCGGCCGTATTGTAAGATCAAACTACGTAGCCATGTCGTAGATAGGCCTACATCATCAATAGAGACTGTCAGACGGTTTCCGACTTTCAAAACTAGCAGTGGCAGGCCGTGCCTCTCGTGCGGTTGCCATAGCACCGCTCAAGCTGAGGCCTAGAGTGAAATTCACGCTCGGCTAAAAGCTTGAGCTCTACGGCCCCACCTCTTACGTGGCTCCGGCTTTATGTCGCCTAACATTAAATGGTCGCATGGTACCAGTCTGTAAAATTCAGGAACCACGAATCATATCTCGGAAGTCGTAGTCTGGATGGTGTAACCGTCGCCGACGCTTCTTTAGTGACCATCTGCCGGCCAGTCAGTCATTGTACCTGGGCCTTTTCACTCCTATAGGCGGTGTTGTATACACAGTGTTCCATTTTAAAAATGAAGTTTAGTGGCGACTTTTCGCTCGGGTTTACGCTTTTCCCGAGACTTTATTTAGGTAGAACGTGCCACGAGCTCTGAGTGGAGCTCTTTGCTGGGCTTCTTTGGTAAGATCGGAGACGGAGGCTGTGGAGCAGCAGGGAAACTACTCATTCACTCACTATCGTTAGGCGACTCATTCGCTGCTGATGTGCACATTTTTTGCAAATGCTTACGTAATTACTCGCTAATGATTGTCACTGTTTATGGCCTTGCATGTACTACTAAACGGGTTCAAAAAATGTTTACGTTGGTATTTGTTCTTTAAAATGCATAGCTCACGGATTTTACTCACTGTCAACATCTAAGGTTTAACAATGTACTAAGGCCCAGCCTTAACGCAGCTATACGCCCATGCTCTTTAGTTTTCACGTTGAATAATCAGTCAGTCAGTCCCCAACTTGCGACGGTTCGACTTACGAACATTTGGAGATACGAACTCGGCCACGGTCACGAAAAAATGAATAAACAAATCAAAGCCGATCCAAGAAAAATTCTGAAACCAGCCGTCGGTCAGTACATTTGACACGCCGCAAGAAGTAAAAAAAATATAATCCGTTTACCTCTTCATGACTTCTTCAGACCATATCCTAGTAGAACGGGCCGTATACTCTTCTCGACATTGGGCAAGTTTTCTAGTTCCTATCTATTTTTTAAGTTGGGTGCTGACTGTTTCTTGTGCAGGCAAAAAATTGCTGTTACACGCTACTGTCTATAATAAGGTGAGACAACTGCTTCATTAATTCACGAGAAATCGCTCTGACTGCAAAGGAAAACGCACGTGTATATCAAAGGGATAAACGTGCATATATATATATATATATATATATATATATATATATATATATATATATATATATATATAGTTGTATATTGAACCAACAGCTGGGCTTGCGCCCCAGGCCACGAGTATATACGGAGCCAGCCTGTTTATGGGTTGCGAGGCGCCGCCGTATTGTTATGAGAGGCGCTGATACATCGCTGGGCATGACCACTTGGCAGCCTTATACTTGCATGGAAAACCAAACTAGAATGCACTGACGGGCGACGTCTCCGATAAGGTAACGCGAACTTTGAAGGCTAGTGGCTCGAAGCGCGGAGTGGCAATTGCGATGAACTCGCCAGGCGAACTGGCATTAAGTTCAAGGGGTACGCAGGTGGTGAGCGAGCCTCATAAAACGACAGGGCTGCCTTGTGGGAGGAACTCTGCACGCCTTGGTGTCTGCCCACGCATGTATGTCAGCTAGCACTCGAAGACAGTTGGGATGTGTCAGCCGCCGACGCACCTGTAACGCAGAGTGTAAAGGAGTTTAGTGGGTTCAATGTGCAGACATCGCTTAGGTGAATTGCAATTGCATGCACGAAGATTCTAAGCGAATAAAGTAATGCCTGCAGCAGCCTCTTGCCTTTTTATTTGTCGTTCGCAGATTCTCGGTGATTCAACTGAATACGTCGGCTCGGTATCAGAAAATTTATTGGAAGTGGTTACAACGTTCATAGGTGAGAGCGTACTAGCGGAGGCTATAGCTCGCAAACTGCCTCCACCCACCAGCTGATTCCGCCGCCGCCCACCTGCAGAGCGGTGATGACTCGGCGGAGTAGGTTTCGCCCATTTTGTATTTGCAGGACCGAATGTCGCCGCTGTCTGTTGCAGGTGCATATGTATTTTTCTTACTCGAAATGTCTCTGCACATCGCAAGAAAGAAGATGAATACTGTTCAGGTAGAGCAGTGTGGGTGATATTTGTCCTGGTTAGGCTGCTAGTTGGGGGCGCGAACGACCGGTATAACTGTTGCAATAAAAATAGATTTACATAGCGCCCTTAGAGAACTTGTTGCTGGGTAATAGCCTCTCTCAAAATTGACTTGCTAGCAACATATAGGATGCGGTTTCAAAAGCATCTTACTACAAAGCCAGCGCGCTCCTCCGAGAAGTTACGGTCGACCGCTGCTGTTTGATCTATTCTCGCCAACTGTCTTGCTACTGGACGAATGGATGATGCTCTCGGGCACGCTTGGATCAGTGTACCGCAGCCATCAAGAGTTGTCGGCAGGCTCGTTTGTAGCGTTCTTTCGAGACTTGCGATGTTGGAGATAGATTACTGCCACATCATTTGTAGCTCGGTTTTGGAGCGGTTTGGTCGAGGAAACTTTGGAATGAACCGCACGCGATTCAAGGGGTTTGACGTTGAGCACGAATAGCTAGAACGACAAACGGGCACCCTCCACCGCGATCTTTTCCATGGATTTCCACCTCAGTGTACCGAATATGCGTCTGTTGGTTACTCACGTGTGCTTTGTCGATTTCAATCCGGTCTTGGTCAAAGGAAACAAATTGTTGTCGCTTAGGTGCTCGCCACGACCAGGTCTGGCCGAGGTCGCAGGCTCGAGCCTGGTGACACAATATGTAAAGCGCCTGAATAGAGATACAGTCTTCGTAGGGCTTTACAAATGATGTATATTTATTTATTTTTCATGAATCACGTCAGCCGACCTTTACTTATTAATCATACCATTGAACTAGCGCTCCATTGGCAAGCTCGCTGAGTGGCCGACGGCAGCGCCCGCTAAGCGAGCACGATGGCTGCTAATCAAAGGCTGAAAGAAACAAGTGCTTACGAAAGCGTTAAAGCGAACTAAAATCTAGCTAATTGCTGAAGCCCTTAATTTTAAGTTATTTTCTTCAATTTTATTTAAATTTATTTATTTATATTTATTTTTATGATTTTTCTGCTATTTTCTGTTCCCTGCTAAGCAACCCTTTGAATCTCTGGTTTGGAGTCACTCCAACAGCCAGCAGCCAATGATGGCGGTATTCTTCGAGTGTTGATGCTACGACTTGGCATTGAAATCTCTCTCCCTCTCTCTCTCTCTCTCTCTCTCTCTCTCTCTCTCTCTCTCTTCCTCTCTTGCTTTCTGTGTAACTTCCACGCGAGAGGTCAGACTCACGAATCCTCGCAGAGGCAGCCTCAAATCTAAGAACCTAAAACTGCAAACCTCGGTCAATGGAAACGTGTTGCGCTCGCCTTCAGCACATTTAATTTATTATCAAGGGTTAATCACGCACGGAACTTGGGTTAAATAGCCAAGGTTTTAGAGTCGCTGCTAGGTTTAAAATGGGCTTGATGACTCTGACCTTAAATCGATTCAATGCTGTGTTTGCATGATAAAGTTCCGAGAGGCCCATACTTTCCAGCGTCTTGCTCCCAATGTAGACAGCCAATTCGCGAACCGTAACGGAAATTCAAACGTAAATAAATCGCCTAGCTTGAGGGCTGGAAAGGGATCACAGCAAAAGTACAACTGAGTGTCATCTGCCCAGAATTGAAAGCCTAGACTATGCTTTGCGATCACATCGGCTATATAGCTGGAAAGTCAATTTTGAGCTCGGCTATTACCCCAGCAACAAGTTCTCTAAGGGCGCAAGATGGAGAGCATAAACTGGGATAAGAAGCGATATATAAGAAGTGATCAGAAGCTCGAGGATCGAGCGCAGAGCCCTGAGGTACCCTGTACTTTACCAGTTCTTCGGATGACCATTATACGTTCACATCAACCCCTTTTATCTCCCACTGAGATAGGATCTGAACCTTTCCAGTGCACTGCCATTGATGCCCAGGCGAGATGAGAAGCACTCCAGAAGAAGTGACCGACCTACTTTATGATCAATTATAGCAAACAACAATTGATTATAAAGTCCTTCTTGAGTGCTTCTCTCGCCAAAGCATCACTGCCACTGCACTACGGAATGCTGACTTAGTTAGAGTTTCTCTGCTCGTTTCGCTCGATTATTCGGCAGCTTTTGATATTCTATCAATCGCCAAGTCCTGCTTGAGTGCCTCTCATCTCACCTGAGCATCACTGGCACCGCATTGCAATGGTTCAGATCCTAACTCAGTGGGAGACAATAGAGTATTGATGTTAACGGACAACGGTCATTTGAAAAACTGCTGAAGTACACGGTACCTCCGGGCTCTGTGCTCGATCCGCTTGTTTTTACAGAGTACACGTGCCCTCTTGCCGATGTTATGGCAAAGCACAGTCTAGGCTTTCACTTCTATGCAGATAACACTCCGTTGTACTTTTGTTTTTTCCCTTCCAGCCATCTAGCATGGTAAATTCTTTACATACACATTTGCTGCAAGTACTGTTACCATGCGCTCATGGATGGCAGTAAATTCTCTAATTAAATGACGACAGAACCAACTTACTAGTTATGGAAAAACCAAGTTTTTTCAGTAACCGGAGTGATTTTGCTCAAAATCGGCTCCAGCAGAATTCTTCTGTTGCATCTGCATGTCAATATTATTATTATTATTACTATTCCAAGGTGAAACACATCAATACCGCAGCCAAACTCTCGGGGCAAATGGTGGTCCGAAGAATCGCATAAAAAATGACAGGCTGCGATATATGGTGCGTTAAATTGAGCTCTAAAGGGGTCTTCAGAGCAGAATGGAGCGCTTCGAGTAGGTCAGAGGAGTGCCTAATTGGAATATATATATATATATATATATATATATATATATATATGTAAAGATAGCTGAATCTCTAGTCATGCACTGCACATATGAGACGAGGCTCAAACTACGACCTCGGTCAACTGCATTCATCTTGACCTTTATGGGCATGAGCACCTTAACCGCTGGCTCAAACCACAGGGGAGATTAGCATAGGCGTTCCACAGGAGTCCATAGACCGCTCTCCAGTCTTCCTAGGAAAAGGCACAGAACGGGGCACCCTGGTAAGCACAATCCTTAGACTTAATTTACCTTGGCTTGCCGTTTCACCGTGCGGGTAATTTGTGGGGGGCGCGAGGTGGGACGGGCACCGAGCTGGAGTCTGGCCCTCCCTACTGCTTGGTAGAACGGTACAGGCAGAGGATAGTCGCCGTTACGTTTGTCCAGTGGCACTCCACCAGTGTCAATCGTTACGGGCTCCCCGAATCGTTAAATATCAGTTATCCTATTCCTGATGAAACGAAACTGTAATCTTATTTGGGTTTCCAGAGTTGACTTGAAAATGAGCGCCAAGATCATTTCGGATTCCGCATGTCTTAATAATTCTGGAAAACTATCGCTTCATTCATTGGTGTGCAGGACTGTGTGCACAGGTAATGTGCAAACCTGTAAGGTTTTATGAAAGCAATATGGTAATGTCGTTTTTTCGAAATTCTCTGAGCATCAAATTCCAAAGAGGCGGCTAATCATTTAGTGTCCGAGGTTCGGGCGCACAGTAGTCATCAACAGCACGTGTCCCAAAATATTTACTTGTTTCGCTGGGAGCCACGTTGATCGGCTGATACGCAGGTTCAACGAAGGTGTCACTTAGAATTGCTTTTCTATATGGTCTATTGGTGGTTGAGATTCAAGAACATATCAGTATACAAAGCTGATGGCGAGCATCCAGTTGTTAGGCTCAGCAGAAAGCCTGCTAATATTACCGAAGGAATGTGACGCTGGCCGTGGCATTTTCGTCTTGGCAGCTCGAGCGAGAAAAAGTGATCACTCAAGCAGCTGTTGCGCCGGGAGCACTAGAGCGAAGCCTCCGGTGCTCTGAGCGGAAAGCAGTCGTAGAGCCCTGCCGATATCTCTGCACTCATCTCGGCAAAGTGGTCCCATTCGCAGGCTTCCTGCCTATCAAATCACTCTTATGCTTCGCCTATGTACTCTGCTTTTGCATCAGCTTATATCAGCTACGCAACGTTATGCTTGGTACATGGTACTGACGGATTTTACGCTGCAGGATGGAGGTGACGAAAGTAACACTGATCGTGGTGAAAGTCGTAGTCATGCCGTTAGTCATGGACACAGCCATTTCGACGCTCGCGACCTTGGACTAACTATGAGCACCAAGGAGGAAAATAGCATTGTAAGTCGCCAAAACTCAACGTCGCTTTAGCCACCACCCAATCTACATTTTGTAACCAGGTTTTCCAACTTTGAACTAAAATAAAGAAGTATTTTTATATATCCTTCCTCGCGGTGAGGACACAGTGCACCTACAGTGTGCGTGGCCTAATAAGCGGCAAATGGAGGCCCACGTTATTAGCTTAAGTCTAACTAGGAGGCGCAGTTAAGAGACAAAAAGAGACGCTCTTTTGATTACCATCACTCCATGAGGCACCGCGATTCCTGTTTAAGGCAAGGAAACAAAAAATGGAATGCTTTTCACATCGTGTCTACAAACTTTCTCGGGAATGTTAGGACAGGAAACTACAAGGAACTACTAGAAGACTTACTGATGAAGTATAAAAAATCTGGCTGCAATATGTCTCAAAAGATTAACTTCATTCATTCCCATTTAGATTTCTTCCCTGACAGCTGTGGTATGGTTAGTGATGATCATGGCGAACCTTTTCATAAAGATATCGCAACAGCGGAACAGAGATACCAGGGTAAATGGTCCACTTCAATGATGGCTGACTACTGCTGGACACAAAGATGCTCTCGAACAGCTGTACAAGAGACAGGGGAATAAATATTACAAGTAGACTATGGCTTTTATTTTTACAGGTATTAACCGTAGGCCTATTACTATTGGCCAGAATTTCGTGACATATACATCAATTTATTTGCAGATTGCAAAAAACCAGAGCAATTTTTGAAATTTGACTGTCATGTTTGTGTTGAGCACATGAAAATTGATAAGCTAGACTATAAGAAATGACTAGTTTTATTTTAGCAACAGGATTTCCGCAACAGTTCGCTGACCAGTGTATTCGGTCGCACTGCAGCACGTGCAGCTGCTTCGGCTGATGCCTGCCGTGCTTCCGAATGGGCAGGGGAGGCACTGCTTGCCAGAGGTCATGCAGATATTTACAAAGAGAGATCCAGTTTCTTAAGTTGTTGTACAAGTTTCTTACTTTACAAATATTTCATTTGTTATTTGTCATTATGTACGGATAAGCCTGGTGGAGGCAGGCGCTCCTGCTTGCTCAGCCCCTGGCGCTCAGCTCTGCACCCAGTTTTCCCGACCTGAGCTTTGGCATTTTCAGGGAAATAGCGGCAGCAGCTCGAACATGATCGAACAGTCCCGGCGACGCGGTAAGATGGCAGACCACTGGCCTGCTTAGTCCGTGCCCGCTGCCATGGCACCTGGTCGTTAGCACAATCGATGCAGGCCCGTGCGTTCAACGGTCCCCTGACCGGGATTTCCTGCTCATGGCTGCCGTCCATCGATGCAGGTTTAGTTCATTTATCGTCAAATGACTGGGTGCTGTGTAATTATTTGATGGATGTATTCCACGATGTCTTTGCTGGTTTCTTTTACGAAATGACACAGTCAAGGTACCATAGATTCCCGACTCTGTTGTGTTGATCTCTTCGGTCACGACCTCTTTGGAGTCATCCGACTTTCCGATTGATTATGCGTAGTAATGTTAGGCGAATATCTGCTAGCATAAGCTTGCTTTGTTTGGCATCTTATCCCCACTTGTGAAAGTTTGGCGGTTGATTCCTAGGCATAGGGAAGCTCTAATTTTAATTGGCAATATTGTGCGGAAATCCGTTGATGGCAGGTAGCCGCTCGCTAAAAGTGATTAGATTACCGGCTTTCCCAAGGGAAATCGTACTGCTAATGTAATGTATCTTCGCCTGTATCTCTACTAAGTCATAAAGACCACGTGAGTGTTACGCGAGTTTTGTATAGCTCACTCACAGCCTAAGCGGCTTTCGGTACGCATTCGGTAGCCAGCAGACTTCATCTCACGAAACAAAGAGAAAGTTGGAAGCATGGCAGAGTCAGTAGAGCAGTTAAGGTTGTGAGCATCATGGAAGAAGCAGCTCAGGACCGCTGAAAAGAATGAGCCATAGTCGGCAGTAGGAGAGTAGTTGTCGGTGCTTAAGAATTGTGGAAGCGAGTTCCACGGTCTAGGACCTGCAGCGCAAAAGCTTCTGTCACCAAGGTCTTTAAGCGGAGGAATGGAACAGCTAACTTATTGTCCACACAGGACCTGAGGGTGAGAACAGGCTGAAACTGATATAGCAGTTCAGCTAACTAAGAAGGAGCCAAGCCGTATCGGGCCTTGTTGGTCAGCGTAAGAACTTTGCTCTGTATCCGTTGCTCAACCGGCATCCATGCTAGCTCTTTTAGCAATGGAGACTCGTGCTCAAACCTCTGGGACTTGAAGACTAGCCTTGCAGCACAAAACTTCTTACCTTGTTAACTTTAAAGAACAAATCATCGATTAATTAGCTTTCTAAGCCAAGCTGCTTGTTCTGTAAACAGGTGCTTCTCGCATGCAGCCGGGCTTGAGCCCATGACCGTGGTCATCTAGTACATTCACCTTGACCTTGGTCGAAGCGAGCACCTTAAACACTGGGCTAAACCAGTGCTGCATAGGTATGCTCGTTTCATTTTACTAGTGGATTTTTGACGAGTACCCAATCCCTAGCACTAATGGAAAACCAACTAATTCATTCTGCTCGCTCTTCTGACTCAGGTCGCTTAGGTATACTCATAACGAACCACTAATAGTTTGGAGATCACGATTACAGTTCGTACGCCCCAAAGTGTGAAGCTCACTTCCGATTGACATCACGACACCCCCTGAATTGAGGACAGTTATAAAATTAAGCTACAACTCACTTCGTCCTCACATAACTTGCTGCATCCTTGCTAATTGGGCTTTATTGTGCAGCCTTTGCAAGCACTCGCCAACCACCTGTACGAAATATCCGCAAGGCCTGTATTGTTCAGTCCGTGCCTGCTCACATTTAAGCATGAACCATTTTGGAAAAGTCAAGAGGCTCATACTAGCTTTGACGCTGCTCGCCTGCATGCTCTGCAATTTTGAGTGATCTCGTTGCAGCCGTCTCCTTTGGTAGCTTAAAACCGCTTGCCGTGATCGTCCTCGCCGGCGATCTTTTGCACAATTGTGCCGACGGCCTTGCTGTCGGAGCTGGCTTTGCAACTAGTATTCACATGGGAATTTCACTTGGAATCGCCGTATGTTGCCACGAAGTGCCGCACGAGATCGGTAAGGGAGCATCACATTGAACAGTCACGTGCTGCGGCATCGAAGCGGTGCAAATAACGTTCGATATGCTTTTTCTGGATGCCCATTTTCTCAAGGCTCAATTTCCTCCACGCAGGAATTACTTGGTGACTGGGCAGTACCGGCCGCTGTTAAGTTTCATCTATGCTGAAAGGAGCGGGCTAGAGTATCCACATCCCGCTCGCCACGTCTCTACTTTTAAAACAACTTTTCATTAAGATAATAAATTGATTACTAGTTCCTGTCAAGGTGAAAACATCTCCAGCTGATTCTATGAGTTCTTTTAGCTCAATTGGTCAAATTCCAAATTAAATCCTCTGATGGCTATTAGAATATGCCAACCACTTTCGAAGTTACTTTAGTATTACGGGCTGTGGTGCCATTTTTTTAATTGAAAGGCTAAATGCCGCATTTTATCCTATTCTTATGATGGCTTTCATATATAATACATCCGCTTTCTTCCTATAATAATTATCCTATGTCGGAACATTTCAATGAAAGCATCGCACTATTGAATATATTCTTATGCAAACTTTAGCTAATTTATCAGTCTCGTTTATACAACGGCAAAAGAGCCCTTACGGATATTACCACTGCTTGCAGTGGGTGATAAAGAACCACCGACTGCAAGACTTGAACCCATGACCTGGGTCGTGAAGAACGAGCATCTTATCTTTTGGACTAAGACCGAGATAGGTCATTATTGTTGGGTTGACTAGAAACAACTTGTATCTCTGTCTGTAACTCCATAAAGCCATAGAGACTATGTGGGTGCTAGGCAGGTGAGTTGTATGACTGTCACTGACAGCCTAAGCGGCTTTCGGTACACATTCGGTAGCCAACTGTCTTCGTCTCACGCAACAAAGAAAAAGTGGAAGGCATTGCAAAGTCAGGAGAGCAGTTGAGGTAGTGATTAGCATGGAAGTAGCAGCTCAGGACCGCTGAAAAGGATGAGCCACAGTCAGTGGTAGGAGAGTTGTTCTCGTTGCATAAGAATTGGGGAAGCCAACGTTCTTTAAGCTGAGGATTGGAACAGCTAAATTATTGTCCACGAAGGACCTGAGGTGCGAAGAGTCTGAAACTGGTGCAGCATCTCAGCTAGGTACGAAGGAGCCAAGTTGTGGCCGTGGCCTTGTTGGTCAGCCTAAGAACTATGCTCTCTATCCGTTGCTCAGCCGGCACACATGCTAGCTCTTTTAGCAAAGGACTTGAAGACTAGCCTTGCAGCCATATTCACAGGCACCTGCAGTGACCTAATAGCTTTCTTTGGTAGTTCAGCCAAAAAAGAATTACAATAATCAAGCCGAGACAGAACTAAGGAGCTAGTTGGCACCAGCCTCATTCGGCAGAAATTATTGTAAATATTATACCTTGCTTGTCATGAACTTTTGATTACTGTTTGACTTGCATCGATAACTTAACTAGTTGCTTGAGGTTGATCAATCTGCAACCGAAGATCGCCAAACAAAACGTAATTACAGCTTTTCGCTGAAGGGGATGTCGTCGGAGCTTTAGACGCAGCTGTCCAAAGGCATACGGCTACGGCTCAGGTAGCTGCCTTATCCAAATCAAGAGCACTTTGTCAGAAAAGCCTGGGCAAAAGCTAAGCAAAGGAACCTAGTGTCTGGCCAACCAAGGACCACCAATAGTAGTGTGGAAATACATTTCGATGGAAAGCCGTCTGCCGTGGGCTCTGCGTGAACAAAGATTTCCCCTCGAGCTCGGAATGAGATCAAAACCTGTGGCATACAGAGCTAGTGCTATACCGACAGAGCTTCGGAGACTGCAGCTCTATGGCACTCCACATAGGGTTTAACACTTGGCTTTACATTTATGCTTACCACGTGTGTGTGTTTGCTCTCGCTCGAGCCAAACCCTGATGTGCTGGCTGAACGCATTTGCATATTTTTAAGTGCAACAGTTGCCGAGCGGAAACCACTAAATCTTCTGTGGTCTGCTATATACCACAGACAGTAACAGCTGGACCACTTCGTGGCTGAAGGATTCGCTGGGACCATATCCGACGAGCTGCTAACGATGCATTAAACTGAATAACAAGAAGAAAATTCACGAAATGACCATCTTTCTAGTCTCAGCGTGGGAGTAAGCTAATGTCACAAAATATGTCAAAATCTGACAGCCTCCAAGACGTTCGACAAATTCGCTGGAAAGGCTAAATATCCGTAGGCTTATTGGTTTACAGTAATTAAAAAGCTCATTATTCTGGTGCACTGTCGAGTGCAAAATGCCGAGGTGCAAAATTGACATTGACAGAAGCGATAACAAATTAATGTATAAAGTCATAACTCAAGCATAGATCTGTGTTTTCTTCAATGTTCAACTGTAGTGCTTGAAAAATTCACTAACGCTGTTTTCATATACTTTTGTGTGCATTCTACTTGAATGTCTTTCTAGGTAACTTTGCGGTACTTCTTGCGGCTGGGATCGAGAAATGGAAAGTGCTTGGGCTCAGCCTATTCTCGTCAACGTCTTGCTTCTTAGGCCTTTACATTGGAGCATCAGTAGGATCGAACGAAATGGCCGCCGAATTCATATTTGCAGTCACGGCGGCAACATTTTTCTATATTTCTCTTGTTGATCTGGTGAGCACAAGTCAAGTTCTTGCATGTAGATCACCCATGATCACTGCAGGCGTCTGTGCCGCTTGGTCCATTTACTTGAATGTTTTTGCACGTACGACACTCGATCTGTGAAATTGCATTCATAATTAAGTTTGCACAAATGTCAGGTCAGCTATGGCCCTGTCTGCACGAGAGCTAACACAAATCTCTGATGCGTTGTAGCTACCAAGTCTCATACACAAGTCCACTTCAACACCCTTACTGCACTTCCTGATGATCAACATTGGCCTGCTGCTTGGCTTTGCCATAATGTTCCTGTTTGCCATCTACGAGGACCTAATAACTGTATAGCCGCTGCCAGCACAGTGGCAGGGGTGGACAGTTCATCATTCTGGCAGGAAGAAAATGTGCAGCAAGCAGCAGCAGAAGCAGAATGAACATCGATTTTGCCAATCAAGCTCTCGTCGGCCTTTCAGAGCAGGCAGTGCAGATTCCTAACTACTCTAATACGATTACAATTAAGTTTGAGTGTGCTATATGATACAATGTCTGATTTTCCGAATATAATACTATCTGTAGTAATGAGCAAGACCGGATGAGCTAAGATGAAGGATGTTATTGATGCCTAATCTAGCCTTTTCAGCCTTTGTACCGTCGATTGTTGCAGCTTTGGCACATTGCTGATTCTCGATGATAATGAGTCCAACGGGCATTAGTCACTGTCTTGGTCTGTCGTAAGAACTCCACTGGGAGGACCGGCACCTTGCAGAACTTTCTTTCCTCGGTAAGAACAACTCGGGGAATGCGAGTGAAGGCCGTTAAGATCAGCTGTTTGGTGCCAAATGTGTGCCAAACAAGTGCCAAACAAGTGCCAAATTTGGTCGTCACGGAGCCAGATTAATATTGCTGCCCAAAAAAGTGTCCTAGCATGGGATCTGCTAAGTTGAGGCACGTACATTTTAGCAGTCCTTTGCAGTGAATGACCTAGCAGATTGCTTATGCCTAGAGAACCGTGGGCACGGGGAGAGGCTCGGGCCTGATACTGTTGCTATAATAATAATAATGCACTTGATAAAGCACCCTCAGAGAACTTAATCTCTCTCTAGGCACTTTACATTTGCTGCAAAAGGATATGCAATTTAATGGTGAGTAATATCATGCTTGATAAAAAATCATAATGAATAACATGGTTAGGGGTGACATGCACAGGATCAGCATGTAAATGTGGTTAGTGGCAGCATGCACAGTGTCAGCATGCATGAGCACGTGAAGGACAAATCACAGGGACCCACTAAATGGGAGCATATGCGACGAGCTGCTAACGATGCATTAAACTGAATAACAAGAAGAAAATTCACGAAATGACCGTCTTTCTAGTCTCAGCGTGGTAGTATGTATTTACTTATTAGTATGTATTACTTAAATGTCCTAAATAGTTGTGTTTTTAAGTTCTTCTTGATGCGTCTCAGACATCTGTAAGCCCTACTGCGATAATAGGTGGCATAGAAAACGTACAACAGGCTATTGATGCAGGCTTAGCAGCCATGCATTATTCACATCGTCTAGAAGTTAGCCGGCATGATAGTGAACACTTCAAGCGAATAAAGTCCCAATGGCAAGCAAGCAATGAACATAAGCCTTCTCTCTGCTCTTCGGCTATGTCGATTTAAAAAAAAATGCACTGTGGAGGTTAACGGTAAGTTCTATGTGCAGTAGCATTCGTGCTAGCTAATGCATGCATGTTCTTATGCATGCACATGTACCTGCACACGTGAGAGAGCCCTACACACACATGCACTTACACCTGTGCGTCATATGCATGCATTCACACCAACCAATGTATAAACAAAAGAAGGAAAGCTTGAACTTGAAGAAGAGAGAGGTGAAGGCAAACCTTGACCACGGTTGGGATGTCAAATCATATATGGGGGGAGGCTTCAGAGTCATAGCGCGAGATGGCCACAGCATGCAAGCTCCCTTTGGTGCACCCACCAAAGCACCCACGTGCATACATGCACGCACACGGACACCCACTCCATGCACATAGACCCCTTCTCACATATACCCATTTATAGCAAAGGGAATTTACTGCAGACCAATTAGGAAGGCAGTGCAACGCCGAGCTGGTTTGGTCCAGCGGTTAAGGTTCTCGCTCCGACCACGGTCTGACTGGGGTCGCGGGCTCGAGCCCCGAGGCATATGTGAAGCGCCTGAATAGAGATTAGGTTCTCTTGGGGCGCTATTTAAAGAATTATATTTATTTATTTAAGTTAATGCAGTAGTACAGAAAGACAATCAAAAATCCACAAGGAGCTTCACTTATTTCTGAATTTGCATCAGCGCATACATGGTCACCAACCAAGTGGACCCCTACTTTTTTAGAAGACACAAGATCCAAAAGGCTTTCGGGATAGAAATGAAGGGAAAACCTTTGTCTGGGGATGAGGTACCGACGATAGCATACCAGCAGCAGCAGCCGCACGGCACCGGTGCTCTCAACCGAGTTAGTCAACATCCGAATGGGAGCAACCCTGCAATGAACTAAACTCGGGTTCTTAAAGCCCTATTTGGATCTCATACAAGTTGCATTTCTACCGAAAAGCTATGCATATCTCCACTTTGATAAAGCAGTCACTGAAAATTGATACGTCTCGTCTTATGAGCTTGCAATCCCAACAAGATTGCTGGCTGCCGAGATTTGGACAAGAGTGTTCGATGGATATGACACTACCAACATGTCTTGATAATTAGGCCCAGCACAACCGACAGAAATAAACAGCACAGCAATCCCCGAGACTCTGTATGAAAATGCTCACAGCGATTTGCAGTTGCAGCTTTTCCTGCTTCATCCTCGGCGATAGACATTATTGTCAACACAAGCTGCATGCTGCCAGGGACGATAGCAGGTATGGCGGTTCAGATGCAGAACGAGCATTGTCAGCAGTTCAAAGTTCTGCTGTACAAAATATATAAGATCTCTTAGAAAGACTACTGTAATATGAATTTCACGGTCCGGGAAGAAATATAGATATCGTTTTCGACAACAGCCTAAATTTAAAAGCTTCATTTAGAAGACTGCTTCTACGGCTAGCCATCACGTCCGATCCCTATCAAAGATTAGGAGCTGTCTTCCACAGTGGGTTGTAAAAAATTTAAGTAGCTCCTTAGTTCTTTGTCGGTTTGATTATTGTAATTCCCTTTTGGCTGAGCTACCGAAAAAAGCGATTAGGCCACTGCAGCTGACTTTGAATATGGCTGCAAGGCTAGTTTTCAAGTCCCAGAAGTTTGAGCATGTGTAGCAGTAATGGCCTTTGCTAAAAGAGCTAGGGTAACTGCCGGTTGATCAGCAGATAGAGAGCAAAGTTCTTACGCTAACCCACTAGGCCTGCCATGGCTTGGCTCCTCAGTATTAAGCAAAACTCCTGTGCCAGTTTCAACCTCCTCGGGCCCTCAGGTCCTGTATGGACAATCAATTAGCTCTTCCATTCCTCCACTTGCAGACCGTTGGCAACAGAAGCTTTAGCTCTACAGATCCTAGACTGTGGAGCTCGCTTCCACAATTCTCACGCAGCGGAGACAACTACTCTCTTGCTGCTGACTATGACATATCCTTTCCAGCAGTCCCGAGCTGCTTTTTCTACGCTACTCACTACCTCAAACGCTCATCTTACACTGCTACGATTCTAACTTTCTCTTTGTTGCGTGAAATGAAGTCTTTTGGCTACCGAATGTTTACCGAAAGCCGCTTAGGCTGTGAGTGTGCTTTAGAAAATTCTCCTCCGTAACCCCCACGTAATCTGAGTGGCTTTATGGAGTAACGTACGGAGATACAATACGCACAGTACAATGCAATTCGCAAATCTCCGACTGATCCGTCAGACAACAGGCGATCAGCCCATGCCCGGCACAAATTGTCTACCACTGGCTTCAGCAACTGCACCGATCTCTAAGCCTTGCCGAGCTTGTGTGGAACTTCGCGGGACACGATGGCTATGGTAGTAGTCAAACCAAGGGTCAGACGGGTGGCAATGATGCACTAATAGTAAGGCCGACGGCAAAGTTGTGCAAAGCATCGCCCATCATCAGTACCAGTACCATCGGTGAAATATTGCAGCTATGAGCTGCAGTGCCTTAAATTCAGTGCCGATTGGCATGAATGAAATGTGATCGCTGGTAAGTGCAGTCTCTGCTAAACTGCATGCAGTCTTTGATACTGCTCTGTATCTCTTAAAATGCTGCAGGCATTTGTACTTATAGTGGAAGTACGCGCCAAGAGCTTTGGAAACACAAGTCTTAGTCAACAGCAGTGGGGGTCTGGTTGTCGGTATAGTTCAGGAATCTAGTTTGAAGTCTTGGTCCTGGAAAGCAAAAGATTCAGGCAGGTAGCTTGTTCTAAGGCAAACCAATTCTTACTCTGAGTCACCCAATAAGTCTTCAGGGGAATAGTATTTAAATGCATCAAGTCGGCTAAGAATTGCTACATCATCTGTTCACAGCAAGCACACAATTACGTGTCTTATGAGCCTGGCTCGGATGCGCTGCAGACGTCAGCACCAGAAAACACTTTAAGCCCACCGTTAAAAGCAGCAGAGCATCTGTGGCTCAATGGCAATCAGCTTCAGCCAAAGATTGCATTTTCTTACACTGCTAGAGGGGAAGGTGTTCACCGTGTGTTGCTTGTTCAACAGAAGCCGTTGGATCTGGTGCATCTTAACTAAAGGTATGCCCCCAAAAAATATCTCATACCATGGCCAGGATGGAGCATGGCTCTTCAGCACCCTCACCTACGACGTCCTACGCTGTAACTATGACCCATTTGAGCACAATGGCCGGGCATTCTGCTTACTATCTACCGACTGCAAGGCAGCACCAGCAGCAGACAGCCTGTGTCGCTTCAAGCACGGCAGCAAGATCAACCAACGCCCGGAAAACAATAAGGGAGCCCATTCACACCAGTCCAGAGGTCTGCAAGTAGGCAAGAGTCACCTATCAAGCGCCAGCTGAATATATAAATGCAAAACGGACGATCCTATCTCCAACAGCAGCATTAGGAAAAAAGCTTCAACAAGGTACAGAGAGAAAACATGATTTCTGCTCTTCAGGTGATCAAGATGATGCCAATGGCCAATCATCATTGCATGCTTGACAACAGGAGTAGCAGACCCACAGTTATTCGCCAAGAGCATGAACTGCATATTTATTGTCCAACATACGGTCGGCCAACATATCACTATCGAAGGCTCAGGCTGTTATTTTCTCTTTATTGTTAAAAGGGAGCTCGCGATGGTCTTTTGAATTAGGGCTACACACATTATCAAATTTTCTTGCACTTTCAGTTGCACGCTCTACATTCAGTTGCACGCTCTACATTTCGGGTATCTTCCGTGATAGTGCTGATAGGAGTTCTGGCCACTGCCGAAGCAGAATCCCGTGCTTGCCTGTGTGCACACACACGCTTGAGAGCACATGTATATGTGTGTTTGCTAGCTGCTTGGATACTGCCAATGTGTAAACACGGCAACTAGCAGATTCATCTCGCCCAACAACAAGAAAAGGAGAAGCATAGCTGGGTCAGGACAGTAGACAAAATAAAAAGCCGAGAAGTACAATTACACTGGACAGCACGAGATAAATCATCGGTACGTAAGCATTGTGGAAACGAGTTTCGCAGTCTAAGACCTCATTCCAAAAGCTCCCGTTGACAAAGGTTTTCGTGACAGAATGGTATAAGCACTCACACATGCACACAAACAGACACATACACAAACACACGCATACACAAACAACAAACTAAGGATAGCTCAAATTAAACTAAAAGTAAATTAAACTGAATACCATGGCAAAGTTCTTCCCAAAACCAAGGACAGCATCTAGCATTCAAATTGCACGCTAAAGCAGACAAAAGCTGAAGGGAAAATACATATTCGGGTATCGATTCCCGTCACCATCACTGGAATAGCTCCATCTTTTGAGTAGGTGCCACGAAAAGAAGATAATTCGCATCCATAAAACTAGAACTGTAGCACAGGTCTGGACTTTCAATCCAAGGACAATGTTTGTTCCGAAGTCACAACAAAGTTGCAACAACGTCACATGGGCTGTGCGTTCATAGTGGAAGCAGTTTTGTGTGATAAAGTACGTCGGCCGGACCAATGGATGGCAAAACCATTTCTTGGCAATGTACTAAACAGGGTCATACACTTACGCTTGCCAGAAAAATGAGAATTCTGAAAGCAAAGCTGTCAAGTTTTTCTACTCGCAGTCTTCTGAAAAAATTCCTTTTCCATCACGAATCCTGCCTGATTACGCGTACTTTGAGCTTTACGTAGCCCAGAACTAGAAGGTTGTTCTGATGGACAAATCAAGAGCAGGCAGCACTAAATGGTATATCAAAAACGGTTGCTAACATCGCTTTTGGTTTATACCTGACAGCTATATTGAAGTCACAATAAGTATTAATTATTTAAGAAGCTTCAGGACAATAGTTTCTTCCCTTCAGGACAATAGTTTCATAATTTTTTCACAATGCTTTATGCCGGTATCAATTCTGCTGTACGTGCAGTCCAACCTGCACTTGCAGGATGATAAAAATTGGAGCGGGTAAAAGCAAGGCTATTAGACAGCCGATAGATTATCGGTCACTAGTTAAGAGGCAGAGCGAAGTCGAATTAGCAGGAGCTATTCTGTCATTTCGGCATGTATGGGCAGAGAAAGCACATCCAAGATCAAAGGTTGTGCAGACGACTGAGAATTCCTTTCGTAGCCACAACTGCACGACTTCCCAATATGTCCTTCCCATCCACCAGACGTTAGCTGCACCACTATCTGAATTAAGCATTATTAGATTTCGAAAGCACATTGTTGGCTGGAAGGAAATAATGTCGTCGCTCTGCCCCTGCAACACGGCTCGAGCGCTGCCACCCTGGGGCGCTGAGCTGACATAGTGGAGGCACGACTTGAGGCCTAGTCGGGAGCTAACGGATGCTTAGCAGCCAACAGATTTGTCTTGCTAGTTCGGCCCAGTTGTCAAGGTGCTCGCCCCTACCGAGATCTGGCCGAGGTCGTGGGCTCGAGCCCTGTTGCATCGGTATATGTAAAGCATCTAAATAGAGATTACGTTCTCTCAGGGCGCTATCACAATTAATTAAATTACTATTGCATTATATACTTCTACGCGGCAAGAGATTTGGAGCTGCCGACAGGCGCAGCAGACTGGCCGGGGCCATGGCTGGCCAATGATGGCCGTGGCCAAAGTGAAGCTGCTAAAGATTTCAACAAACAGCTGCTGCTCGAAAACTGAAGCAGCAGCGCAGCGGCTGCTGCATGCGACCATGCTGCAGCACCAACCAAAGCAGGCTGGCAGCCACGACAGCACTGGTCTGTGCTGCTGCTGCTGCCCCACCTTTTCAGTGCTTCCCAGCCATCTGGTTGGGAGCAGGTGTGCTCATCAAGATTATATTAATACTATTAAATTTAGGATTCGGCTTATACTTGGGTGCGACTTATACTTGTAAAAACTATGGTATGTAGTTACACAGACGTAGGAAAATGTTAAGTGAATCTGATTTCGAGCAGTAAGAGAGGGCATAGCACCCGCATTTACGCAAACGTGAGTTTCATGGGGTGACATCGTTTTTTGTGCACACTTATCAGTAAGGCAATTCCTGTGGCAGTCATCTAAATGACACCCCTAGAAACCAGTATAACAGAACAAAAAGATTAAGCATGCGAGAAAAGTGGTTACATTCTTTGTCCTCTGGACGTTAATTAAAACGGGGCAATACCCGGACTTAATGAGTCATCAAATACCCCTTTTCAGATGTTAGTCAGAGAGTACATTTATTAGCTCAGTGACTGCTGTGAAAAAATTACGGAAAGGATCTCAGTTTCTTCCAATTTTTCAAAACCTTGGTTTTTGATTGTCAAAATCGAAGAGGCAATGATCCCTGTGCAAAATCCTCCTATTTTACGTCAGATTGACATATAATCAAACATTGGTCGAGCATTTATTTGGATTGTGTTGTATTGATTGTCTAGTATTTATTCTTTTATTGATTGTCTAGTATTTATTTGGATGTTATTTGGATGGTGTCTAGTATGTATAGGGATTGACCAGGCATCCCATGACTCACAGCTAGGCTCCAGGTCCCAAACACCATGATCTGGCAACGATTGCCGGAATGTGATCTAATGGAACTAGAGGCCGAATCGCATTGCAAAACCAGTAACAAGCCACTGGTGCCGAATCTTGATTGCATTTTAGATGTTCGAGAAGGATAAAACTTATAGTCGCGTCAATTTGTATTTCCATACCTCAAATGTCAGCAACGCATCTGCTAAGGAAGCTTGTATTAACTAACGGTGACGGTTTGCTTCTGTCACAGTTCATTGTCGTGAGCATCTAGGTTTCCTCACAGCACCACTTCGGCCGACCTTTACAGGCTCACCAGTCAAGCAGTGTATTGACTTCAAGGGTCTGCCACTTTCTTTTAGGTCTCTTCATTCTCTGGCTCCAGCCAACCTATCAGCACTACTCCCAAACCAGCATAGGCGGCATACCGCCTGCTTTTTCGTCTCAAAGCGCTCAGCTTTGCCCCAAACTAAGCCCAAACCCTTTGAAGACCGTAGCTCCAGTTCGTTTGTTCCAAAAGCCTACAACTCACTCTAGAGTGACATCACAGCACCCATGGACACGACGACAATTGCTAGTAAGCTACAAGGCACGTGTTTCTTGCATCATTTAGTGGGTCCTTGTGATTTGTCTTTTGTGCTCACATGAGCATTGAGACTGTACATGTTACCACTCACCGCATTTACACGTTAAAAATATGCATGCTACCTCTAACAATATTTTCATGTTGACCATATTATGTATGTTGAATGATACAATTAGGCATTATGTTATTAGTGCAATGCGTACTTAAAGCATGTGAAAGCATATTTGTTGTAAGCTTCCTGCGGCAAAGATGGGAAAAGTAAGCATCCACATTACTCTATTAGGATTAAGGGTCACCGGGCTAATTGTAAACTCACCTTGTCCGACCATGCCGCGACGTTTATTACGAACCCCAAATGAGGCTACCCTCCAACGATAATTTTCTAGACGTATATTTGAGGTTGCCAGTGAGGAAGCTTTCGGCTGCAAACAACGGCGAAAGAGTATCATCGTGTGCCACAGCTTTAGCAAGGAATAGCACGTTCACGTGACTATGGCAATGACCCATAAGGCTCCTGTATAATTTTCAACAGGGAACTCAACTGCGACAGGAAGCTTAATTTAAAAAGAAAATACAGGCGCATCATGCTTTACACTGCTTCTTTAAGAGCTTCGCTCGCTCCCTGTCAAGCGTTAAATCGACTTCAACACCCTTCACAGGGCTCACGGCTCGTTTCACTCGAGCGCACCAGCTCTCACATATCCAACCTCGTACTCTTCTAGCGCCTCTCTGGTGTGGCCCAGTGGTTGAGGTGCTGGCCTCGAACCAAGGTCAAGGTATTTGATGACTTGGCTCGAGCCCCGTGGCATCGGTGATGTGCCCGAATAGAGATTGCATTCTCCAGGGGTGCCTTGCAAATACATTATATATATATATATATATATATATATATATATATATATATATATATATATATATATATATATATATATATATATATATATATATATATGTATAGTTGGAACTCTCGCCTGTATAGGTGCCGCTTAGCCTCTAGCATATACTGTTACACACGTGCTGGAGCAGTCATAAGGGTTTCACTCCTTGGCGAAGCGCGAGAAACACCGAGGATGCTTCCAGCATTGAAGTTCACTTGTGCGACTTGTAGGTGCTGAACCAACACCTGCAAGTCTGCCAACGGTGGCGAAAAAGGGAAGCAACGAAGATCGTCATTGACCTTGATGCAAGAAAGGTTAATGTCTGCTGAGAAAAACAGCGTATTCGATAGTCACGGAGGGCTGAAAGGGGTTCTCAGAAATTTTGGAAATCTGTCGGTGAGCCTCTTGATCTGCACCTAGACTCGGCCAACAGCCTTGATACCATCACTGATCCAGCCAACATCAAACTTGGTAATCATCACCCTTGAAACGAGCATGCTTACCGTGCATTCCTTATCAGCTGTTCAATTCCTACGCGTAGAGACCGTTGGCGACCGAAGCTGGTCGCTCTGCCGGTCGTAGGCTGTGGGATTCAGTTCCCCAATTCTTAGGCAACGACATCCATTCTACTGCTGCCGACTATGGCACGTTTTTGCCATTCGTCTTGAGCTGCTACTTTAGTGGTACTCACTAACTCAACTGTTCTCCTGACTTAAACATATTTCTGACTCTCTCTTTGTTTCGTGAGATGTAGCCTGTTGGCTACCGAATGAGTACCGAAGGCCGCTTGGGCTTTCTGTGCGCTTTGAAAAACTCTTCTGCCTAACATCTAGATAGCGCTATTGACTTTGAGGAGTTACAGACAGAGGTGAATCGCACTGCCTTCCATTAAGAACGCATTCTTCTCGATGTTCTGTGGCCGTCGATCGCTGGCACGGGTTCCAGCACATTTTACTTGTGTTAACAAAATAACGAGTCCAAAGACTGTCGGTGGCCACGGAGGCGGCAACGACGACCTAGATAAAGCCTCACTTAATTCTAAAATAGGTATCCAGGTCAAAGTGTAAGAGTTTAGGGGTATTGACTCTCACACCTTGGACCACTGTGTTAAAGAATTACTACAGTCACTCGACAAGCGATGAGCAACCACGTGTAGTTTGAATGCCGAAATGAACAGATTTACAAGTCGGTAAACAATTTACTGGCCAATGCTGAGAGGTCGGACTCCACACATTTTAACGGCTCAGCCAAAAAGTTTTTAGCCTTCTTTACTGAAAAAAATTGTGCACATTCGTACCTCCATAAAGCCCCCCGCCGAGTAAAGCAATTATGGAATCGCAGGCTGTGACCTTCCTTTAAAGATTTTCCAAGGTCTCTGCATGCGATGCGGCTAACTTAATAATGCCTAGAAAAAAGAGTTCGTCTCCGGAAAACCCTATACCCTCATCTCTGTGGCCTTCACAGGCAGACCAACTTAGCCCTGCCATAACCAAGATTTTTAAGGATTCTTGGAAAAAGGGCTCGTACCCAAGTCCTTCAAATCGGCAATCGTTAGCCCAATACTTAAAAAGTGTGTTGTAGATACAGAGGTCCCAGCAAACTATCGCCCAGTTTCTATTCTTCCTTTTTTGTCATAGATTCTTGAAAAAGTTGTTGCTAAGCAGCTGGTTGAGCATATTGGAAAGAATGAAATGTCAGAAACATTTCAATCAGGTTTCAAGAGGCAGCATTCCACTGAAACTGCTCTCCTCTGTGTTAACGATGAAATTCTACGTGGCAATGATAACGGGAAGGTCACTGCCCAAGCTCCGCTAAATCTATCAGCTGCCTTTCGCCACCATTGATCACGGTGTCCTACTTGAACGACTGAGAACAGCGATCGGTCTTGCATACGAGACACTGCCGTGGTTTCAATCATACTAGTCTGACCTTGTTCGATCCGTGTCGTGTCGTTTGGACAAGTATGGTGAATGGTTCGAATAAAACCTGCAGTCTACAACCTGCAGTTTTAAACCAACCTAAAATCAGCCTCGTTTTTATTGATTTTAAACACCCCATCGCTGTGAGGCGTTGCAGCGCACCGGACGACCCTATTATTTACTCTGCATGGCAAAACCAGACAAGAATAAAGGTGTGCGCCCTGCCAGTGATGGATCTGTCCATTTTTCAGAGAAGTTTAGTCGGAAATTGATGATGAAGGACTGAACAGCTGCTCACAGCACTCTTTAAGCGTGTGGCTGGATTAAAAGGCTTTGCTTATCTAATAGGTGATGCTGTTGTGCGACCATAACCACGTGGCCGGAATTTAGCTGCCGTGTTCGACGATGGCCTAAATTTTGAAAAACCTCGTTCAGAAGACTGCTTCTACAGCTAGCTGTCACGTCTGATCCATATATAAGATTAGGAGCTGTTTTCCACGGTGGCTGGCAAACAATTTAACGAGCTACTTAGTTCCGTCTCGGCTTGATTATTGTAACTCTTTTTAGGCTGGGCTACCGATAAAATGCATCTAGGCCACTGAAGCTGACTATGAATATGGCTACAAGGGTAGTTTGGAAATCCCTGAGGTTTGACCACGTTCATCCTTTGCTAGAAGAGCTAGGATGGCTGCCATTTGATCAAAGGATACAGAGAAAAGTTCTTACGCTGACCCACAAGACCTGCCACGGCTTGGCTCCTCCATACCTAGCTGAACTGCTGTACCAGTTTCAGCCTACTCGTGCCCTCAGGTCCTGCGTGGACAATGAATTAGCTATTCCATTCCTGCGCTTTAACACCCTTGGTGACGTAAGCTTTAGCTCCACATGTCCTAGATTGTGGAACTCGCTTGCATGATTCTGACGAAACAACTACTCTCCTGCTGCCGACTACGGCACATCCTTTCCAGGAGTACTGAGCAGCTACTTCCACCCTACTCACTACTTCAACTGCTCTCCCGACTCTATTATGCTTCTCAATTTCTCTTTATTGCGGGAGATGAAATCTGCTGGCTACCGAATCCGTACTGAAAGCCACTTAGGCTGTGAGTGCTCTGTACAAAACACCACAAAGTCTTTGTGGATTTGTGGGGTTACTGATGGAAATACAAGCGTTGAAGCCGATTCGTTTGAAGTATGATAGGACCGAAGTTGACAGGCCAGCTGACATCGATCAGTAGCTCATGCCGAATGCCGATTGATGCGTCGAGCAAAGATTTCGTGGTTTGCACTTTGCCTCCCCGCTCGCACTAAGCCCTTCTCATGATCGTACTCACCCCCCTGCAACTTCTGGCTCACTGGTCTAGAGCAAAGGTTTTATCAACCAAGCAATTCACTTGTGCCCTACAATTAAGCCAGGCTGGCGGTACGCTACTTACCGATCGGGGTCGTGGACTTGAGCCCAGCCGCATCTGTAAAGCACACGGTCAGAGATTTAGTTCTCGGAGAGCGCTATGTACAGAAGTTGTATTTTGTGTGTGCAAGCTTCGGCTTCTCATGCTGCCTTGGCCAGAGCTCACTGCATAGCCAGTTACAGCCGCTATAGTTCCGGAGCCACGAATAATAAAAATCCAGTCACTCACTGGCTGTATTAGAATGCCGTCATTTCAGTATTTCCTGCTCGGAGCTGATGTCGGCTGCTGTCAGATCCTGCATGTATCGGCTTTGTCAGCTATTCCAGGTGTTTAACCTCAATCTGATTTGTTCTCACTTCAGCATTAAATTTCATTGTACTCATCTTCTGTCAAACGCTCAAAATTTTAGTTGATTTAACAGCCCCATTTAAATAGTGAGCAGAAGAGCCGTCGGGTCTTTCAATTTCGCTGTCGGTCTGAATTGAAGAATGACCTGCTGCCGGACTCAGACCCAAGACCTGCACCGTAAAGTTAGAGGATCGTGCTCCAAGGTTAAGACCTAGCCACAACTTGCCTATATTTATGCTGAATATTTACCCCCCCCGACATTCCTTACCTTATATAAACAAAATTAGTACATTATTATATCAATATTAATATTGGTTATATATTATTGTTATTATTATTATATTAATAAAGCTCATTGTTTAAAGGATCAAATACTGAACTATCCTCGCTGATGGCTGCAGTAGATTTGAATGTGTAAATGGTCAGCCGCGATGCTATTATCACACCCGAAGGCAAATCGCAGAGCACAGACAGTTCACAGAGACAGCAGAGAAGCGGTACAGCAGGAGAGCCTCAACGGCTCGCACCCCCGCCGCTTGCAGTGTGCAAAAAACAATGGCCTGAAACAGGACTCTAACTCACGACGTTGGTCGAGTAAATCCTAAGAAAGTGAATAGCAGCATTGCTTCGAGGCAGCCACTAATGACAGTTCCTCAGGAAGCGTGGGCAATGGCAAAAGATTGGCAGAGTTAAGTTTTGAAAATATTTAATAGTTGTTTAGCTTACAGTGTCCATGCGAACAAAGTTATCCAGACCTTGTTTCTAGAGTTAAGGTGAGCGGAGGCGGCGGCTAATGCAGCTGGGACATAACGAAAACGAGCGTCGAAATATTGATCTGACTTCTCTGTAGAGGTTCCGGCACTTTTACGGCCTTAGAGCACGGAGCTTGTAATTCGTGCCAGTTCTTGCTGCTGAGGAAAAATAGCGACGCAGCTGCTCCTTGAAGCAAGAGGCCTAACGAGTGGCAGAGGCTTTCTTGATGAACGCAGCGACGCTATTTCGACGATTGCTGAGAGTGACAACACAGAAACTAGTCTTAGAAGTCCGTGCCTGTAGCTTAGAACAGTCTATTCGATTTCGCAGAGGTGTCCAGAACCAGCAAGAGCGTGCCACAACTCCGCTTCAACGCCCAGAGCACAACTGACATGCGAAAACATGCAGCAGCTAAGCTTGTCTGCTGTCAACTTCCTATTTTCCGCATCGTACAACTTCTCACGGTTCTGCACTGGCTCCGCATCAAGCAGCTTCTTGAATTCAAGTTTTGTCACTCCACTCACTTTTAGATTCCTTCATTCCATTCACCAGCCAACCTATCAGCACTACTTCCTAAACACGCTGGGCAATGTTTTAGCCACTCTCCTGACTCAAATCGTGTAGCTGTACCTCTAGCTAGCCTACACTAATCTGGACTATCTCAATGGGAGACTTAAGAGTATTGACGCCAAAGGGCAAAGTTCATCCGAGGAGACTCTAAATAACGGGGTACCCCAGGACTCGGTGCTCGGTCCTCTTCGTTTCACAATCGATACTCTACCTCTTGCCGATGTAATCTCCAAGCACAATGCAAGATTTTAATTTTCATTCAGACGACACTCAGCTGTACCTGAGCTTTCTCCCTCCTTACATTACAACATGTAGCTCTTAAATAACTCGCTGCAGGCACTGCTGAAACAATACAAGCTGATTCAACAGCCTCTTTACTACAGCAACAGAAGAGCCTTTACGGCTATCACCTTCACTTACAGAGGCGACAATGGATCGCCCACCGCAGTATTCGAACCCACGGCCTCGGGACCGAGGTCATGAAAAGCAACTGCCTTACCCAGTGTGCCATCACGACTCACATGCTGACATAATTTACACTTGCATAGTAACAAACCTTCTCAAATTAAATGGCGATGAATCCAACTGGCTATTTGTGGGAAAACCTGGTGTGACTCAGAAATTGGAACAACTACCCCTCAAAATGTACCCGGCCAGCATACCTCCTGTGGTAGCTGCACTGCATCTGGCTGTATTGTTCAAAAGTGACCTTTTAATAGACGACACCGCCAGCTCTACAGTCCAATCTGCCTACTATCACTGATCAAAAATTGGTTGCTAAGACACTCATACTAGATGCAAGTTGGTCCATGCATTTGAGACATCCCGTCTCGACTTCTGTAATTCGCTACTTGCAGGTCTTACCCCGGTGCAAGAGGGCACTTACAGTTGATGCTAAACTCTGCAGCTAGGCCGATCTGTCATGAACGTCTCCTTCTACACATTGTCACCCTTCCTCACCGATCTGTACCAGTTTCCCATCAAGCAGCGCATCGACTTTAAGTATTTGCCATTCCCTTTTAGGTCCTTTAAATCGAGTGCCCGAGCCTACCCATTAGTAGTACATCCCAATCAGGCTACGCAGGGGACAGGATTGGCTCGTTGGACTCAAGTCGCTTAGCCGTGCCTCCAACCAAGCTCAACAATTTTGGAAACAACGTCATTCGTTCATAGAGTCCAAAAGCCTGGAACTCCCGGCTGATGCCACGGCACCCGTGATGGGATGGTATTTAAAGAGAAGCTAAAAACTTAATTGTTTCAATTATGCATTTGCTGGGCCAAGTGAATTTTCCTTTGCGTGCTTATGCATGCATGCTCTTTGCTGATTATGACTAGCGAATTGACACGTTTCCTGTCTAGCAGAATATGTGAGGTGTGTGGAAAAAAATTTAATTTTACTTTGGCGCTAAATAGGTGTGTTTTTAGGTTCCTTTTAAATGTGGTCAGGTCAGGGGATGTTCTGACGCAGATCGGGAGGGAGTTCCAGGCTTTGGGAGCATATGAACTAAATGCACGGTCTCCAAAAAATTTAAGGTTTGTATGAGGTATTACTAGACTGTTGGATTCCGAAAAGCGGGTGGTACGATGCTTAGACTGATGGGGTAGTATATCTGACAGATAGGCTGGAGCCATAGAATGAAGGGACCTAAAAGTGAGGGACAAAACCTACATTGTAGAGAGCTTTACTGTGTTTGGAAAGGGGTTTGATTTTCTTAGGACATGTTACAGCCTTTAGTGCGACCTGTTGTCGGGCTGGGTATCACGACCGAGCAACAATTCTGGTGGCTCCAACGCCAAACCGTTTATTTCAAGCTACGCCGGCCAAGACCAGTTTACACACACTAGACAGCTGCCAGCGTCGAGGGATCTAACCCTCACCTCCCGTTGTACTCCTTCAGCAGCCCTCATATTCCATGCATGCGTTGTGTTTCGCACTGTCGGACCATTGTGCGTGCCGAACCCGCCCGACAGCCGGCGGCAGTTTGTGTTAGATGGATGTCCCCACGGATGCCGCCAATGCACGGATTTGGGAAGGACTGCCGAGTCATCTGCCGAGTCATCGTCTGCCCTTCCACCGGCCGTGAGCTTGCGGCTGCTTAGGCAGTTCGAGAGCCCTCATAGGGTCTCCGAAGACTGCAAAGTCATGTTCCCTCACAGGACCCTGCTCATTCGAGATTTTATTTAACAAAATATTAACACAAAAGGATATTAGAAAGGAAACGATTTTCATGCTAATGTAAGGCTTGTCATCACTCGATAGCATACGTAGGCGACAGACGGGATAGTAGTGTACGGCTTGTCACTAACTTCAGTGCATTAGCAGGCTGGCTACCAATACGGCGGAGTATGTACTTTCCGTACAATACCATTTGGCAGTTTACTGATGCTCCATTCGGAGGAGGGACGGCAGGGCCGGAAGGCGCCACCCTATTGAATATGTCTCGCCAGGCAGGCCTTGCGATTGACGGATGGTCAGGAACCGGTGGTGAAAGCTGAATGAATCAAGGAGAGTGGCCGATAGTGGGATGGGGAGTGGTTGGGTGGCACTATCGCTTTGTACGTCTAGAACCCATAGAATACCGATTTGTAGAACACCGCGTACCAAAGCGGCCCCCAAAAGCAGCTCTACATGTGTAACAAAACTTTCAAATAACTCGTACTCCTAAGCTCATCTCAGCGTGTGGGCTGAATGGCTGAGTCGACGACCCACTCGCTCTGGCTTCCTGCTAGTCTCATCTGGCAGGCCTTGTGATTGACAGACAGACGGGCGGTCGGCAGCCGGCTGCGAAATCCTAATGAATTAACAGGGAGCGGCCGATTGTGTGAAGGTGGGGGATAGGCGCTTCGCTCGTCCAACTGTAAGTGAACTAAGCGTGACAGCCGTACTTATAACCAGTCAGCCCGCTCGAGGCAGCATTTATTGACTCAGGCGAGGGGGCGGTATTAGCGGAAGGGTGATAGCTTTGATATGCAAATGAGGGCCTTCGAAATGGGAAGTTGGTTTCCCATACAGCATCCGTTTCACGTTTCGGACGTCATTGGCTTGCAATCGAGGGACGACATGGCATCGACGGCCGTGCGCTTCGCTATCGCAGCCCTCTGCTTGGCTGGGACACTGGGTGATGTTCTGGGACTTATCAGCGATACAGAGGACGTCGCTTATACGATGGCCCGTCGAAACTACGATGCTCAGGACACAACCTTAACGCTGCTGGGGGCAACGGTTATGGTGCGAGAATACACTAGCCGGATTAATCTTACTTGCAGAACCACAGTGACTTGCGAACAGGTAAACACAGCGACGCTTGCTTACTCTTTTTGTAATTATTATTCCAAACCTGGGTGGGTAGGTTGAGCAAGTGACAAGACAAAGGGTTCCAAGGGGGGGATGAAATCAAACACTTTTCCTTAGGTGGCAGCTTTTGTGGCAGCCCCAAGGTAATCGCATGTGCTGCTTTGCCACACTTTTTACGCTTCGGATAGCCTGAAGCCTCTTCTTTGGCTGTGATAGTATGAAGCATTTTTTTTACCACGAAAGGAGAACGTCGTGGTTTGAAATAATGCCCGGGAGCACTTCGCATCAATATTACTCCTTGTTTCAACCCCTCATGTGTCGGGCTTGGGCAAAAGTTCGCCGAGCGAAAAGTATAAGAACACGGAAGATTTGTACGGCAACTTACATTTCCACAGATGAACGAGCGATGAGGCCTAGTTTTTTAGGACTTGTTGGTCGCACAGACATTGCTGCCGGTGCTCGCCAGCGCCGAATAAGCTGCAGCTATACAGTTGGAGAAGTAGGAAAAAAGGTGGAATAGCGTGCATCGCACGTTTCCGCGAGCGAAACTACTTTCGGACGGTAAGTTATCGCCGGGCTATTTCCAAAGGCAAGCTGACTTGGTGGCCGGAGGGACCTTTAGTGTTGGGGCGCTGCCTTAGCCAACTGGCGGGGTACCGAGCAAACCGACCGTGGCCAACTCGGAGCCCTGCAACAGGGAAAGCTTCCTCGAGAGCCTGGACCGAATTCTTCGGCGGACGAGACTTCCGGTAGACAGCAGAAGAAAGGCAGTCGTAGCCGGTCATCTAGAGAGCCAATCACGCGGCACGAACGTGCACTGCTCGGTAAGGGGCGGCGAGGCCGATAGTCTGCGTCAGAGTGCGTTGGAATAGAAGAACAATGGCCTGCGTTTGAAAGGCTTCCTGCAACTTGTCGTGCTTTTTTAATATCTCGCTGAGCCCCAGGGGCGCGGGCAAGCATACAATGAGCGCTCAGACTTTTTGTGTGGAGACTAGCTGAGTGCAATAGCAAGCTCTGGCTCGGAAGGAAAGTGGAAGCGGTGACGTCGATAGATGCTAACGTTTAGAGCAGTAAACGGTATATATAAATGCACCTTGGCAGAGCCAGGATTTTTAGGTGGGGGACCCATGCAGACTGTGAAATAGGCAGTGGAAATTATAAGCCTTTTGTTCAACGCGTGATTGGAATTTGTGCTTAGGCTAAAAGTACGCGATGCTCTCACAAGTCTTCACCACTGCGGCCGTTTCTTTCGAGGCAGGAAAGATGTCAAATGCAGTAATTTGGCAACATTTTATAAATACGGTTACCTGTTTAACTGCTCATTACTTGATTGCCTTAGGTTGCATAAGCAGTCAAGCTCCATGTCTCATGAGCGTCATTGTAAAGGAGATATCTAGGTTTGGTGGACCTGTGACCACTCACTGCAGTTATATGTGAGAAATGTTGGTGAACCACCAGGCCGTACGTAGGAGCGCCACTTCCCACAAGTTATGAGAGTCTGACAGATGAAGTGAAGCAACGTACGTAGTCGTATGTAGACCAAGCTAAGCTAAGTGTCACACTGCTGCAACTCTGGCCATGCGATGGCCCACAAGGCTACGATTGATGACGCAATAGAGGCCTTGCCTTCGCTTCTGTCAATTTTGCATTTTCAAGTTAGTGTTGCATTAATAGCACCGTGAGGATCGTGCTTACTACGAGAGATCGCACGTGACAAGCGACCTTACTCACCAATCAGCACTCGAAGCAATAACTGTAGTACGAGTGATATGGCATTGCCTCTTGAAACTAAATAATGAGAAACTACGACAACTAAGAGTCAGAGGCGACTTCCTTTGATCGCACTCAAGGCAAAGGTCAAGGTACTCGGATAGTCTATAAGATCTATTGATGGGAAGTGCCACTGGTTCGAATGCTCAAGTGTATACATTTGGCTTAGCTGCCGAGCTGGAACTCTTATACTCTTCCGAATCGCTTCCAGTTTACTTTTAAATTTCCATGCTTACGCCAACGTGGTTTGCCACCAAGTCATCCGTTCACTCCCTTGCTGTCTGACGTTTTCATCAGAATCAACTTCTAAGGTTGCAACGGCGCAAATTAGCTATCTAGCTGCCGGCTAAAATCTGTTGGTTTGAACGTGAAAGGCAGCTCGAATACTATTGTCAAGAGCATACGTACGAGTGTTGGTTAAACAATGACTTTGATGAGTGCAGCTTCGTCCTCACACGTGGAAGAATGGAGGCTAAAATCCCATTTGCGCTTAAAAGATTGCACATAGGGATGATTTGATGCACAATAAATGCACACCGTGGCTTTAGTGAACGTTGCCGCTGCTTAACTATGCCTAAAAGAACGTAGACTGCATCCTAGTTAGGGCTTGGAGTACTCAATCTGAATCGAGACAAATTACGCGAAAGCAGCCATTCACTTCTACCGCTACCTTTGTCGCACTATTTTAAATACAATATCCTGAATGTATATGGGAATTCCTTTCAGGCGACAAAATGCTGCTACGAATGTTTGGAGCTCCCACAGTCGAGTTATAGAGCATTTTCTGTTGTTTCCGGGACAGTAAATACATGTAAGTTCTCTTTTCTTTCAGTGCTTCAATCTTACCAGGCTCGACGGGATAACGACCTCGTTGCTTGATCAGAACTACTTTCGTGCAGTCGCATCATGGCTGCTTCTAGCTTCGCTCACAAACGGCGCATCCGGTTCAAATGGCACCAGCTGCCCCTACCCAGGCGTCGGCATAATTAACACCACCCAGCCTATGAATGACCTTATTGCCTTATATCGGAGTGGAGGTAATGCTGCGGCCGCCTCTTTTGTGTCACCACAGCAGGCGCTTTGCAATGGCCTTTTGTGCAACCTGTACTACGGCTGCACTGCCTAGTAACCGATCATGCATTGTATCAGCTCATGCATTTCAGTCATGCACCTGATTTGTTTCTACGCACTCGTTATTGCACCGTGCACCCGTTTTACGCACGATTGAACCGCCTGGATCAACTTCATAAATATTTCTCGAGCAGAAATCCCTATCTGTCTAGAACGGTCAGATGCACTCAGCTATAATCTAGTGTGCCGCCGTAGACATAAAGAGAATGCTAGTTAGCAAAGGAGCTTTTGTGAATTTTGAAAGCGTCTCATACGATACGGACTCAAAGCTGCATGACGGTCAATGAAGTTCCAAGATCCATTCATCAATCAGCAGCGGAGGTACGATACCAGTAAATTCTGCCAACCATTGACTCATCGATTGACCTTACCTGACCTGTCCTTGCAGGCAGCATGCGTGCCAGGACATGTTTCCATGCTTTGATTTAAGTATACTGCCACAAACGGATTGTTGCGGCACAATAATGAAATTCGGTTGCTACAAGAGTAGCAGACTTATAGTCCTCGAGACGCTTGACAATTGCTGGTGGAGCCAGGCGCATCGAAGGCCAGCTAGTCGTTTAGTAGTGCAGTATTTATGCCGACTGCAGCAGAGGACGGCAACAATCGCGAGCATCAATACTGCAGATGGTTGGCCGACCGGAGCTCGACCCGGGAGCCCTGTGTGATCAGGAGATCACGAGTATGTGGCTGATTTATTGCTTTGCTATTTTTAGTGCATGGCCTGGTGGCGTTTGTGGCCTTTTTAGTCGCGTCGTGGCCAGTTTATCGTTTATGGCGCTGCAGCCGCTTTATGGGCAACTGCCATTGTATGGCCGCGATGGCTTACGAGGAGTGAGTCACGGCCTGCAGAGGCATATGGGAGTTGAGGGGTACGCCTGGCTGAGCTGTCGCATACTGGTCCACCATGACGTCCGTGGATACATGCGTTTCGATAAAGCCTGCCGAGGTGTTCGTGTACCGTCTCGTGTTCGCCGTTTGCTTTCTTTCAACTTTAAATGCTTTATCATAACAAGTCCACGATAATTAATTTAGATTAGTCCATTGCACAGCCACGGGGAGTAATAGCTGTACAAGCAACATAAGCCATAGCGTGTAACTGACTTTGAAGCCCAAATTACAACCAACTGGTTCGAAGCCCAAGTGGAACTGAGTGACCGCTTATTATCTAAATTTTAGACCACAAAGCATTTGGTTTTTATTGCTTATAATTAAAGAAGCACTAGTGATACCATGAATTTTTATAATTTGAAAGGTAACCAATTTCTATTTATTATTATTTTGAACTTGATGCAAAGTATACTTTCTTAATTCCCTATACCTAAGATGACTCGGAAATAGCTGCTGCTCAGCAAACGCCCCTTCTGTGGTCAGGAGAATACTATTTGGAAGACTCCAGTACACCAGTCTTAAAAGAAAATGTTTAGCTATTATATTGCAATATGAGAATAGTGAATAGCCTTGGTATGAATTAAAATGACAGCAAGAGTTTGCTGTCATTTTAATTTTAATTTTAATTTTAATTTTAATCTTAATTGTCAATTTAATTGTTATTTTATGCTTGCACCCAGCAGATTAGTTTAGCTACGTGGGTGGACAAACTGTCGAGACAAGAGCGAAAAAAATATTCCCCTAAAGTGTTTGCTAAAAAATAAAGATGCGAAATGCCTACAAAGCATGCCTTGGACGGTCAAGGGTAGAGATCAAGACAAGCCACGGGCACTTCGTATCGCATGCGAACCATTGAAGATAAGGCGAAAAGCGGTTGCTCTGTAGATGGAATTTCTTGCAAAAATTAGGTCAATCTTGTAAAATTTAATTTCAAGTTCATATAAATCTGATGTGTTTACAGGATGGTACAGGTGAGAAAAGAGAGTCGTGAAGTTGGACGTTCAGAGAGTTTGGCTGAAACGGACTAATAACTTAAGCCAGTGCTACTTCTGCATGGTGAACCTTTCCAAACGTCGAAGTAGCTAGAGAGTATCACTCATCAGGTCCTCACACATTTACTTCATTCATCGTCCTTGTAGCAAAGAGCCATGACCTCTCACAATCTGAGTGATCATTTCAGAGACCTTAGTTTTACTAAATAAAATCCTGAGATCCTGATGTTTAGGCTCAAGAAGTAGAATGTGTTGTGTGCATGAGTGAACGTAAGAAGAGATTTCGGAGAGCGTCACCAGCTCTTTTCCTACTTTTTGAATCGGGAAGATAGGCTATGCTTCTGTAACGATTCGGCCAATCCATTGGAGGCTATAAGAATCAACTATAGTTCAAGTAAAAGGTCATTTAATAATGGAAACGAGTATCCCTCTCCTTTGACTCAGTATGTGCACGTCAAAGAGGACTACACCAGTGTCATGATGTTGCCACATGCCTTGAAGTATGACGAAGACGACTGGGAGGTCACTAGTGACTTCAAAATGGTATTATTCCTGATAGACCTCCAGGGACTGGCCACAGCACCGAGTTCTCTTTAGGAAAGAACAGCATCAAGGGGGAGTCACTGATAAACCTCTGGGAAAACGCCTATGCCACCATTGCACATCTAGTTAGGTCTCATCGTCGAGCCATTTGTCACGGTTCTAGACCATGAATCAGCAGCTTTCAAGTACACCCAAGATGTCATTCCACAGCTGTTGAAGGTTAAAGCCAACAGTGGTCTCTTTGTCGGACCACAGAAACAAAAGAGTGTGTGACGAGTTGGCTCAGAACCCGAACAGGACGGAGAAACATGATGAGAAAAGCTTCGTTGCAGAGGTTCACTGCTTTCTGGGCAACCGTAAGGTTGAACAGTATATGCAGCTGGTCTACGCTATCGAAAAAAACTAAGCCCAAGTGGGAAGTAGAATTTTTCTGCAAGTCCATATCCACGACCCTCCTCTCCACAAATTCAAGGAAAACGACGAGAGCGAGACTCAGAGGAGCAAGCCGAGCCATTTCACCATGATATAATAGACTTAGAACTTCATTATTAAGGACAGGCTAACGAAAACAAAATGCAGGATAATTTTTGGGGCTTCTTCGAGAAAGCGATTTGCAGTAGAGCCACAAATCTAACATATCTGCTCATTTCTGAACTCTTTTTATCGGTAATATTTTTGTACAAATTCAGTGCAAAGACATAATAATTTTGGTTCGCTTATAGTTATGTATGACTAAAAGGGAACCACAAGATGCGAAATATCCTGCTTTCTCATCGGAAATGGATCAACTTTTAGATTATATTAAAATATTAGCTGATTTAATCGCCGCATTTGAATCGCGGCAGAAACCTTAAACGGCCATCATAACCACTAGCAGTAGGTAATACAAAATTGCCCACACTAGCTTTCGAGCCCACGACCTCGATCGTTAAGAGCGAGCACCTTATTTCCTGGATATTGAATTAATTCATTTGTATAGCGCCTTAAGAGAACTTAATCTATATCGAAGCACTTCGCATATTCCGCAGGGCTCAAGCTCACAAAATATCCACGGAAGAAAAGTTTCTAGTAAGTAATAGTCATTTTCATTACTACTGAGGCACAAGCAATTAGGAAATAAGACAAACTTTCGACACAAACCAGAGATAAAAAGGTAAGTTAAGTAGTTGTAATCTTACTGAGTGTACACACGGTTCAGTACTGACTCCACCGTAATATCATACGTGAATTGGCTGGTTTCTAGATTTCGAACAAAGATTATAACTTGAACGTCAGTGTGTTTTGCATTTTTTCAATAATTTTCAAAACTTGATAAAAAGCTGGAAAAAGAGGCTTTAAGCAGTATGGCGGCAGCGTGCTGCAACAGCACCTAGTAACAGAATTCCTACTGCGTTCCGTTCGAGGGTTACTGGTCAATGCTCAAAGCCTTTGCATCTGCCATGGACCGGCCGACCTCTGCGGGCCAGGATTTTGGTGGCCTACTAAGGTCGTAACAGGTGTGCCTAACTTTGCCCAAACTAATGCAGGAGCCCATCGGCTGCTGCGTCATGTCTTTCGTGCTATTCACTATAATTACTAATATACTTCAGGTTATCTGCTTCAGGTTCTGTAAGGTAGCTTTATCAAGTGTATAATAATACTAATAATAGTTGTTATCATTATTAGGATGAGCAATTCCAGGCAGCCAGTCATCCGTGCGTTCTCGTAGATCCCATTACAGCTGATACTTACAGTGATTGTTAGCTGGCGATGACACGGTGATGACGCTTCGGAAGCTTAGTCACCCTATACCGCTTTGGTGGGTAATGAAAGCGGCCTTGGTAGCTTGGGAAGCCTACGAAATAGTGTCGCTTGTTAACGCTACCCTCACCGTAATGGCCGGAGATTGCATGTCGCTAAAGACCCACAGAGCACTGGAGCGAGCTGGCTTTGTGGATTGACGGCAAAAAGTAAAGAGTGAAAGCATCATAGCAAAGTCTAGTCTCGGTGGCAATATAGCTTCGTCTGATGACTACGATCGTTAGAGCTCATTGATGAGCGTGAAAGAGAGAACTTGCCTTGCATAGAGGGCAGAGTTCCAAAGCTAGGGCCCTTCAACTACCTACGGCAGGCGACATACAGCTTCATGCTCTCTTGGACTCACATGGACTTACGATAAATGCCGTTACGGTTTTTCTCGAATGAAGGTTGGCATTTGCACATCCACAATAATCTTCCGATCAAGGATGAGATTGTGCGTACTCAATAGTTCGCTAACGTCGAAATCCGGTAGGCAGTGAATTAAAACCTTTATGTCGGCATTGCTAGCCCCGTAAGCGAAGCTTAGTGAATGATCACTGGTGTCTTTTCATTGGCTTGTGAGCAGCTGTTGTCTTTCGGGGCTATGGTTAGCCTAAGATAACCAGCAATACTTAGCAACTGAGTCTTTAGCCAGTAAAGTCTGTGTTTTCTAGTAGTCACACCTGACGATGCATTCATTTCGCTAGCTAATTGATTTCTTTTTCTGTCAACACTCTTGCACGGTCATTTCCACAGCCTAGTCCAGCGGACCATTAAGAACACGGAGCCCATTCTCCCCAATTGCAATCGATCCCCCAATGGCATCACACTGGACTGCGACTTAACTGTAACGAGCGCTCAAACGATCGCGCTTCCTTTGCAGCGAATGTAAAGGGCCCATAAATAGATTGAGTTATCTGAGGGTCCTATATCGAATGCATTCTTATTATTATAAGCAAAGAACAATGAAGACACTCTCGGACGCAGTATTAGCATCGCATCCGTGAGTGTGTGCATGTGCGTATGCGAACACACACTTACAGATTAATATGCATACATAATGAGAGACAGAGAGAGATGGAGAGAGAGCGAGAGCGAGAGAGGAAGAAAGAGTGAGAAAGAGAGAGTTGTGAGAGTGAGTGAGAGAGAGGAGAGGAGAGGAGAGGGAGAGAGGGCGAGTGAGAAAATGTAATACAAGGAGGGAGGTGGCGTAGCAGTGGGATTTTCCTCCAAAAATAGCACACTTTATTTTGAGCTTCATAGTAGAGATTGTGCATCTATGACATTGAGCAGCCATCGTTAGGAAACTGAAAAAGACAGGACGTTGCTGCATCCCCAAATCTTAGGCATTAGGTAATATGGTCCATATAATATAAATATTCACATGTATTTAGGAAGCACTGGGCGTGCCCACGTCTATGCTTATCCGTCATTTTGCTTCATTTTTCGTATGTTTAAGTATTTTTAATATGATGATTGCAGCAAAATATCAAAGAACTATCACGAAAATCTTGAAATAATTGATCTGGTGGGTAATTTGAGTGTCTGGTGTGATAGATAAATGGAGGACGAGTGTGTCATCCTAAACTGTTGCTTTCAGAGTGTTCGTGATACATTTCAGATCTGGAATTGCACTTCGTTGCTATTGCAGGAATCACTGCGGGCGAGCAATTGAAAACAATCCTTTCTGCATTAAGGACTATCTACAGAGGTGCATCATCGGTAAGAA
Organism: Cristatella mucedo; assembly: GCA_009760855.2. Lineage (NCBI taxonomy): Eukaryota > Metazoa > Bryozoa > Phylactolaemata > Cristatellidae > Cristatella > Cristatella mucedo. Next base: position 2,692,726 of record WPIO01000020.1, read on the forward strand.
ATATAGTAAAAATCAGACCCGGAAGATTTTACTTAAATCTATGCACGCATGTATGTGAGCAATTCACGGCAGTCGAGCAGTGAGTGACGGATGCAATTTGGTCCAGGGGCCAAAATAGCGAAGAGGGTATATAGCTAAGGGCTAAGGACTGCTCCAGATCCACCCAGAGGCAGCGGTCTACTCGAAACTCCCCTTCTGGCGCTGCTCCTAAGTTTTTTATTTCGATTTTCAGACGGCTTAGGCTTATAAGGCTAATGAGGCTGCGACGGGCCAGAGAAATGCCGGGCGACAACACCAATGTGAGCGGCTCCATGTTTCGTGCTTGGCTTCGGGGGGCGGTGGTTGTGGCGAGTGGAGGAAAAATACGGTTCCAGGTGGCGTGCCTGAGGTGAATCGTTTCCATGTAGATCTCTAGAGAGACATTTGGGCTTTCTAGGTTCAGCCGGTTACAAACAATGCCAGAATTTTTATAATGCACTATAGGCTACTAAATACGCTCGACTTACGAGTAATATTTCACCAATAAAAGTCGTGTAAAGATTGGTATTTGGGAATGTTTAGCAATGCAAAGGATTATCTTTTCTCCTTCTGCCAAACAGATCGCTAAGGAGTGACATCACGACATCCCCTGCCAACCACATATTTTAAACTGAGACTGAGAACTCACCTGCTCGACATCATTTGTTCTGTCCGCCTAAACTGACGTCTACCTACTGAAGTTTCATGAGTTATCGCTTATCATTTTGTATTGTTCTTTTCAAGCTGACTTGAAGTTGCTTTGCAAGAGAAATATGGCTGTCTTGGGGCACCTTGTGAACACTATACTATCATCATTAGTTTTAAATATATTTTTGATCTCGCCATCTGGTGTGATTTTAAGCTTGTTTAACGATTCTAACCATCAAAATAATTGTAAATACCCCTCCATTATTACAGATAGTAAAAAAAAGTTGCATCGAGAAAAAGCACCCAGCCACTAAAGCGCATCAATAGATCGTGCACGTTCCCAAACACGCCTGCTCAGAGCCAGCTCAGCTCTGAAAGAGCCGCTGAGTCTAGCCATTCCAGCTAAATCCGGATGCTCGCCCTTTCAATCACACGATTCGCGCATTCCATGAGGAATACGTCTGGTGGCACCTGCATTCTATGTGACTGGTCCTTTATGTGATCGTGCGTGCTGACAAAGTGCATGCTGCCACTAACCCTATTACTCACGTAGACACCTTGAATATTGCCCATAGTCGTACGGTCATAGTTCTTTTACAGTTAATATAAAGTGCCTAGATTGATATTAAGTTCTCTGAGGGTACTATACAAATGTTACGTTTTAATATTATTATTATATAAGCCCTCTCAAGGTCACCAGGAGTAGGTCCCCTCATTTTTCCTGATTTCACTGGAACGAAATGCTTGTATTTCGGTACCTAGCGAGTAATACAGGCACAGATCGCATTTCCCAAGAAATCCGCTCACGAATGTGACTTGTGCCACACTTTTCCGAGGATGAAGCAGTCGTGGTGCAAAATGCGTAGATATTATTATTATTACGGAAACACACGGACGTACCCGGTGTTGATACATCATCCATTCATAATCCAGAGAATTGATTTGGGTTCCTATAGAATTTTCCAGCTTGCACTGCTAAGGCTAAGAAACTAACCCTTGCGAAACTTTTTTTTCCAGTCTTGTCTCGCTCCGTCCGAGTGAATCGTTGTTCGCGTGGGTGTGCGATGTAAAACTGTGCACTCTGTGAGTAAACGATCGACGCACTTTTCCTTTTCGGCCTTCCTTAAGCGTCTAGAAATATATTCAGTTCTGTTAAGCCACCATTATAAACTTTGTCATTATTATTATTATTATTATTGTAGATCGGCACATTAGCTAAGTGGTCTGGCATGGGCGCAGGAAAGGGGGAGTAGGCCAGACACGCACGGGGCTATTGCCCCCTTAGGGGGCTATAGCCCCGTATGTGTCAGGCATACGAGGCAGACCGGGCTGCCTCAACCAAAGGTGCACCCATTCAAGTCCTCACCTGGTCAATAATGAACCTAATAGCCTTCCTTGGAAGCCAGTATTCCATCCCTAGTACCTACCTGAATTCCACGGAGTTCCACAAACCGACGGATAGTGCCCGTAGAGACTTGTAGGGTCCTCAGGTTTCTGGTGTTTTTCTCTAGAGGGTATGAGCGACTTTTCTTTGTTAGATAGAGCTAACTCTGGCTGCCCTGATGGCTCTTCTTCGTCACGCAGATCCGTCAGGCAGATTTCCAGAGTTTGGGGTTACACTGTGTACAGGGAATAGTTATTTTTTAGATGCGATAAAAAGGTAATTCAACGGGTCCCTAGAAGCGTGCTGAGTGGCTCGCCGCTTGAGAGCTGGAACAACTGGCTCATCCCATAACGAAGTCCCACATTTCTTTAGCTGAACAAGGTTAAAGGGGGTTTTAAGTGGCTTGCCTTCGACGCGAGCCTTCCGGACCTCTTCCAGAGAGTCTGCAGGACGATGCTACCCATATTTTTAAGTGGAGCTCACATAATCCTCCCGGAAGTAACACTTTGGGATGTAACTTCGTGCTCTCCAAAGGGGGGTACCAGTATCGTCGAAGCCCGCGTCTGAAGAGGCTATTGGCCGGAAAAAGCTCTTTCGGCGCTTTGATCCACGCTTACCAAAAATGAGGTGCATACTTTTTACACCAGGCTGCACAGGCCGTGACGGTGCTACTTCCGAGTGCCGAATCTCAGTCTGCTTCCCGGAGAGGCTATGATTTCTTTCTACTTAAAATAAGTTACCTCATTTTTCAGGGGAGCAGACACTCGTGGCCTGCCGGGCGATTGACCCGTGACGCATCGCTCCGAAGTCAGTCTCCAGAGGGCGTCGTCGTCCCAAGTGGGATGTTTAAAAGCAGAGTAGCTGAGCCTAGAGTTACCTCTCCACTTCCAAATCTGAGGGCGTTTAGAGTCAAGGGCTTCAACGGCCCATCGACTAACGAATAGCAACGAATTTATTATGATTGCAGGATGGCTATCCAAACGGCGTTCGGTAGCGGTCGGTCTGCTAACTAGCGGCGCCCGAGAAACACGTCGCGAGCTCCCTCGACCTTGACCTCAGAGAACCGTTTCAGAGAGCTGCTAGTTCGAGCCGAGGCGCCTCGATGAGCCTCGTTGAGCAGTAAGAAGCCAAAGCCGCCGGAGCTTCGGCTTGCAGCTGCTGTACACAGCGGGTCAATCGCTCGAGGTCCAATGGCTGGCAGGCAGCCAGCCAGCGAGTATTTGAGCGTGGGTTGACTTGGGCCTTGGAGGCAACCGGTAACTAATCACAGGAATTCTGGAGAGGCATGTCGGGAGGCAAGCGAGCCCTTAATTCTCCTTCGCGTCGTTCTGCAGCGCTGCACAAATAAAGGTTGTCAGTTGAACGGCCACATTTATTGTACATAGCGGCGGAAGAGCCTTAGCTGCGGTCACCCGACTTGCAGTGAAGGTCGATGAAGGATTGCCCTCGGCAGGACACTCACCCGCGACCCGAATCGTGAAGTGCGAATCCCTAACCCATCTGCTGAGACCAAGGGCCATACATAGCAAAGGTCAACTGATTCAACAGCGAAATTTAAGTCTCCAAGTCATTTTTAGCCGTACATCCCACAATCCAGTTTACGACCTTGATGTGCAGTATGTCGAGTCGGAGAGCGTAGTCACCATAAGCTGTCAATACTCGTCTATGACTATTGAAATTAATAAATAGTCTATTGGCTACCCTGCTACACAGATATACGCACATGCAAGCGTAGTTATGCGCGAGCACACACAGATACTCTCAAACGCATGCACATATTCGCAACGAAAGCATAGGGGTCGGGAATGGCATCTTTCTTGCATTATTTTAGCTGCCACAAGCCGTAGAGGTTTCGTAAGCTGCGTATGTTCTGGCTGTCGACAGAGTGCTGATGAATTACGTTTGGGATTCCGATTGTCTGCATTTAATCTAGATGTGAGCAGTATCCGGTCTGTGGCCTAAATGCTCGGCTTGGGCGTAATTACACCCTCCTAACCTTCTGAATGATCTGGCTGCGATCCCCAGCCGACATTGCAGACAGGCAGAGTTGGTCGAAATTCTAACTTGATGATCATGCAGTGATCAATCCGTTATTGCCAATGGCAAGCAGCGGTGATAGCTGTTAAGCCTTATCTGCCGCCATAAAAATTAAGCTGTTGGATCAGCCGACCTTTAAATTTTTGCTGCTCTGAGCTAATTGGTATGTGTAACGAGACCCTCGAATTCCCCTGGGTGGCGTGCAGGGTATGCTGGTAATGAATGCACTGCTAACAGACGACTAATCTTGACTTTGTAAACAGGTATAACTTTCTCGCACGGGTGCTCGATTGTGCAGTAACTGAGGACACGTGGCGCTACATTTTACTGCTGATCTTTCCGTAATTTTTCCTCGATGTGACTGACCATGCTCTTTTTAGTGCTTCAGTGTCAACAGGCTCCTGACCCAGATCGGCATCTCTAACGACACTGTCAGTGTTCCCGACGAACTAATTGCTCAGCTGTTGTCATACACGTTCATTAATATGGCTAAAGGTAGGCCTGTACAATGGATAAGTGCCATGATCGCGAAGTCTTCATCTGACACTAGAATAATGGAAATGGTTGCTGCTTGAGACGGAGTTTGAATAGGGCATCAAGCAGATTACGTGTTAATCGTGTTAATTACGTCTATTTAATGGCATAAACTACCATTTCCTTCAGCCAGCACATGCAAATGTACCTTTACAAATTTAATTTATGAAATCGGCCTTTGAAATTTGGGCAACCAAAATACAAACGGGAAATACTGAAACAAGGAAGGCCTAGCAACGGGAAAAAATTAATGACAATTAATAATATTATGAATAATATAATATATAATAATATAATAATATGAATAATAAATGATGAAAATAATAAAATTAATGTATATTGGCTCATCCTGTCATTCCTGATACCAAATGACAACGGTTCAGTTGCAGAAGGAAAAATTCTTTAGAGCTTCTAATGATAAATTTTAACGAGCTTTCAAGTGCTTTTAAAACAGCGGAAGCTTCATGACCTGCATACAAACTTGAACCAAAGTCGAGTCTCTGGTAAATATCTAATTTTGCAAATGCTTCAAAAGAGAATCCAGATTATTCCATACGCCGTGGCTCTGGGTGAGCAAAGCACGCAGCAAACAAGTCTGCCAAGTAGAACCTTGCGTATTGCTTTTGTCATCGCTTTCGTGAGTCTATACACAAGAATTCTGAATTTTTTCTGGTTAGAAAAATACCCTGAATTCAGGGAATCGAGGTGCCCGTACTCCAAGACTTGCGTACGTGATGTAATTCATGCACGTTGGTAGAAATACACATTTATTTGCGGCTACGACTCTTAGACGTCAAGAAGCTATTGGCGGTATAAAAATATCGATGCCGACGAAGTGGTTCTGAATGAGTCATCCCGCCATTTGGCCTACTTTAATTCTTAAGAGCGTATGGGCAAGATTTAAGAATACGTCTCACGTCTTCGGTAGTTGCTTCATAAAGCAACTGAATAGGCTGCCTATACAGAGCGAGTATTGTCTAGAAACGGTGTCATACATCTTGTAGGGAAAATATTTCTTTATATTTTAACTGTTAACCTCGGAGCGAAGCATCGTTGAACCAGCCCGATTTCTTAAAAAAAGATGAAGCGACGGCGTTCTCGACCAGTTAGAGTCAACTCAAATGTCTATTAATTTATAAATATGAAAGCGTACATACCGATATATATGTATATTAACTTCACGCAGCTATGCGCATTGTATGTACAGAACTTCCTATGTGTGCAGTGTTCTAGTGCGACGTCGTACCAAGTAAGGTGAATCCAGCCACTCTTCAGGCGTTTGAACGAGTGAAAGTATTTATTTTTTGAAAAAGGGGCTCGCCGTCTAGAATTTGTCGTGGTTGCTCTTGTAGGGCATATCATACTAGACAACTGTCCAATGCAACCTACGGAGCTGCAAATTGCCTCAGATCTTATGGAGCTGCTTGACGTGCACAGCAAGGCGCTGTCACTGCAAGGTTTGTATGGTTCACGCGTTGTCGTGCTCGGTAGAATTATACAGTTACTGAGGTGAGCATCCGCGAGCTCGGTTACCCCAGCTGGGAGGGTCAGATCTCCAGGCACTCTTTTAGCGTGCTGAGACTGATTATTGGCTAGTGCATTGATTGACTTGAGCGACAGCAGATGTCTCTCGCTAGGAAATTACAACGATATATTCAGAAGTGCAGCAGTCATTGCCATATTAAAATTGCCACCAATAAGGATAGGGGGTTAACTCTTAGCTTCATGCACAACATCCGACGGAGGACTAAGCAAAGCGGACACAAATATTCAAGTAGCTAAGCATTCGGGTCAATTTGGTACAGCGGTAAAGTTGCTCGCACAGACCGAGATCAATGTGACTATATTTGATGACCGGAAGTCGTGGTAATGTAATGTATGTATCTCCATCTGTAACTCCACAAAGTCATAAAGACCATGTGGGCGTTACCCAGGAAAGTTTTGTAGAGAGCACTTACAGCCTAAGCGGATTTCGGTACGCATTCATTAGCCAACAGACTTCGTCTCACACAACGAAGAGAAAGTGGGAAGCAAAGCAGAGTCAGGAAAGCAGTTGAGGTAGTGAGTAGCATGTAAGTAGATGCTCAGGACCGCTGAAAAGGATGAGCCATAGTCGGCAGTAGGAGAGTAGTTGTCGTTGCATAAGAATTTTGGAGGCGAATTCCACATTCTAGGACCTGCAGAACCAATGCTTCTGTAGCTAACGGTCTTTAAGCGGAGGAATGGAGCACCTAATTTATTGTCCACACCGGACCTGAGGGCGAGAACAGGCTGAAACTTATGCAGCAGTTCAGCTAGGTACGAAGGAGCCAAGCCGTGGTGGGCCTTGTGGGTCAGCGTACGCACTTTGCTCTGTATCCGTTGCTCAACCGGCATCCATGCTAGCTCTTTTAGCAAAGGAGACCTGTGCTCAAACCGCTGGGATTTGAAGACTAGCCTTGCAGCCATATTCATAGTCAGCTGCAGTGGCCTAATAGGTTTCTTTGGCAGCCCAGCCAAAAGGGAATCACAATAATCAAGCCGAGTGGTCTCGAATCCACTGGCGTTTCGAAGCGCTTGAATAGAGATTAAGTTCTTTTAGAGTGCCGTACAATGAATTATGATTAAACGAATCATTATTTGAGAGATACGATGGTCAGAAGAAGAAACATATACTACTAATAATAATACGTTTGTATTGCGCCTTCAGAGGACTGAATATCTCTGTAGGCACTTTGCAGATGCTTCATACAAAGCATTACCGAATGTTTGGCGGTAACGTCCGCATGCTGGAGGCATAGTGAAAGCAGGTAGTGCACACAAAAGATCAATGACCAAGATTCACTAAATGCCGTAATAAAAAGGTGTACTTCAAGCTTCTTTTTAATTGTCGTCATGTCAGGGTACGTTGTGACGTGCTTCGATAGTGAGTTCCATGCTTTCGGAGCATAATTAAGAAACGGGCTACCGGTGCTGCTGGTATATGATATTTGCTGAAGTTTGCGCACCAAAAGTAGCTGACCCACTCTTGAATTTGCCCGCCCCCGTAGGATGGGGCAGCGACCTGGGCCGCCCTCTATTTCTACGTACCTTACCCTGACCTTCGCATACAACAAAAAATGTCTTAATTCCACTTGATGAGCAACCGCTGAGTTCGTGTTGAATAAAAGCAATGGTTTGGCGCAATAATTTTTTAATTATTCCTGGTCTAGCCCCACCTACATACAAATCTTGCCGATCTAGCCGCTCTAAGTGTTAATGTTTCAGGACTTGCCCAGAGAGTAAAAACTTGCCTCCTCCACTGTGCGTGAATATAATAGTGATAATAATAATAACAATACACTTGATAAAGCGCCCTCGGAGAACTCAGTCTCTTTCTAAGCGCTTTACTTTTGCTGCAAAGGAAACACGATCGAATGAATAAAGTACTTCATAAGCGTGCAGATGTGTTTATTGCATTAGCGATAGTTCGGGCTTGCAGGCAATATGAGACCATTTGCATAGCCCATTATGATCGGTTTGCTTTAGATCTATCAAGCGTGATGCAGATAGTCACGACAGGTGCAAACAGCAGTCAAACTACAGACGGAACGCAGCCGGGAAACCCTGCTCAAATGGTAAATAGACAGGCTGAACAGTGTAGGAATGGGGCTCAGCTCGCTCAGCGGCCATCGGCTAATGTCCTGACCGCTTGAAGCTCATGCTTGCACCGGGCCGGGACGGTGGTCCAACTAATCTGGCTGGTCTACTCTTGCCGAAGCGTATACACGTGTATGTATGTGCATGTACAGTATGCACACACCTGTAATTATGCATGCATCTTAGTCTAGGTAAATGCTAAGCTTTTTCGAGCATTAACTTGGCCGCAACATACATGTTTTGAGTAGGATAAGAATGCAAGACCGCAAGTGATGGTTACTGTTTTCTTTCAAAGCCAAACTCAGCAGAGTTGGAATGGAGCTATCACTGACAAACTTTATCTACTGCCCCATTTACTCATGCAGTTCGAGAGTCAGTAACTCGTCTCCAACAGTCCATCATAAAAAGAGATTTACCTCTCCTAGGTTGCTATACAAATTCTCTGCTATTCACTTGCTATCTGTACCGATTCAAACAATTGCTACACTAGTATAGATGCTCACCAGCATTGTTAGCTGTTTCCGGATAAATGTGGCAGCAAATGAAATCCAGTATTGGATATTTTGAGGTATAAGCAATTGACGACCTGTCAAGTGTGAACCTGAGTTGGGCTGCTAAAGCGTCCGATTTACTCAAACCACGACCGTGGCCATGCAGACTAAACGGAAGAGAAACCGTTGCGAATAGCATATACGTTTAGATTTGCATAAATGTAGCGATTTACGTAAAGGTAGCCACCGGACGGGCAATTTTGATCCCGGACGGGGAGTTTACTAGGGCGATTTGTACAACAATAATATGCTCAGCAAGGCCCTTAACAAACTTATGCATGCGTTAAATAACGGGAAAGTCTGGTCGCTTAGTGAGACTGTGGTATATGAACTCCGTATAGTTAGTGGAGCATTACCCGTTCAAAATATCACGAAGCAGAAGATTTTTCTCAAATGCTGTGAACGAACTGCTCGGTAGCCGGCTCCGAGAGATATTAAACTTGTCACAAATTTCGTCGTAGTAATTAATAAAAAATTATCAAGTTTGTTTAGTACCAATAGAGAATGAAATCTCTTTCTAAGCACTTTACATGTGTAGTAAAAGAATCACGTGAAATGGTAACATGCACGATATTAGATCGCAAACCTACACAAAGTACATTTCACAAGGACCCATCAAAAGCTCTGGGGTACAGGTGCGTTGTAAGCTTCTTTTTAAATGTGATCGAGTCAGAGGATTTCATGACTTATGTGAGGAGTGAGTTCCAGGCTTTAGGAGCATGCGAACTGAAGACACAGTCTCCAAAGGATTTGAGGTTGGTTCGAGTCACATATATCCAACTTGATTTAGAAGAGTGGGTGGTACAATGCCTAGCCTGAATGGGAAGTATTTCTGATGGGTAGACTGGAGCCAAAGAAGAAAGAGGCCTAAAAGTGAGTGATCAAACCTTGAAGTCGATGCTCTGTTTGTCTGGGAGCCAGTGCAGGTCAGAGAGAAGTGGTGTGATTTGGCAACTGCGTCGGTCACGACAGGCAATAAAAGCTGCAGAGGGTGAGCACTCAATGCGAGTGCCTGATTGCACAGGCTGAAAGATCATTAAGCAGCGAGTTACGGAAAGTCGGGACGGGGTGTTAGCATGCATGTACCAACTTGGATATGGTATCACTGTCTAAGCAGGCCTGCATTTTTGCTATGTTCCCTAGGTGAGACTAGGCAGATTTGACCATAGAGCTGACGAGATCATCTAGTGAAAAATCACTTTAAAATAAAACAGAGATTTCTTGCCGATGCTGCAGGAGATATGCTGGCAGAGTCCATTTTGACGGACCAAGCACTGCACACTGGTTTACCCCATACTTTAGCTGCACCTCTCAAGATACCGCCGCTGAGCCCCACACAAACATATTCTAGCGTATGCCATGTTTTCTCAAATGACATAGTCAGTAGCAATATATTACAGATACGTTCAGCAAACCATCGCAATGTGACTCTTACATAGAAGGAGAGCTAAAACGTTTGGCTGCCTACAAGGCTTGTTTGATTGAGTGAGAGAATGTAAGCTAGAGAGAGACAGAGAAACCGAGGGAAACAGAGGGAGGCAGTGGAAGGCAGAGGGAGGCAGTGGGAGACGGAGAGAAATAACTTTGTATAGCAAGAGCAAACACTATCTGGAGATTTACTTAGCAATTTTACTGGATTTTTACTGCCTTTATATGTCCAAACTTCAGCGGTACATTCTCTAGAGCACCGTTGTAAAGAGCACCTAGCCGCCCCGATTGTACACCCAGGGAGTGGTGAGCGCTTGCGTTCCACGAGTAATCCCTCATTTGCCAAGAGACTTGGAGCTATGGGAAATTACGTGTGATGGCAATGACGTTGCACCCTCGGAGGCATCTAGCTTTGCGTTGACATGGAGGCAGAGTAGCAGCAGCCACGGAGAAGCAGCAGCAGCCAGGCAGTAGAAGTAACAGCAGTATGAGGCTGGCTCTCGTCTCTGTAGCCCTTGCCATCTTTGCTATTGCAGTGTCTCAGCCCCGAACAATTGCTGGCAGCTTACGGCTTCGAGGCCATGGACGGAAGCACAACGATGCCGGCCGATCAGCTGCTTGTGATGTCTCCAGGACTGCTGCAGCAGAAGCTTGGGGGTTACTGCGCTCAGAGCAGCACCGAGGAGGACGTCGAGCCTATTGACAAGCCCACTTTGGCTGAAAGTATGGCTGGCTGTGGACGTAAACATGCGGGGACTAATAGGACTGCATCTCATGCTCGTTTGAACCTGGCACGCTGCTGGATATGTGAAATTATGGCGCGTGCGACATTCCTTGAAGAGTGCACTCAAATTTATATCACTATTAATCGTTTCAGCCTACGGCTACGGCACGCTGACAATATTTATTATCAGCCTTCTACCACTGCTCGGCATGCTACTGCTGCCGTGCATGAAAACCAGGGCAGGGGACCACATACTGACGCTGTTCACTGCTCTGGCCATCGGAACCATGCTCTCTGACGCTCTATTGCATATCTTGCCAGAGGTTAGTAATGCTGATGGCGATAGTCGTCGTGATGCTGATGACGGTAGTGATGATGCTGCTGCTGATAATGATGATGATGATGAAGACGGAGCTGTTGAGATTCGATCGCAAAGTTCTTCTAGAGCACCTCTCATCTCGCCTGGGCATCACTGTCACTGCTCTGCAATGGCTCAGGTCCTATCTCAGTGGGAGACTCTAGAGTATTGACGTGAATGGACAAAGATCATCCGAGGTACCTCTGAAATATGCGGTACCTCAGGGCTCTGTGCTAGGTCCGATTCTTTTCACGGTTTATACTCTGCCTCTTGCTGATGTGATTGCCAAGCACAATCTAGGCTTGTGCAGGCAAAAAATTGCGGTTATACGCTTATGTCTTTAATAAGGTGAGACAAGTGTTTCATTAATTCACGAGAAGTCGGTCTGACGGCAAAGGCAAACGCACATGTATATCAAAGGAATATACGTGCATGCGTATCAAAGTGATACACACACACACACAAACGCACACACACACACACACACACACACACACACACACACACACACACACACACACACACACACACACACACACATATATATATATATATATATATATATATATATATATATATATATATATATATATATATATATATATATATATATATATATATATATATATAGTTGTATATCGAACCAACCACTGGGCTTGCGCCCCAGGCCACAAGTATGTACGGAGCCAGCCTGTTCATGGCTTGCGTCGCGCCGCCGTATTGTTATGAGAGGCGCTGACACATCGCTGGGCATGACCACTTGACAGCCTTATACTCGCATGGAATACCTAGCATACATGCGTGCGTGTCTGCGCACGCATGTATGACAGTTAGCATGCACAGACAGTTGGGATTTGTCAGCCGCCGACGCACCTGCAATGCAGACTGTAAATGAGTTTAGTGGGTTCAAAGTGCAGACATCGCTAAGGTGAATTGCAATAGGGTTCACGCAGATTTCAATCGCATAAAGTAAGTCTCTTGCCTTTTTATTTGTCGTTCGCAGATTCTCGGCGGTTCAACTGAATACGTCGGCTCGGTATCAGAAAATTTATTGGAAGTGGTTACAACGTTCATAGGTGAGAGCGTACTAGCGGAGGCTATAGCTCGCAAACTGCCTCCACCCACCAGCTGATTCCGCCGCCGCCCACCTGCAGAGCGGTGATGACTCGGCGGAGTAGGTTTCGCCCATTTTGTATTTGCAGGACCGAATGTCGCCGCTGTCTGTTGCAGGTGCATATGTATTTTTCTTACTCGAAATGTCTCTGCACATCGCAAGAAAGAAGATGAATACTGTTCAGGTAGAGCAGTGTGGGTGATATTTGTCCTGGTTAGGCTGCTAGTTGGGGGCGCGAACGACCGGTATAACTGTTGCAGTAAGAATATATTTATATAGCGCCATTAGAGAACTTGTGGCTGGGTAATAGCCGCGCTCAAAACTGACTTGCTAGCAACAAATAGAATGCGGTTTCAAAAGCATCTTACTACAAAGCCAGCGTGCTCCTACGAGAATTGAAGGTCGACAGCTGCTGTTTGATCTATTCTCGCGAGCTGTCTTGCTACTGGACAAATGGATGATGCTCTCGGGCACGCTTGGATCAGTGTACCGCAGCGGTCAAGAGTTGTCGGCAGGCTTGTTTGTAGCGTTCTTTCGAGACTTGCGATGTTGTTGATAGATTACTGCCACATAATTTGTAGCTCGCTTTTGGAGCGGTTTGGTCAAGGAAACTTTGGAATAAACCGCACGCGATGCAATGGGTTTGACGTTGAGCACGAATAGCTAGAACGACGAATGGGCACCATCCGCCGCCATCTTTTTCATAAATTTCCTTCTCGGTGTACCGTATAAGCGTCCATTGGTTACTTACATGTGCCTTGTCGATTTCAACCCGGTCTCGGTCAAAGGAAACAATTTGTTGTCGCTTAGGTGCTCGCCGCGACCAGGTCTGGCCGAGGTCGTAGGCTCGAGCCCGGTGGCACAATATGTAAAGCGCCTGAAGAGAGACAGTCTTCGTAGGGCACTTTACAAATGAATTATATTTATTTATTTTTAGTGAATCACGTCAGCCTACTTTTGCTTATAAATCATACCATTGAACTAGCGCTTTATGGGCAAGCTAGCTGAGTGGCCGTCGGCAGCGGCCGCTAAGCGAGCACGATGGCTGCTGATCTAAGGCTGAAAAAACCAGTGTTTATGAAAGCGTTAAAGCGAACCAAAAACTAGCTAATTGCTGAAGCGCTTAATTTCAAGCTATTTTCTGTTCCCTGCTACGCAGCCCTTCGAATCTCTGGTACGGAGTCACTATAACGCCCAGCAGCCAGTGATGGCGGTATTCTTCGAGTGCTGATGCTACGACTTGGCATTGAACTCTCTCTCTCCCTCTCTCTCTCTCTCTCTCTTCTTCTCTTGCTTTCTCTGGAACTTATACGCGAGAGGTCAGACTAACGAATCCTTGCAGAGATAGCATCAAATCATGAAACCTAAAACTGCAAACTTAGGTTAATGGAAACGTATTGCACTCGCCTTCAGCACACGTAATTTATTAACAAGGTTTAATCACGCACAGAACTTGGGTTAAATAGCCAAGGTTTTAGAGTTACTGCTAGGTTTAAAATGGGCTTGATGACTATGAAGTTAAATTGATTCAATGCTGTGCTTGCATGATAAAGTTCCGAGAGGCCCATAACTTTCAACGTCTGGCTTCCCAATGTAGATAGCCAATTCACGAACCGTAACGAAAATTGAAACGTAAAGAAATCGCCGAGCTTAAGGGCTGGAAGGGATCACAGCAAAAGTACAACTGAGTGTCATCTGCCCAGAATTGAAAGCTTAGACGATGCTTTGCTATCACATCGTCAAGAGTGAGAGTATAAACTGGGATAAGAAGCGATGTATAAGAAGTGATCAGAAGCGGATCGATCGCAGAGGTACCCTGTACTTTAGCCGTTCTTCGGATGACCATTATACGTTCACATCAATCCCTTTTATCTCACACTGAGATAGGATCTGAACCTTTCCAGTGCACTGCCATTGATGCCCAGGCGAGATGAGAAGCACTCCAGAAGAAGTGACCGACCTACTTTATGATCAATTATAGCAAACAACAATTGATTATAAAGTCCTTCTTGAGTGCTTCTCTCGTCAAAGCATCGCTGCCACTGCACTACGGAATGCAGACTTAGTTTCTCTGCTCGTTTCGCTCGATTATTCGGCAGCTTTTGATATTCTATCAATCGCCAAGTCCTGCTTGAGTGCCTCTCATCTCACTTGAGCATCACTGGCACTGCATTGCAATCGTTCAGATCCTAACTCAGTGGGAGACAATAGAGTATTGATGTTAACGGACACCGGTCATTTGAAAAACTGCTGAAGTACACGGTACCTCCGGGCTCTGTGCTCGATCCGCTTGTTTTCACAGAGTACACGTGCCCTCTTGCCGATGTTATGGCAAAGCACAGTCTAGGCTTCGACCTAGATCGAGTAGGTCAAAGGAGTGCCTAATTGGAATATATATATATATATATATATATATATATATATATATATATATATATATTCCAATTAGGCACTCCTTTGACCTACTCGAAGCGCTCCATTCAGCTCTGAAGACCCCTTTAGAGCTCAATTTTACGCACCGTTAAATTGAGCTCTAAAGGGGTTTTCTCAAAGTAACGTTATATATATATATATATATATATATATAATATATATATATATATATATATATATATATAAATATATATATATATATATATATATATATATATGTAAAGATAGCTGAATCTCTAGTCAAGCACTGCACATATGAGATGAGGCTCAAACTACGACCTCGGTCAACTGCATTCATCTTGACCTTTATGGGCATGAGCACCTTAACCGCTGGCTCAAACCACAGGGGAGATTAGCATAGGCGCTCCACAGGAGTCCATAGACCGCTCTCCAGTCTTCCTAGGAAAAGGCACAGAACGGGGCACCCTGGTAAGCACAATCCTTAGACTTAACTTACCTTGGCTTGCCGTTTCACCGGGCGGGTAATTTGTGTGGGGCGCGAGCTGGGACGGGCACCGAGCTGGAGTCTGGCCCTCCCTACTGCTCGGTAGCAGTGTACAGGCAGAGGATAGTCGCCATTACGTTTTTCCAGCGGCACTCCGCCAGTGTCAATCGTTTCGGGCTCCCCGCATCGTTAAATATAAGTTATCCTATTCCTGATGAAACGAAACTGTAATCTTATTTGGGTTTCCAGAGTTGACTTGAAAATGAGCGCCAAGATCATTTCGGATTCCGCATGTCTTAATAATTCTGGAAAACTATCGCTTCATTCATTGGTGTGCAGGACTGTGTGCACAGGTAATGTGCAAACCTGTAAGGTTTTATGAAAGCAATATGGTAATGTCGTTTTTTCGAAATTCTCTGAGCATCAAATTCCAAAGAGGCGGCTAATCATTTAGTGTCCGAGGTTCGGGCGCACAATAGTCATCAACAGCACGTGTCCCAAAATCTTTACTTGTAGCGCTGGGAGCCACGTTGATCGGCTGATACGCAGCTTCAACGCAGGTGTCACTTAGAATTGCTTTTCTATATGGTCTATTGGTGGTTGAGATTCAAGAACATATCAGTATACAAAGCTTGATGGCGAGCATCCAATTGTTAGGCTCAGCAAAGAGCCTGCTAACATTACCGAAGGAATGTGACGCTGGCAGTGACATTTTTGTTTTGGCAGCTCGAGGGAGCAAAAGTGATCACTCAAGCAGCTATTACGCCGGGAGCACCGGACTGCTTTCCGCTCAGAGCACCGGAGTGAAGCCTCCGGTGCTCTGAGCTGAAAGCAGCCGTCGCGTGCTGCCGATAGCTCTGAACTCATCTCGGCAAAGTGGTTCCATACGCAGGCTTCCTGCCTATCAAAGCACTCCTATGCCTCGCTTATGTACTCTAGTTTTGCATCAGCTTATATCAGCTACGCAACGTTATCCTTGGTACATGGTACATACGTTGCAGGAAGGAGGTGACGACAGTAATGCTGATCGTGGTAAAAGTCGTAGTAATGCCGTTGGTCATGGGCACAGCCATTTGGACGCTCGAGACCTTGGACTAACTACGAGCGCCAAGGAGGAAAATAGCATGGTAAGTCGAAAAAACTCGACGTCACTTTTGCAACCACCCGACCTACTTTTGTAACGCGATTTTCCAACTTTAAACTAAAATAAAGAAGTGTTTTTATATATCCTTCCTCACGGTGAGGACATAGAGCACCTATAGGGTGCACAAGGAGGTACAGTTAAGAGACAAAAAGAGACGCTCTTTTGATTACCATCTCTCCGTGAGGTACCGTGAATCCTGTTTAGGGCATGGAAACAAAGAATGGATTGCTTTTCACATCGTGTCTATAAACTTTCTCAGGAATGTTAGGATACGAAACTACCAAGGAGCTACTAAAAGACTTACCGATATTGAATCAAAAATCTGGCAGCAATATGTCTCAAAAGATTAACTTCCTCCATTCCCATTTAGATTTCTTCCCTGAGCTGTGGTGTGGTTAGTGATGGACGTGGCGAACGTTTTCGTAAAGATAACGCAACAGTGGAACAGAGATACCAGGGTAAATGGTCCACTTCAATGATGGCTGACTACTGCTGGACACAAAGACGCTCTCGAACAGCTGCACAAGAGAGAGGTGAATAAATATTACAAGTAGACTATGGCTTTTATGTTTACAGGTATTAACCGTAGGCCTATTACTATTGGCCAGAATTTCGTGACATACACATTAATTTTGCAGGTTACAAGAAACCAGAGCTAATTTTGAAATTTGACTGTCATATTTGTGTTGAGCACATGAAAATTGATAAGAAATGACTAGTTTTATTTGAGCAACGTGATTTCCGCAACAGTTTGCTGACCAATGTATTTGGTCACACTGCAGCATCAGCAGCTGCTTCGGCTGATGCCTGCCGTGCTTCCGAATGGGCAGGGGAGGCACATCACGCCCGAGGTCATGCAGATATTTAAAAAAGAGATCCAGTTCCTTAAGTTGTTGTACAAGTTTCTTACTTTATAAATATTTCATGTGTTTTTTGTCATTATGTATGGATAAGCCTGGTGGAGGCAGGCGCTCGTTCTTGCTCAGCCTCTGGCGCTCAGCTCTGCACCCAGTTTTCCCGACCTGAGCTTTGGCATTTTCAGGGAAATAGCGGCAGCAGCTCGAACATGATCGAACAGTCCCGGCGACGCGGTAAGATGGCAGACCACTGGCCTGCTTAGTCCGTGCCCGCTGCCATGACACCTGGTCGTTAGCACAATCGATGCAGGCCCGTGCGTTCAATGGTCCTCTGACCGGGATTTCCTGCTCATGGCTGCCGTCCATCGATGCAGGTTTAGTTCATTTATCGTCAAATAACTGGGTGCTGTTGAACTATTTGATGGATTTATTCCACGATGTCTTTGCTGGTTTCTTTTTCGAAATGACACAGCCAAGGTACCATAAATTCCCGGCTCTGTTGTGTTGATCTCTTCGGTCACGACCTCTTTTGAGTCATTCGACTTTCCGATTGATTATGCGTAGTAATGTTAGGCGAATACCTGCTAGCATAAGCTTGCTTTGTTTGGCATCTTATCCCCACTTCTGAAAGTTTGGCGGTTGATTCCTAGGCATAGGGAAGCTCTAATTTTAATTGGCAATATTGTGCGGAAATCCGTTGATGGCAGGTAGCCGCTCGCTAAAAGTGATTAGATTACCGGCTTTCCCAAGGGAAATCGTACTGCTAATGTAATGTATCTTCGCCTGTATCTCTACTAAGTCATAAAGACCACGTGGGTGTTACGCGAGTTTTGTATAGCTCACTTACAGCCTAAGCGGTTTTCGGTACGCATTTGGTAGCCAACAGACTTCGTCTCAAGCAACAAAGAAAAAGTGGGAAGCATGGCAGAGTCAGGAGAGCAGTTGAGGTAGTGAGCAGCATGGCAGTAGCAACTCAGGACTGCGGAAAAGGATTAGCCATAGTCGGCAGTAGGAGAGTAGTTTTCGTTGCGTAAGAATTGTGGAAGCGAGTTCCACAGTATAGGATCTGCAGGGCTAAAGCTTCTGTCGGTAAGGTCTTTAAGCAGAGGAATGGAATAGCTAATTTATTGTCCACACAGGACCTGAGGGCGCGAACAGGCTGAAACTGATGTAGCAGTTCAGCTAGGTACGATGGAGCCAAGCCGTATCGGGTCTTGTTGGTCAGCGTAAGAACTTTGCTCTGTATCCGTTGCTCAACCGGCATCCATGCTAGCTCTTTTAGCAATGGAGACTCGTGCTCAAACCTCTGGGACTTGAAGACTAGCCTTGCAGCACAAAACTTCTTACCTTGTTAACTTTAAAGAACAAATCATCGATTAATTAGCTTTCTAAGCCAAGCTGCTCGTTCTGTAAACAGGTGCTTCTCGCATGCAGCCGGGCTTGAGCCCATGACCGTGGTCATCTAGTACATTCACCTTGACCTTGGTCGAAGCGAGCACCTTAACCACTGGGCTAAACCAGTGCTGCCTAGGTATACTCGTTTCATTTTACTAGCGGATTTTTGACGAGTACCCAATCCCTAGCACTAATGAAAAACCAACTAATTCATTCTGCTCGCTCTCCTGACTCAGGTCGCTTACTTCAGTCGCTTAAGTATTTTGGAGATCACGATTACAGTTCGTACGCCCCAAAGTGTGGAGCTCACTTCCGATTGACATCACGACACCCCTGAATTGAGGACAGTTATAAAATTAAGCTACAACTCAGTTCTTCCTCACATAACTTGCTGCATCCTTGCTAATTGGGCTTTATTGTGCAGCTTTTGCAAGCACTCGCCAACCACCTGTACAAGTTATCCGCAAGGCCTGTATTGTTCAGTCCGTGCCTGCTCACATTTAACCATGAAACATTTTGGCAAAGCCAAGAGGCTCATGCTAGCTTTGACGCGGCTCGCCTGCATGCTCTGCAATTTTGAGTGATCTCGTTGCAGCCATCTCCTGTGGTAGCTTAAAACCGCTTGCCGTGATCGTCCTCGCCGGCGATCTTTTGCACAATTGTGCCGATGGCCTTGCTGTCGGAGCTGGCTTTGCAACTAGTATTCAAATGGGAATTTCACTTGGAATCGCCGTATGTTGCCACGAAGTGCCACACGAGATCGGTAAGGGAGCATCACATTGAACAGTCACGTTCTTCGGCATCGAAGCGGTGCAAATAACGTTCGATATATTTTTTCTGGGTGCTCATTTTCTAAACGCTCAATTTCCTCCAGGCAGGAATTACTCGGTGACTGGGCAGTACCGGCCGCTGTTAAGTTTCATCTGTGCTGAAAGGAGCGGGCTAGAGTATCCACATCCCGCTCGCCACGTCTCTACTTTTAAAACAACTTTTCATTAAGATAATAAATTGATTACTAGTTCCTGTCAAGGTGAAAACATCTCCAGCTGATTCTATGAGTTCTTCTAACTCAATTGATGAAGGTCAAATTCCAAATTAAATCCTCTATTATATCGGCTATTAGAATATGCCAACCACTTTCGAAGTTACTTTAGTATTACGGGCTGTGGTGCCATTTTTTTAATTGAAAGGCTAAATGCCGCATTTTATCCTATTCTTATGATGGCTTTCATATATAATACATCCGCTTTCTTCCTATAATAATTATCCTATGTCGGAACATTTCAATGAAAGCATCGCACTATTGAATATATTCTTATGCAAACTTTAGCTAATTTATCAGTCTCGTTTATACAACGGCAAAAGAGCCCTTACGGATATCACCACTGCTTGCAGTGGGTGATAAAGAACCACCGACTGCAAGACTTGAACCCATGACCTGGGTCGTGAAGAACGAGCATCTTATCTTTTGGACTAAGACCGAGATAGGTCATTATTGTTGGGTTGACTAGAAACATCTTGTATCTCCGTCTGTAACTCCACAAAGCCATAGAGACTATGTGGGTGCTAGGCAGGTGAGTTGTATAGCCCACTGACAGCCTAAGCGGCTTTCGGTACACATTCGGTAGCCAACAGTCTTCGTCTCACGCAACAAAGAAAAAATGGAAGACATTGCAAAGTCAGGAGAGCAGTTGAGGTAGTGATTAGCATAGAAGTAGCAGCTCAGGACCGCTGAAAAGGATGAGCCACAGTCAGTGGTAGGAGAGTTGTTCTCGTTGGGCAAGAATTGGGGAAGCAATGGTCTTTAAGCAGAGGATTGGAACAGCTAATTTATTGTCCACGAAGGACCTGAGGCGCGAAGAGTTTGAAACTGGTGCAGCATCTCAGCTACATACGAAGGAGCCAAGCTGTGGCCGTGGCCTTGTTGGTCAGCCTAAGAACTATGCTCTCTATCCGTTGCTCAGCCGGCACACATGCTAGCTCTTTTAGCAAAGGACTTGAAGACTAGCCTTGCAGCCATATTCATAGGCACCTGCAGTAACCTAATAGCTTTCTTTGGTAGTCCAGCCAAAAGGGAATTACAATAATCAAGCCGAGACAGAACTAAGGAGCTAGTTGGCACCAGCCTCATCCGGCAGAAATTATTATAAATATTATACCTTGCTTGTCACCAACTTTTGATTATTGTTTGACTTGCATCGATAATTTAACAACCTGACTGATGGCTTGGTCCTCTTATTATGCCATGTGTAAAAGAAATTATTATTAGTATCATTGCACCTTCGAAATAATTTTCTTTACGCTCTCATGCTATTAGCCAGGTTCCGTTTGACTAGTTGCGTGAGGTTGATCAATCTTTAACCGAAGATCGCCAAACAAAACGTAATTACAGCTGTTCGCCAAAGCGGATGTCATCGGAGCTTTAGACTCAGCTGTCCAAAGGCGTACGGCTACGGCTCAGGTAGCAGCCCGATCGAAATCAAGAGCACTTTGTCGGTATAGCCAGGGCAAAAGCTAAGCAAAGGAACCTAGTGTCTGGCCAACCAAGGACCACCAATTGTAGTGTCGAAATACATTACGATGGAAGGCCGTCTGCCGTGGGCTCTGCGTCAACACAGATTTTGCCTCGAGCTCGGAATGAGATCAAAACCTGTGGGATACAGACCTAGTGCTATATCGATAGAGCTTCGGAGACTGCAGCTCTATGGCACTCCATCTAGGGTTTAACACTTGGCTTTACATTTATGCTTACCACGTGTGTTTGTTTGCTCTCGCCCGAGCCAAACCCTGATGTGCTGGCTGAACGCATTTGCATATTTCTAAGTGCAGCAGTTGACGAGCGGAAACCACTAAATCTTCTGTGGTCGGCTACCTACCTCAGACAGTAACAGCTGGACCACTGCATTTCACTTTACAGCAAATGTAAAGCGCCTAGAGAGAGATTAAGTTCTCTGAGGGCGCTTTATCAAGTGAATTATCATTATTATTATTATTCGTGGCTGAAGGATTCGCAGGCAGCATATCTGATGAGCTGCAAACGATGCATTCCACTGAATAGCAAGCAGAAAAATCACGAAATGACCATCTTTCCAGTCTCAGAGCGGTAGTGAGCTACTGTCACGAAATATGTCAAAATCTGACAACCTCCAAGATTTTTGACTAATTCGCTGGAAAGGCTAAATAGGGTGTCAGTGGGCTAATTTTGTTACAGTAATTAAAAAGCTCATTATTCTGGTGCACTGTCGAGAGCAAAATGCCGAGGCTCAGAGTTTACGTTGACAGAAGCGATTACAAAAATAATGTATATAGTCATAACTCAAGCATAGATCTGTGTTACCAGCAATGTTTAACTGCAGTGCTTGAAAAGTTCACTAACACTGCTTTCATATACTTCTGTGTGTTTTCTACTTGAATGTCTTTCTAGGTAACTTTGCGGTACTTCTTGCGGCTGGGATCGAGAAATGGAAAGTGCTTGGGCTCAGCCTATTCTCGTCAACGTCTTGCTTCTTAGGCCTTTACATTGGAGCATCAGTAGGATCGAACGAAATGGCCGCCGAATTCATATTTGCAGTCACGGCGGCAACATTTTTCTATATTTCTCTTGTTGATCTGGTGAGCACAAGTCAAGTTCTTGCATGTAGATCACCCATGATCACTGCAGGCGTCTGTGCCGCTTGGTTCATTTACTTGAATGTTTTTACACGTACGACACTCGATCTGTGAAATTGCATTCATAATTAAGTTTGCACAAATGTCAGGTCAGCTATGGCCCTGTCTGCACGAGAGCTAACACAAATCTCTGATGCGTTGTAGCTACCGAGTCTCATACACAAGTCCACTTCAACACCCTTACTGCACTTCCTGATGATCAACATTGGCCTGCTGCTTGGCTTTGCCATAATGTTCCTGTTTGCCATCTACGAGGACCTAATAACTGTATAGCCGCTGCCAGGGCAGTGGCAGGGGTGGACAGTTCATCATTCTGGCAGGAAGGAAATGCGCAGCAAGCAGCAGCAGAAGCAGAATGAACATCGATTTTGCGAATCGAGCTCTCGTCGGCCTTTCAGAGCAGGCAGTGCAGATTCCTAACTACCCTAATACGATTACGATCAAGTTTGAGTGTGCTATATGATTCAATGTGTGATTTTCCGAATATATTACTATCTGTATTAATGAGCAAGACCGGATGAGCTAACTTGAAGGATGTTATTGATGCCTAACCTAACCTTTTCAGCCTTTGTACCGTCGATTGCTGCAGCTTAGGCACATTGCTGATTTTCGATGATAATGAGTCCAACGAGTAGTAGTCACTGTCCTTGACTGTCGTAAGAGCTCCACTGGCAGGACCGGCACCTTGCAGAACTTTTTTTTCTCGGTAAGAACAACTCGGGAATGCGAGTGTAGGCCGTTAAGATCAGCTGTTCTTGGAAACAAGTGCCAAGTTTGGTTGTCACGGAGCCAGATTAATATTGCTGCCCAAAAAAGTGTCCTAGCATGGGATCTACTAAGTTGAGGCACGTACATTTTAGCAGTCCTTTGCGTTGAATGACGTAGCAGATTTCTTATGCCTAGAGAACCGAGGGCATGGGGGGGGGCGGCTCGGGGCTGATACTGTTGCTTTATAATCATAACAATAATGCACTTGATAAAGCGCCCTCAGAGAACTTAATCTCTCTCTAGGCGCTTTACATTTGCTGCAAAGGGAAATGCAATTGAATTGTGAGTAATATCAAGCTTGATTAGAAATAATAATGAATAACATAGTTAAGGGTGACATGCACAGGTTCAGCATGCAAATGTGGTTAGTGGCAGAATGCACAGTTTTAGCATGCATAAGCACATGAAGGACGAATCACAGGGACCCACTAAATGCTGTCCTAAATAGGTGTGTGTTTAAGTTCTTTTCAAATGTGGTCAGGTCAGGGATGTTCTGACGAAGGTCGGCAGGGAGTTCCAGGCTTTGGGAGCATACGAACTAATTAAATCACGGTCTCCGAAGGATATGAGGTTTGTACGAGGTATTGGTTGACTGCTGGATTCCGAAAAGCAGGTAGTACGATGCTTGGCCTGATGGGGGAGTATATTTGAGAGATAGGCTGGAGCCAAAGAATGAAGTCATCCAAAAGTGAGCGACAAAACCTTGAAGTCGATCCGTTGCTTGACTGGTAGCCAGTGCAGGTTGGCAAGAAGTGGAGTAATGTGGACACTGCGACGTTCACGACAGACAAGCCTAGCTGCAGAGTTTTGCACCAGCTGCAATCGCCTGATCGCACATGCTGGTAGGCCAGGAAGCAGTGAGTTGAAAAAGTCGAGACGGAATGTCACGAATGCATGGACCAACTTGGACGTGGTATCCATATCTAAACAAGCCCAAGTTTTAGCAATGTTATGAAGCTGAAAATAGGTAGATTTGATTGTGGAGCTGATATGGTCTTCTAACGAGAGGTCGCTTTGGAATATGACACCTAGGTTTCGAGCTGATTCAACTGGAGATATGCTGTCAGAGCCAATTTTGTGTCAGCCATTCCAATTTGTGAATCACACTTGGTTTGCCCATAACTAGCAAGTTAGTTTCATTGTCGTTTAGTTTTAGAAAATTTGCTGCAATCCATGTGCGGATGTCGTCAATATAGGCAGCAAGTGAATTGAGAGAATTCGAGGTGCTCGAAGGCTGGGAGGGATCAAAGCAAAGGTACAACTGAGTGTCATCCGCATAGAAGTGAAAGCCTAGATTGTGCTTGGCAATCACATTAGCAAGAGGGAGGGTATAAACCGTGAAAAGAACCGGACCTAGCACGGAGCCCTGTGGTACCCCATATTTCAGAGGCACCTCGGATGATCTTTGTCCATTCACGTCAATATTGTGGAGTCTCTAACTGATATAGGACCTGAACCACTGCAGAGCAGTGCCAGTGATGCCCAGGCGAGATGAGAGGCGCTCAAGAAGAACTTTGGGATTGATAGTACCATAAGCTGCCGAAAGATCGAGCAAAACAAGCAGAGACACTCTACCCAAGTCTGCATTCCTAAGTAGCTCGTTGTGTACCCTAAGCAATGCTGACTCTGTGGAGTGATTAGCTCTAAAGCCAGACTGGAACTAGCTTTGGCTACTCCTGGTCTGTCTGATCCTCCTGTGCCCATTCCCTAATAATATCAATAGCAATAGAGGCAAATGTATAGTGCCGAGATACTGGTTACGGGCTAACCAAGTGTGATTCAGAAACTGGAACGGGTAACGTTAAAAATCGGCTCTGCCAGCCTAGCTCCTGTTGAATCTGCACGAAATTTGGCGTCATACTCCACAGTGACCTTTCATTAGACAACCACATCAGTTTCACAGTCAAGTCTGCCTACTTTCAGCTACATAACGTTGCTAAAATTCGGGCTTGTTTATACAATATACTACATATAAATTGGCCCATGCATTTGTGACATCTCGTCTTGACTTCTGTAACTCACTGCTTGATGATCCACGGGCCTGTGCACTCAGGCGCTTACAGCTGGTGCAAAACTCTGCTATGGCTGCAAGAGATTGAAGCACTGCAGCCGACACGGACTGAGCCACTTTAACGGTGTGCCTGCTGCCTGCACCGGGAGAGTGTGGTGGCAAGTAGCTAGGGACAACTTGGATCTAGCCGATAATTTATAGCCAGCACAGCAAAGCTGCCTCCCATGTGAGGGATCGCGGCTCGGCAGCAGCTAAGCACGGCTGCAGCATGCCAGGTACTTGTAGTGGTCTAGCTTAGCTTGCCTTAGCGACTGCATGGATATCGACAAATCTAGCTCCAGATATAAGCGTTAGCTTCGGACCGTGCAGAGCGTGATCAGCAAGGGATGAGAGGAAGAGTGTGGGCAGAGGGAAGAAAGGAGAACGCGAGGGAGAGGGTGTAGGATGAACCAAGAAGGGAGCAAGTGAGAGAGTGAGAGAGAGAGATAAAGAGAAAGAGAGAAAAAAATGAGAGAGAAAGAGAGAGAGAGAGAGAGAGGGAGCGAGGTGGGAGGGAGGGAGAGAGCGAAGGGAGAGAGGGATGTAGTGAGAGGGAAATAGATGTGTAGATATATTAAAAATAAATGGATAGGTAGGTAGATTGTATATAAGAAATGGAGAGACACAGCAATAAGGTTGAACCACATAACCACATTTCCATTTTCTTTTCACATCGTATAACCGTGAGTGAAATGGACGTGGTGGTAGCAATGCGATATTGGACAACGGCTCAAGCAAATTAAAAGCATTTAATGCACTGTTTCGTTTGATACATTTATGCACATAATCGTATTGAAGTCTAGTTCATTTTACTAGTAAACTGGGCCACTCTATGCAAATATTCAACACGTCAGCAACTCTGTCAGGTTTCGTACATTCTACTATTTGACAATTCGCATGTCACTTTCAACACCTTTACTAAGCAAAGCTACAAACTAGAGCTCTAAAACGAGTGGAAATAAGTGGCTTCGAACCGAGGAAACACCAGGCTGTACCGAAAGCAATAGCCTGTATGGTAAGCACGAGAGATATTTAGAGAGTAAGTAATAACCACAATGTCATGAGACATCAAGAAAACTGTCTAGCTTGATTGGTAATATGGACACTGCCGAAGCTATACATACACGTGCAGTTCAAGAGCGAGCCAAGGAAAATGTGCAGAAAATTGCATCGCTTGTATTTAGCTGCAGAGAAGAAAGTAGCAACAATAAGAAAGCGTTATGCTACTGAACCCCATTAATAGACGACTTAAGCAGCGATTGCATCCGGATTGCACTGTGCTGAATTAAAGAACTGTCGTGAAGCTCGTTTATTTCTGAAGCACACGAAGCAACAGAGATTAGATTGCCCGAACAAAATTACAGCGATCACATTTCGTAAGGTACTGCTAGCGATGCAGTGCTTACTACTTTATTCACTATGCGAGAATTAACCTTAACTCAAGGCAGCTCCACCAATTCAAGTGGCGATGAGAGCAAGCTAGTATAATAATAATGTAAGCATCTTCACCGTCGTTTGAAAAACTTATTAGTTGATCTTTATTCGAGGATTGCAGTGCTTAAAATCGCTCTTTTTAGCCCCTCTTTTCCTACTATATGAGCAAACTGTTTCACTGCTTTCCGTTTTGAATTCGATGAGCTATTACTTGCACTCTTTCATAACAGAGATCGGTGGCAACGAGCAGCTGCAGAGCAACCACACTTCTTTTCAAACCAGGATGGCGAGTTAGGTCTGCAGAATATGGTCTTTATTCAATATCAATGTCATCTTCATAGATAGAAAATAAGAGCATAAAGGCGAATCCCAGTAACATACCAAAGCTCATCACGATAAACTGGGTCCAAGGTGCCTCGGTTTTCCGGTGCATAATCTCGGGAAGCTGAAACAGTAAAGTCAGATTCTACAGTAAGTTACTATAGCACAGAATACTATACTGCATTAATGATAATAATACTAGTTATAAACAAGAGATTTGAATAGCACTACAATAGTGTTAAATATATTTCCAAGGGGTATTTTGTTGAATGTCTTCGGCCGTGCGAGTAGGGGGTTCCTCCTACCCACAGCAAAGCAACCAGCTAGCATTCGAACGGCACTCCATGAGATGTCTGCTCGATGGGAAAACAGTCCCAGCAATGCTGCAAAGGTGGAGCTTTTCAGCTAAGCTAAGGACCACCACCCCTAACCGCACACAGGGCTATTCCACAGGATCAGCACTAAGGGGGGCACATGGTCGAGGGTAGATCATCGGACCGAAATTCACCAGGGCCACGTCTAATAAAAGGAAGCGATCAGAAAATTACAAACCAGAAGAAGAGAGAAAGACAAACGAGCTGATGCAGTCACATTTTCGATATAGCAAGGTCAGACGTGCGACTGTAGCTGTCAAAAAAGAGCTCAACCAACAATACGGAGAGGGCAGAGAAACAAAAGCATCCATGGCTAGAGCACCTCGGGGAAGGAAGCACGCGAGACAGACAGACAGACAGCAATGAAAGATAGTGGAAGACGGCAAAATGTCGATGACAAAGCAGAGAAGGGAAGCAAAGCACTAGTGGGAGGCGTCCGTTCGGCTGACCCAGAGACGACATTGCTTACCAGGTCC
This sequence comes from Cristatella mucedo, assembly GCA_009760855.2. Lineage (NCBI taxonomy): Eukaryota > Metazoa > Bryozoa > Phylactolaemata > Cristatellidae > Cristatella > Cristatella mucedo. Next base: position 2,720,506 of record WPIO01000020.1, read on the forward strand.
AAGAGGCAAACGTAGAAAAACGTGGCTGCAGTCGCTGCAAATATGTAGGAGGCCACGGTCTCATCTGTTCCCACCACAGCGCCAACGTAAAAGCTGATCAAGGATGAACAAGATGAGATCAGACTGAAGCCGAACACCGTGCACTGCCGGTATCCTGCCGACAGCAGCACGGCAATGTTGGCTGAAAAGAGTAACACCCGTCGCTGTAAGCTGAGCATCGGCTGAGCATTGTGGCAGTATAGGCAAAGCTCACTGCTGCCCGGCTACATACACACAGTCGGTGAGGGTGGTAATGACTGCCTCTGCCCATTGATCCTGAGGGTTGCCAAGGCTACATCACTCGAGACCTGCAGGCCTAGCAATACTGTCCCCATCATCTCCACATGCCGGCTAAATAAGAAGTGGGCTGTCTTCAGCAGAATCGGGACCATGATTTCTTCAGCCAATTCAACCGTCGGGCCGGACCAGAGTCTATTGCCGAACCATTTCTGGGTTGTGCCTGGCTGAGCACTCGGGATTTACTGCTAACCCTCCAAGGGGGCGTGATTCTGCCCAAGTTGAGGAAACTGAAGTGGTAGCTGCTTAGAGCACTTGCCATGTGGCACATTGTTTTTACACTGTGGCCCCGACGACGGCTTCTCGGACGAGCATCTATGGCAGAGCCAGCTCTAGGCCACGGCAGGCTAGGATCATCTTGATCGACCCGGAGCTTGCACGATCAGGCAGCCGGTTCAGCACCAGGCCTGTTAGTCTACCGAAGTTCGCAGGCAGTCGGCTTTGGCCGATCACCAGCTGCCAAGCCACAGCACACAAGCTGCCGCCCAAAACTCAGCTGGTAAATTCAAAATTGTAGACAACGCTTGGTGAGGCATTTGGTTAAGTCGCATTTCTCTGGGCCAGCTCACCTAGCTGAAAGGGGGCGGGTACCTACATCCGGTCATCGTGAAGCTTATAGTCTCTGCCTCTGGCCATTCTCCACCACGAAGCAGTAGCATGTCGAAGGTCCAAAAATATGAATATAATTCATTTGCATGGCGCCCTAAGAGAACTTGGTCTCCGTTAAGGCGCTTCACATATGCAGGCGGGCGCTCGAGCCCACCACCTCGGTGATCAAATATATTCACCTTGGAATTCGGTCGAGACTGGCACCTTAACCACCAGGCTAAACTATCGAGGCCAAGGCAGGTAATTCACAAAGCCGCTTCCTGGACCCAGCAGCAGTGAAGCCCGTCCACCGTCTTCCACAGTAGGGCTGTGATACATTGCTTGAAGGTACAAGCATTTGCCGCAAAAGGTAAAGTAAAGGTCAGCTGATTTAACAGCCTCATTCTTTTAGCAGCAGAAGAGCTGCCGCTGCTACCAGTCCTGCTTACACAGGCAATAAAGACTTTCCTGCTACATCCAGGTCTCGAATCTACGACTTACAATGGTGAAAGGCAAGCAATTTACCCCGGAGTCAAGAAGCAGGGACTGTCACGTGCATAAGCACATGGGCAATGCAAGTGCACAGCATTTCACAGTCCAGCGGTCGATGGTGCCCCGGGGCAAATGCTATCAGCAAATGTGCAAATGTCGCAAAATGAAGAGCAGGATCCCATTGCTAACGAAAAACAATTTCAGCCGCGAATAGCTGAAAGCTGATACTTCAACGAGGCGTTAAAGACATGGCGGCACAGCGGAGTAGCACACGAAATTCGCTCATGCAGTGGCACTGATACGACGTATTCGAATGCACCACAGAATAGTCCTGCTACCAAAGAACAGAGCTAGGCACTTTACCCTGGAACGCTAGCTGACGAGTTGCATCCTTGATCGGTGAACATCAAGAAAAGGGGCATCTACTAACTCGACACTCGCCATCTTGTTGCAATGCTCAAGAAATGACTGGGGCCAGCAGATTAGCAGAGAGAGAGGTCTAGCCGAGCATCCAATGATTAGCTGGAAGGGCTTCTCAACTTACTGTTGCCTCTGAAGCCGCTTCAGAGCAGCTCCACAGGGAGGCTATCCATTAGACTCGGTTAAAAACAGACAAACTCGCCGGGCTGTGCGCCGTTGCTGCACAGCTTCCGGCTTTTGCAATGATAGTCGGCGACTGTCCTGCATCTCGTTCTGCATCCATACACGGGGCTGCCTAGCCGGAATGCTAGCAGTAAAGGCCCTTCGGCAGGGTTTGTAATAAATATCGAGAGCACTTTACTAAGGCGAACGTGCAGAATTGAGCCAAGCCGGGCAAGAAGACAACGGGGTCTCACATCAGTTGTGTGAGCTGTACCCTTCACGACCACGTGCATACAGCACAGCTTCCCAAAAATCTCTCGACATGCTTGCAGAGGCAAGCACGACTGCCAATGGCAGATAGCAGCCTTGGCCTCTTCAGCGGCTGTACGACATGTTCCAACGAGTCCAGACGGTATAGAGGGCCGCCAGGTGGCACGGCGCCACCCCAACCATGCCTTCAGTTAGAGGCCACATGTCACTCTCGTGTAAGCTAGCTGCCTGCACAGACGCCTGGCAACTTCGAGGCAGATAATAATGATAATAATAATAATAATAATGCACTTGATAAAGCGCCCTCAGAGAACTCAATCTCTTTCCAGGCGCTTTACATTTGCTGCAAAGGGAAATGCAATTGAATGGTGAGTAATATCATGCTTGAGAAACAAACAACATGAATAAAATGGTTAAGGGTGACATGCACAGGGTCAGCATGCAAATGTAGTTAGTGGCAGCATGCACAATGTTAGCATGCATAGGCACATGAAGGATGAATCACAGGGACCCACTATATGGTATCCTAAATAGGTATTTTTAAGTTCTTCTTGATGCGTCTCAGACATTTGTAAGCCCTACTACCAAGATAGGTGGCATAGAAAACGTACAACAGGCTATTGATGCAGGCTTAGCAGCCATGCATTAATTGCATCGTCTAGAAGTTAGCCGGCATGATAGCAAACACTTCAAGTGAATAATGTCCCAATGGCAAACAAGCGATGAACATAAGCCTTCTCTCTGCTCTTTGGCTATGTCGACTTTAAAATAACTTGCATTGTGGAGGTTAATAGCAAGTTCTATATGCAGTAGCCTTCGTGCTAGCTAATGCATGCATGTACTCATGCATGCACATGTACCTGCACACGCGAGAGAGCCCTACACACACATGCACTTACACTTGTGCATCATGTGCATGCATTCACACCAACTTATTAACAAAAGAAGGCAAACCTTAAATTGGAAGAAGAGAGAGGGGAAGGCAAACCTTGAACACGGTTGGGATGTCAAATCATATATAGGGGGGCTTCAGAGTCATAGCACGACATAGCCACAGCATGCGAGCTCCCTTCGGTGCACCCATCTAAGCACCTAAGTGCACGCATGCAGGCACACGGACACTCACTCCATGCACATATACCCCGTCTTACATATACCCATTTCTAGCCAAGGGAATTTGCTGCAGACCAATAAGGAAGGCAGCGCATCACAAGTTAATGCAGTAGTACAGAAAGACAATCATAAATACACAAGGACCTTCACTTATTTCTGAATTTGTATCAGCACATACATGGTCACCAACCAAATGGAGCCCTACTTTTTTTAGAAGACACACGATCCAAAAGGCTTTCGCGATAGAAATGAAGGGAACACTTTTGTCTGGGGATAAGGTTACGATCCAGCAGCCACAGCAGCACGGCACTTGTGCTCTCAACCGAGTTAGTCAACATCCGAATGGGAGCAACCCTGCAATGAACTAAACTAGGGTTCTTAAAGCCCTATTTGGATCTCTTACAAGCTGCTTTTCTATCGAAAATGTATGCATATCTCGACTTTGATAAAGCAGTCACTGAAAATGATACGTTTCGTCTTATGAGCTTGCAATCCCAACAAGAATGCTGGGCGCCAGGATTTAGATAAGAGTGTTCGATGGATATGACACTACCAACCTGTTTTTATAATTAAGCCCAGCACGACCGACAGAAATAAACAGCACAGCTATCCCCGAGACTTTCTATGAAAATGCTCACAGCGATTTGCAGTTGCAGCTTTTCCTGCCTCATCCTCGGCGATAGACATGCTTGTCGATGCAAGTTGCATCCAGCCAGGGACGATGGTGGGTATGGTGGTTGAGGTGCAGAACGAGCAGTGTCAGCAGTTCAAAGTGCTGCTGTGCAAAATATATAAGATCTCTTAGATAGACTAGTGTAATATGAATTTCACGGTCCAGGAAGTAATATAGATATCGTTTTCGACAACAGCCTTAATTTAAAAGCTTCATTCAGAAGACTGCTTCTACGGCTAGCCATCAGTTCGATCCCTATCAAGGATAAGGAGCTGTCATCCACAGTGGGTTGTAAACAATTTAACTAGCTCCTTATTTCAGTCTCGGCTTGATTATTGTAATTCCTTTTTGGCTGAGCTACCGAAGCAACCGCTTAGGTCACTGCAGATGGCCATGAATATGGCTGCAAGGCTAGTTTTCAAGTCTCAGAAGTTTAAGCATGTGTAGTAGTAATGGCCTTTGCTAAAAGAGCTAGGGTGGCTGCCAGTTGATTAACGGATACAGAGCAAAGTTCTAAGCTAACCCACAAGGCATGCCATGGCTTGGCTCCTCCAGCAGAACTGCTGTACCAATTTCAGCCTCCTCGTGCCCTCTGGTCCTGTATGAGCAATCAATTAGCTGTTCCATTCCTTCACTTAGAGACCGTTGGCAATAAGCTTTAGCTCTACAGGTCCTAGACTGTGGAGCTCGCTTCCAAAATTCTTATACAGCAGCAACAACTACTCTCCTGCTCCCGACTATGGCATATCCTTTCCAGCAGTCCCGAGCTGCTTTTTCCATGCTACTCACTACCTCAACTGCTCTTCTTACTCTGCTACGATTCCAACTTTCTCTTTGTTGCATGAGATGAAGTCTTTTGGCTACCGAATGTGGACCGAAAGCCGCTTAGGCTGTGAGTGCGCTTTGGAAAATTCTCCTGCGTAACACCCACATAATCTGGATGGCTTTGTGGAGCAACATGCAGAGAAACACTACACACAGTATAATGCAATTCGCAAATCTCCGACTGATTCGTCAGACACCAGGCGATCAGCCCATGCCCGGCACATTGTCTACCACTGGCTTCAGCAGCTGCATCGATCTCTAAGCCTTACCGAGCTTGTGTGGAACTTCGTGTGACACGATGGCTATGGTAGTAGTCAAACCAAGTGTCAAACGGGTGGCAAATGATGCACCAATCGTAAGGCCGTCGGCAAAGTTGTGCAAAGCATCGCCCATCATCAGTACCAGTACCATCGGTGAAATATTGCAGCTACGAGCTGCAGTCCCTAAAATTCAGTGCCGATCGGCATCAGTGAAATGCGATCGCTGGTAAGTGCAGTCTCTGCTAAACTGCATGCCGTCTTTGATACTGCTCTGCATCTCTTAAAATGCTGCAGGCATTTGTACTAATAGTGGAAGTACATTCCAAGAGCTTTTGAAACACAAGTCTTAGTCAACAGTAGTGGGGGTCTGGTTGTCGGTATAGTTCAGGAATCTAGTTTGAAGTCTTGGTCCAGGAAAGCAAAAGATTCAGGCATGTAACTTGTTCTAGGGCAAACCAATTCTTACTCTGAGTCACCCAATAAGTCTTCAGGGGAATAGTATTTAAATGCATCAAGTCGGCTAAGAATTGCTACATCATCTGTTCACAGCAAGCACACAATTACGTGTCTTATGAGCCTGGCTCGGATGTGCTGCAGACGTCAGTACCAGAAAACACGTTAAGCCCACCGTTAAAAGCAACATAGCATCTGTGGTTCAACGGCAAGCAGCTTCAGCCAAAGATTGCATTTTCTTACACTGCTAGAGGGGAAGGCGTTCACCGTCTGTTGCTTGTTCAACAGAAGCCGTTGGATCTGGTGCATCTTAACTAAAGGTAAGCCCCCAAAAAATATCTCACACCATGGCCAGGATGGAGCACAGCTTTTCAGCACCCTCACCTACGACGTCCTACGCAATAACTACGACCCATTTGAGCACAATGGCCGGGCATTCTGCTTACTGTCTACCGACTGCAAGGCAGCACCAGCAGCAGAAACACGGCAGCCAGATCAACCCAAGCCCGGCAAACATTAAGGGAGCCCATTCACACCAGTCCAGAGGTCTGCAAGTAGGCAAGAGTCACCTATCAAGTGCCAGATGAATATATAAATGCAAAACGGACGATCCTATCTCCAACAGCAGCATTCGGAAAAAAGCTTCAACAAGGTACAGAGAGAAAACATGATTTCTGCTCTTCATGTGATCAAGATGATGCCAATGGCCAGTCATCATTGCATGCTCGACAACCGGAGTAGCAGACCCACAGCTATTCGCCAACAGTATGAACCTCAGTATGAAGTGTCCAACATACGGTCGGCCAGCATATCACTATCGAAGGCTCAGGCTGTTATTTTCTCTTTCTTGTTAAAAGGGAGCTAACGACGGTCTTTTGAATTAGGGCTACCCACATTGTCGAATTTTCTTGCACTCTCAGTTTCGCACTCTACATTCAGTTCCAAGCTCTAGATTTCCGGTATCTTCCGTGATAGTGCTGATAGGAGTACTGGCCTCTGCCGAAGCAGAATCCCGTGCTTGTCTGTGTGCACACACATGCTTGAGAGCACATGTGTATGTGTGTTTGCTAGCGTATGTGAATATGTGTGTGCGCTTGTGTGTATGACAATCTGTGTGTGTGTGTGTGTGTGTGTGCGTGTGTGAGTGTGTGTGTATCTGTGTGTGCTAGTGTGGTTTTAGTAGACCAAAAGCTATGTCATAAATTAGCTTTGCCCCTAAGCCTAAACAAATGTCAGGATGTGCGACTGTCATTACCACACATGCTATCACAAGAAACTGCTGAAGCAGTGCTAGAATAGTTGAGCATGTCACTAATATTGAGTAGACAAGTTCAATTGAATGTAACCACATTAATAATTAAGGAAATGAGAATCCATGCACAAACACCACCACCAGAAACCCCCACACGAGAACAACTGGGAATGCATGCAAACCACGCAGATGCACATGCTCCCGCACATGCTTGCACACATTGTATACCCATATTAACACAAGCATGAACAAACTAAACTGTGATCATGCACATGCATTTGTTCACATTCGTCGGTGACAAACAGAGAAAAGGAGAACGATTAAAAGGTGAAGAGAAGTGAGGAAGAAAGATGGAAAAGAAAGCTGATAATAAAGGAATGATAATAAAGGAGGCTCACCACAATCTTACCTTCAGTATGCTTGGAATCCACGATACAGTCACTGCTTGCAAACTAAAATAAAACATGCACTCAGAAAAAGAGTTAGGCTGTGAGCAGCTGGTTCAGTATCAGTGCTGCTTGGTCAGCCTTGATGGCACAGTAGGTAAAGCGGTTGCTTTTCACGACCTCGCACCAGAGGTCATGGGCTCGAATCCTGCGATGGGCGATCCCTTAATGCCGCTTCGAACGGTGGAGATAGCCGTGAAGGCTGTACAAAAGAGGTTGCTAAATCAACTAGTATTTATTTAGGTAATGCTATGAACCTCTGTCTGTGACTTTGCAAAGCCACAACGACTAAACGGATGTCATGTGGGAGAGTTCTTTATCGCACATTCAAAGTCTAAGAGGCTTTCTGTGTCAATACGGTAGCCAAAAGCCTTCATCTCAGGCAACAAAGAGAAATTGAGAAGCCTAGCCGAGTCAGCAGGGCAGTGGAAGAAGTAAGAAGAATAGAAGTAACAGCTCAGGACGGGTGGAAAAGAATGTGCCACAGTTGGCAGCAGGAGAGATGATATTATTGGATTAGCAGAAGTATGCATGTATGTATGTATGTATCTCTGCTGTAACTCCACAAAGTCATAAAGACCACGTGGGTGTAATGTAGGAGGGTTTTATATAGCGCACTTATAGCCTAAGCGGCTTTCAGTACGCATTCGGTAGCCAACAGACTTCGTCTCATGCAACAAAGAGAAACTGGGAAGCATAGCAGAGTCAGGAGAGCAGTTAAAGTAGTGAGTAGCATGGAAGTAGCAGCTCAGAACCACTGGAAAGGATGAGCCATAGTCGGCAGTAGGAGAGTAGTTGTGTTTGCATAAGAATTGTGGGAGCGAGTTCCATAGTCTAGGACCTGCAGAGCTAAAGCTCCTGCTGCCAACAGTCTTTAAGCTGAGGAATGGGACAGCTAATTTGTTTTCTACGCAGGACCTGAGGGCGCGAACAGGCTTAAACTGATGCAGCAGTCCAGCAAGGTATGGAGGAGCCAAATCGTGGCGGGCCTTGTGGGTCAGCATAAGAACCTTGCTCTATATCCGTTGGTCAACCGGTATCCATCTTAGCTCTTTTAGCAAAGGATACATATGCTCAAACTTCTGGGACTTGAAAACTAGCCTTGCAGCCATATTCATAGTCAGCTGCATTGGCCTATTAGCTTTTTTTGGTTGCAGAGCCAATAGGAAATGACAATAATCAAGCCGAGACAGAACTAAGGAGCTAGTTACATTTTTTTGCAAGCCACTGTGGAAGACAGCTCCTTATCTTGGATAGGGATTGGACGTGAAGGCTCGCTGCAGAAGCAGTATTCTGAATGAAGCTGTTAAAATTAAGGCAGTTGTCGAAAACGACACCTAATTTTCGAGGACGTGGTGATGGCCGCACAATAGCATCACCTATTAGAAGAGCAGAGCATTTTAATCCAGCCACACGTTTGGAGTGTCCTATGAGCAGTAGTTTAGTTTTATCGTCATTTAATTTCAGGAAATTTTCCGACATCGAGGATCGAATATCTGCAAGGCGAGCATTCAATTTCTTTTTCATATGCTGCAGCAGATTCCGACGGTTTGAATGACAAATACAACTGAGTATCTTCAGCGTAAAAGTGATATCCTAGTCCATGGGCCTTAGTTACTTTTCTTAGAGGTTGTGTATGAATGGGGTTAGCAAGGGACAAAGTACAGACCCTTAAGGGACTCCACAGGTGACCCTTTTTGTGTGTGAGACCTGACCTCAACACGACACACATTGAACACGACCAGACAAGTACGATTTAAACCACGCCATTGCTTCGTCTGCCAGACCAATCGTTGTTCTCATTCGTTCAAGCAGGACATCGTGATCAATGGTGTCGAAGGCAGCAGACAAATCTAGCAGAGCTAGGGCAAAGACTTTCCCGTCGTTGCTGCCACGTAGAATGTCATTGTTAACACGGAGGAGAGCACTTTCAGTGGAGTGCAGCCTCTTGAACCCTGATTAAAATGTTTCTGACATTTCATTCTTTTCAATATGTTCAACCAGCTAGCCAAAACACTTCATCTCCCGAATTAGAGAGCCACCAGGAAGCATAGCTGAGACAGGAGGGAAGTCGATGGGAGTGAGCAGTCAGGACGGCTGGAAAGGGTTTGTCACACACAGCAAAAGTAGAAAAGTAGTCGGTTGCACGGGAATTGAGGAATGATTTCCAGAGTCTATGACCCGAACAGCTTAAGCTCCTGTCACCAACGGTCTACCAGTAAAACAATAGAACAAATAATTTATCATCAATGGAAGACTTGAGGGCACAATAAGGCTGATACTAGTGCAGCAGTTCAGCTTGGCATGACGGAGCCAAGCCATGGCGTGAGGCCCCATCCGTGAGGGAGGCTGTAGTTTTAAAATGCAGAGCAACTGGAGGCCGTCTGAAACGAGACCAAACACTGAGGGAATTTTATTTCGACGGGGCTCCGATCGCAAATCGTCTGGTTTACTGATCCGGTACTGTAACCGATTGAGCTATCACTGGGTCAGGACAGTAGACAAAATAAAAAGCCGAAAAGTGCAAGCACACCGGACAGCACGAGATAAATCATCGGTGTGTAAGCATTGTGGAAACGAGTTTCGCAGTCTAAGACCTCATTCCAAAAGCTGCCGTGGATATACGTTTGTGTGACCGAATGGTATAAAACACATGCACACAAACACATGCACACAAACACACACACACACAAACACACACACACACACACACACACACACACACACACACACACACACACACAACAAACTAAGGGTAGTGCGCAAATTAAACTGAATACCATGGGAACGTCCTTCCCAAACCCAAGGACAGCATCTAGCATACGAATTGCACGTTAAAGCAGACAAAACCTGAAGGGAAAATACATATTTGGGTATTGATTTCCGTCACAATCACTGGAATAGCTCCATCTTTTGAGTAGGTGCCACGAAAAGAAGATAATTCGCATCCATAAAACTAGAACTGTAGCACAGGTCTGGACTTTCAATCCAAGGACAATGTTTGTCCCGAAGTCACAACAAAGTTGCAACAAAGTCGGATGGGCAGTGAGTTCATAGTGGAAGCAGTTTTGTGTGATAAAGTACGTCGGCCGGACCAATTAATGGCAAAACCATTTCCTGGCAATGTACTAAACCGGGTCATACACTTACGCTTGGCAAAATAATGAGAATTGTGAAGCAAAGCTCTGTCAAGTTTTTCTACTCGTAGTCACCTGAAAAAATTTCTTTTCCATTAAATCCTGCCTGATTATGCGTACTTTGAGCTTCACATAGCCCAGAGCTAGAAGGTTGTTCTGATGAACAAATCAAGGGCAGGCAGCACTGAATGGTATATCGAAAACGGTTGCTAACATTGCTTTTGGTTCATACCGGAAAGCTACATCGAAGTCACAATAAGTATTAATTATTTCAGGAGCTTCAGGACAATAATTTCTAAAAAGAATTTAAACAGAAAAGTGGGAGACAGCAATAAAAGGATTCCTTACCCCATGCATGTGCCCATCTGTCTTTCCATCTGAAATAAAGAGCTCACCAGTCAACTTCGTAATGAGCTTGATAGCCAAATACAGGCAGAAACAGCAGTCGTAGCTGCAGCAAAATTCAAATTACCTTCCAAGTTAGCTGAGTCATCATTGTCGTTTGCTCCATGCTCCTGTAATAAAAGTCACAGTACACCGAACGTAGATTAAACAGCATCTTAGGTGAAACACGGCTAAGGAATCCCGACGAGTAGTAGTAAGACGAATAATGGCTCTAATGCCTTGTCAGACAAATTATGCAGGTACTCTAATGAGCTGATTAGAACTGGAATCTTTGAAGGCTCGAAAATGACGTCGTCCTCTTACAACAGAGTCCAAAGCTTTTTGGCAAGGCCGACAGGCTCAATCACAGCAGAGTAGAGTAGTCACTTAGAAAAAAAGAAGTGCAGTTCGAGTGCCATCTTCAGCAGGTACCCTGTACGGCCGACTAAGCACCATTAACTTGAACGAAACTCCTTACCCCAAGTCTGCCATAGAGTGACAACTACAAGCAGATTTTTTCACATTGCTTTATGCTGGTATCAATTCTGCTGTACGTGCTGTCCAACCTGAACTTGCAGGGTGATCAAATTTGGAACGGGTAAAAGCAAGGCTATTAGACAGCCGATAGATTCTCGGTCCCTAGTTAAGAGGCAGATCGAAGTCGAATTAGCAGGAGCTATTCTGTCATTTCGGCATGCATGGGCAGAGAAAGTATATCCAAGATCAAAGGTTGTACACAAGACTGAGAATTCCTTTCGAAGCCACAACTGCACGACTTCCAATATGTCCTTCCCATCCACCAGACGTTAGCTGCACCACTAGCTGGATTAAGCATTATTAAATTTCGAAAGCACATTGTTGGCTGGAAGGAAATAATGTCGTTGCTCTGCGCCTGCTACACGGCTCGAGCGCTGCCATGCCGGGGCGCTGAGCTGACAGAGTGGAGGCATGACTTAAGGCCTAGTCGGGAGCCCTGCAATTCTACTGCATACACGTAGGAAGCCTGGCCATGCGAGTGCCGAGTTGATCCTCTCGACTGGACTAGTCAGCCCAAGTTTCCATGTCTACATAGAGATTACGTTCTCTCAGGGTACTATCCCAAATAATTAAATTACTATTGCATTATATACTTCTATGTGGCAAGAGATTTGGAGCTGCCGACAGGTGCAGCAGATTGGCCGGGGCCATGGCTGGCTGTGGTGACACCGAATGGCAGAACCATAGGTTTTGTGCCGATATGGCATCAGCAAGGATTAAGCAAGTGGCCGGGGTACCGAGCTCTAGTGCAGCAGCGTGGAAGCTGCCTCCGGTCGGTCGCACGCGGCCTCACTACCACCCCAAAACCCTGGGAAACGCTTGGGTGACCAGAGCTGCCAATAGCTACAGGCAAACCGAGCTCAATACCTGGTCAGTCTTCGACTTGGCCAGTGAATTGTTCAGGTCCACTTTCGGAGCAGGATCAATGACGTGATGAGAGTGACTGTGGCCGTGGCCAAAGTGAAGCTGCTAAAGATTTCAACAAACAGCTGCTGCTCGAAAACTGAAGCAGCAGCGCAGCGGCTGCTGCTTGCGACAGGGCTGCAGCACCAACCGATGCAGGCTGGCAGCCAGGACAGCACTGGTCTGTGCTGCTGCTGCTGCCGCTGCTCCACCTTTTCAGTGCTTCCCAGCCATCTGGTTGGGAGCAGGTGTGCTCATTAAGCCGCGCCGAGCGCACACTGAGGCTGATTTTAAGCTGCCTGGCAAAGAACGACCTCACTGCTCGCCACCGGCGATTCACCTCTGACGATCCAGCGGCTCACGGTGGAAGCAAAGCACACGAAGTCATACACTGCTTCGCAGGGAGGGCTCAAGCCATGGCACCCGACCGCCCGGCCGCTGCAAGCACCGATGCCAAACGGCGCTGCCACTACCTCGTTGGGATTTCGTTTTCGTTTCAAGATCGCCATCAACATCTCCATGACAAAAAATGCATATATCACTACAAGGCAGGATCCTCCAGGTGACAGCTATAGCGACAAGCGCTTGAAGCGATGCAGAGAGAATCGCAGGCAGAATCGATTAGAGCCAGCTACAGGATACAGGAATCACTGCCAGGAGACTTAAAGGGCCGCGGAGCCGTGCCGCCTTGCCATAAGGCGTTCATACCAAGACACATCACCAGCATCTTCCAGGTCGTTTCGGGAATCACAACCGAGTGTGACTCGCCCGCTGCCGACAGGCCTTCAAGCCTGTGATTGTGCTCACCCATGATCTGAAGCACACGGACAGCAGCACTGCAGCCGATGAGAGGACTGTGAGCAGCTGCAGCAGCCCCCTAAGAGCTTGTGTGCACACTCCAAATCAAAGCTCAAAGCATCACCGAGATACAAGACTGGAGCATGGATATGTGAATGCTACAATTGAATGGCTTTCGATGGCTCCCCCTGAGGCAATGCGAATTCTTTTTAGGTCGGAGGCCAAACGTCAAACTTGGAGGATCTTAAAGTTAGAGCGATAACAATGAAATAGGCTACACTAAGAATGGGAACACTTCGAAGCTCTCTATACCTGCTGTTCAATTGAAGCCGTGTAGTTTTTTTTGGCAGACCTGCTTAAGCAATTTCAGAAATCTAGCTACTAGGAACCAAGGAGCAAGCAGAAGCCTTAGCTACATAGACAATTCCGGAGAGGAAGAGAGAGAGAAAATAAGAAAGTAGGAAGGGAGAGAGAAGAGAGAGACATTGAGAGAACAATAGAGGAGAGATAGAGAGAGAGAGAGAGAGAGAGAGAGAGAGAGAGAGAGAGAGAGAGAGAGAGAGAGAATGAAGGGAGCTAGGGAGGACGTCAGACATACAAGTTTGCATGCAATCGAAAAACACTTTTATAGTTTGGAAGATGGGGCTGCAACAACAGGCTGGACGTCATAATACATAATAGCGTGAATTAAGTTTAGAGACAGGCCCAAATAGGATCGTGTGACAGTATGGGCCTCTACCTTGCATTCCATCTGAGCAGTTTTGCACCTAAATTATGGAGCTTGCAACGAACTTTCATGCCGAGCACCTACTGACATGGCCACATTCATAGCTAGGCTAAAAGACCACCTAATCCTCACAACATTAGCTACACGGGCTTGCATTGTCCCCATGTCTTTATGCATGCAGCAATTGTGCACAATACCAGTTATCACTTAATCAGTTGACACACTTCCCATTCCTTCCATTTCCTGCTCACGTGAGCTGCCTAGGAATATATTTTTAGTTCATATCAGATGTTGCAAAGATCCACCGTTATCTTTATCATGTCCATTCTCATGCAGGGATCCATTAATTAATTATGTGCCCTATCAATGAGTGGCAAGCAAAGCATGAAGGACACCCATGTTTTAGTCTTCAAGCCGTGGACAACCAAGTAACTTGTTAAATTTCAAAATATGAATAATATGTGAGAACTCAAGGAAATATCTCGATTAACATAACCATGATTGAGTTAGATCAAAGGACTACTTTTTAGATCCAGTCGTGATTGGCTTCATAACTCCCTCGGCATACTGGCTTCACACTTCTGACACTTACTCTTTTAGATCCGTCTCAATTTTCTTGTCACAGAATACTTTTGCAAAATACTTCCTAGTCAGACTCTGCTTTACAGCAGCTGCCCTTCTGACTCAAGTTATTTACCTGTACCTCTAACTACTATTAAATCCTCTGAAGAGCTTGCCCACAGCTTGCATGCTTTCAAAACCTGATCTGCTCCCGGTCGAAATCACGACATCCCCCAACTTATTGAAATTTATGTAAAGAAACTAAAACCTGCCTGTTCCTCGCTGCATTTTCTCAGTCCACATGAGTTGACCTGTGTATGCTTATGCATGCAGACACTGTCCTTGTTATCACTAACCAATTGACATGCCTCATTTCCAACACATAAAGTGCCCAGAACGAGATTTAGTCATCCTCAAGGGCTATACAAATATCTTATGACTATTATTATAAGTATCATGCTCGTCCCATGTCCAGATGTCATACGAGGGTCATATGTCCACTAGCAGGCACAGCGCACTCGGAGTTCGACATTACAGGCTCAATCTGCTAATGATTTAGGAGTTACAGTAGTGCAGATGAAGGTTCGGGCAATTCTGTCGACCAAACCCAATACTGTACAAGCAGTGAACCAAACAGACGTCAACCACCAAACCGAGGTCAGGAGCCTGGTAAGTTTTAGTAACAGAGACTGTCGATCCGAGCGAGATAAAAATAGGGCATGAAGCAGAAGTTAAAGCTCCTCCTCCTCCTCTTTTGGAAAGATAACTAGCACTTTGGAGAGTATGCCACTCTCCCTTGCTAGGGCGGCCGCCTTTAGCTCTGCAGCAGGTCCTAGACTGCGGAGCTCGCTTCCACAATTCTTACGCAACGACATCTACTCTCCAACTGCCGACTATGGCACATCTTTTTCAGCGGTCCTGAACTGCTACTTCTATGCTACTCACTACCTCAACTGCTCTCCTAACTCTGCTATGCTTCCCACTTTCTCTTTGTTGCGTGAGACGAAGTCTGTTGGCTACCGAATGCGTACCGAAAGCCGCTTAGGCTGTGAGTGTGCTATACAAAACTCTCCTGCGTAACGCCCACATGGTCTTTATGACTTTGTGGAGTTACTGACGGAGATACATTACATTACAATTACATCAAGGACCATCACAACTGCCCTGCTCCCCTGTCCCCATTGAGCAGCTACAATATGCAAAGGATTTTTCAGCCAAAGTTTCTGTTCTATGTTCTTGCCCTTCGTTGACCCAAGGGTAAGGTGCCTTTAACGACCACAGTCTTGGGATCAAGACCCTGCAGCCCTCTTTTGTAAAGTGCCTGGATAGAGATCAAGCTCTCTTAGGGTACTATGTAAGTGCAACCAGTGATGGCAAGAAATGCTTGGAACTCAACATGCATGCCAGTACACAGCCGAGGGCATACAGATGTGTGCAACTGCATGTGTGGGCCCATGAGCGCAGCATATGCACATAGCCCAGATACGTGCATGCACCCACACACACATACGCTAAGAGAGGCAAGAGTGCACAAATCTGGCACAAAAATATGCCACACACATATAGCACACACACATATAGCACACACACACACACACACACACACACACACACACACACACACACACACACACACACACGCACACACACACATAAGAGCAAGCTCGGCAGACATGTGTGCACTTGCACGTGCACGAATCAACACCGGTGCACATGGCATGCACTCAAGCGAGCACACTCAAGGTAACATGGAGACGCATGCACACAAGTGTGCACACACACGCCCACATATAAACCCAAGTACAAAAGCGACATGCATGCTGGCAGGTGGGCAGATATGCAAAAACGACACGCTCAATTCGCCGGTCTTGCTGCAGATTTGAGACTCAGTGCCATTCACCGAGTCATTTTGATGCTTGCAGACGCTCGTATCCATGTAGCTGAAATGCTGGTACACACCAGCTCGTGAACATCGCGGGTGACAAAGTTCCGAGCCAGCATTAATCGCTGGCCTCCCTCTATAGTATGGACAACTGGTGCTTGCAAAGGCACACTCACTTTCAGGCTATCTCCAAAAGGCGACTTCATGCAAGTGAGCTCACCAAAGGCAAAGCTCAAACGGAGCTGGGGACGCAGTGTGCACAGCATGCATGGCCCACCGTTGGCCGAGAGCAGCTCTGCCTACTCACACTGGGTATGAGATGCAGGAGGGCATCGCCCAACATGGTGCCGGCTCCCAAGGCCACGAAGAATGTGAGAATATTGGCAGACGCCTGCGACTTTAGACAGGGTACAATGACGATGCCGAGCAGAGGCAGAGCGCCGACGATGAGCACGGCCAGCGTCCCAAAGCCATATGCTGTGGCGACAAGAAAAAACGGGCATCACCAATTCAGCTCCCCAACCTGCACACACATGACCCCTTCCCTTCCCAAAGGCCTTACCCCCTACCAAGCACACGCAGCCCTCCAAGGCATGCTGGACTGATGGGCTTGTGATGGCCTAACAAGGCTGCATGCACGCAGGATTTGAGCAGACGAAGTCGAATGCATTTTTTTCTTTTCGGTTGCCACAGCCATACAGCGAGGCGCACACACGGGCTGCACACGCTGCACTCGTTGCTGATTGGTTTCACAACAGCCAATCGGCGGCAGACAATCTGTGGGCGAGAGCAGCCAGGCGGCCAGGACTCGCGATCGTGGCTAGCTAGCAAGCGATGCTTCAACTGCTTACTTTCGGCAGTAGAGGGCGCTCGCGGAGCTTCGGCCGTGGCCGGCGGAGGGGCACTGCCAGAGCAGTAGCCGCCAACTATCTGCTGCAGGAGGGCGGGGCACAGTGAAAGCAGGCTGTCGAAGGCGACATGGCCATCGGTCTCCTCCACGTTGTAGATGGCCAGCAGCTGCGAGGCGTTCAGACACTGAGAAAAGAAAATCACAGATGATGAGTGACGTCGACAAACAGGCGACAAACGTCGACAAGCAGTGCAGCGAGCTGCTAGAAGGTTTGCTGCACCGCCGGTAGCAATGGGCAACGCACTGTGGACGGTAGAAGAAGCATTTCAGCATTTCGCAAGGCTTCAGTGATGCTACCCTAACCGTACAAACAAACACGTGTGCTGCAAACGTGTGCACCCGAGCATATGGCACATAATAGTACAAGCAGGTGCACATATGTACACAAACACACACACAAGCATGGACATGCATAACAAGAAGCGATCTAGCCGACAGAGAGAAATAATAAACTTGATAATGACAACTCAGAGAACTCAGTCTCTTTCTAGGCACTTTACATTTGCTGCAAAGGGAAACACGATTGAATGGTGAGTAATATCATGCTTGATAAACAATATGATTAACCTGGTTAGGGGTGACATGCACAGGGTCAGCATGCAAATGTGGTTAGTGGCAGCATGCACAGTGTCAGCACTCATAAGCACATCAAGGACGAATCACAGGGACCGACGAAATGCTGTCCTAAATAGGTGTGTTTGCAAGTTCTTTTTAAATGTGGTCAAGTCAGGGGATGTTGTGACGCAAGTCTGGAGTGAGTTCCAGGCTTTGAGAGCATACAAACTAAATGCACGGTCTCCAAAGGGTTTGGGGTTTGTATGAAGTATTGGTAGACTGTTGGATTCCGAAAAGCAGGTGGTACGATGCTTGGCCTGGTGCGGGGTTAGATCTGAGAGATAGGCTAGAGCCAAAGAATGAAGTGACCTAACAGTGAGTGACAAAACCTTAAAGTCAATCCGTTGCTTGAATGATAGCCAGTGCAGGTCGGTGAGAAGTGGTGTGATGTGGCAACTGCGAGGCTCACGACAGACAAGCCTAGCTGTGGAGTTTTGCACCAGCTGCCATCGCCTGATTGCATATGCTGGTAGGCCAGTAAGCAGTGAGTTGCAGAAGTCAAGACGGAATGTCAAAATTGCATGGACCAACTTGGACGTGGTATCCTTATCTAAACAAGCGCGAATTTTAGCAATGTTATGTAGCCGAAAGTAGGCAGACTTGATTGTGGAGCTGATATGGTCATGTAACAAGAGGTCACTTTGGAACATGACACCCAGATTTCGTGCTGATTCAACAGGAGATATGATGGCAGAACCCATTTTGAGCATCAGACTTTGTAATTTCTTAATCACACTTGGTGTGCCCAAAACACTAAGTAAGTTTAATCATCGTTTATTTTTAGAAAATTTGATGCCATCCATGTGCGGATGTCATCAATGCATGCATCAAGTGAGTTGAGAGAATTTGAGGTGCTCAAAAGCTGGGAGGGATCAAAGCAAAGGTACAACTGAGTGTCATCCGCATAGAAGTGAAAGCCTAGATTTCGCTTGGCAATCACATCAACAAGAGGGAAAGTATAAACCGTGAAAAGAACCGGACCTGGCACGGAACCCTGAGGTACCCCATATTTCAGAGGTACCTCGGATGATCTTTGTCCATTCACGTCAATACTCTGGAGTCTCCCACTGAGATAGGACTTGAACCATTGCAGAGCAGTGCCAGTGATGCCCAGGTGAGATGAGAGGCGCTCTAGAAGAACTTTGTGATCGATAGTGTCAAAAGCTGCCGAAAGATCGAGCAAAACAAGCAGAGACACTCTACCCATGTCTGCATTCCTAAGTAGGTCGTTGTATACCCTAAGCAATGCTGACTCTGTGGAGTGATTAGCTCTAAAGCCAGACTGGAACTTACTAGCAAGGTTTGAAGTTTCGATATATGAGTTTAGCTGGTCCGCCACGACCAGTTCCAGTGTCTTTGATAGGAATGGTAGATAGGAGACTGGGCGGTAGTTGCTAAAGTTCTCTTGACCTAGTGTCGCTTTCTTGAGAAGTGGCATGGCTACAGCTTTTTTGAAAGGTGCTGGGACATGACCTGAGGCTAATGACATATTAATGATGTTAGTTATGCATGGCAGCAGCAGATTGATGCAGCGCAGGAGCAGGATTGTGGGAATAGGGTCCAAAGGACCCATGTTGTCTTCTTTGATGGTGTAAGAGTATCAGCTAGAGATGAGAATCTTTTTTTGAGGAACATGGTGCCATCAGTCGTAAATCCACAATACCACCAAGAACAGGAATAGGAAAGCATACATTAGTTGTGCAACGACTAAGAACCTCGAGATCCGTCATGAGCTAACATAGAAAAAAGGCCACAAAAGCTTTGAACAAACAGTCACTAACATACTGCTATGTTTTTCTTTTACCTTTAAATACTCCCTTCTTCGTTAGCTTCTTTAAAGAGAATTTGCAAAACACATACACAATTTTTTGTTGATAAAGCCCCCTTGTCTTACTGAGAATTTCCGTGATGTCTGCAATTATTTCATTGCATCGCTTCATTTTTTGAATGCCCGTAGCACCATCACAAAGAGCTCCTCTCTTATTCTGCATTGAGTCTCGCCCATCATACGACAAACTTGACCATGCACCTCGGAGCAGGTTTCATGCCAAACTTGCAGACGTAATGAACTACACAACAGGCACGACAGGAGCAACAGCTGAACGGACAGAACAGTAGTCCACGAGAAATACTGCATGCAGGGCCAAACCAACGTCGTTGTGCACCAGCAGCTGAACAGATACGAAGAGCTCATGGCTTTCCTACTAGCCTCATTTGTGTAGCTCACACAGGCCTCCCAAGCCTTCAAAAATATAATTATCTAACCTCCAGTCCTGATTTGCATAGTGCTAAAATCTCCAAGAGATATCAGAATGCTCGCGAGAAAGACGAACAGAATAATAAGAATAACAAAAACATGATATTGTTTGCATAACTAAGAGAAAACCTTAACTCTAGTCAGGCACTTTATAGCTCACTGAAAGAAAATAAGCGGCCACGAGTTAATGAAAAGCAAAGTAGTAAGCTTAGACAGGCGAGGTACACAGTAAGGCACTCACGGATGAAAGGTTACTAGGACATTATATTCTAACATGCGCCGAATTATGGTAGGGACTCACAGGAGACAAGAGATAAGTTCACAGGAGATGGAGAGAATCACAGGAGATAAGTTTACTAGTGTGCTACTTAAAACTATTAATGACGGTGCTCATAGTTTCTGAACACACAATCAGGCATCGGAAAGTGCACTTGGATATAATAATAATAATAATAATAATACTAAAACATTTGATTCTGCACCCTCAGAGAACCCAATCTCTTTCTAGGCGCTTTACATTTGCTGCAAAGGAAACACGATCGGATGGTTAGTGGTAGCATGCTTGATAAACAACAAGACAACATGCTTAGGGGTGACATGCACAGGCTCAACATGCAAGTGGGGTTAGTGGGAGCATCCTGGTGAGGCAGTAGATCTGATAGGTAGGCTGGAGCCAAAGAATGAAGGGACATAAAAGTGAGTGACAATGCCTTGAAGTCGATGCGTTGGTTGACTGGGAGCCACTGCAGGTCGGCGAGAAGTGGTACGATGGGGCAACTGCGAAGCTCACGACTTACAAGCCTAGCAGCAGAGTTCTGCACCAGTTATAAGCACTTGATTGTGCAGGCCGGTAGATCAACAAGCAGTGAGTTCAGAAGTCGAGACAAGATGTCACAAATGCATGGACCGGGCCACGAATTCAAGGATCAGCTTAGATGTGGTATCCCTGTCTAAACAAGCCCAAATTCTAGCAACGTTATGCAGCTAAAAGTAGGCAGACTTGATTGTGGAGCTGATGTGGTCGTCGAACGAAAGGAAGGGGAAAATTTGGCACAAGAAATAGGCAGGCAGCCTTCTTTTCTTTTTGCCCAAATCAGGAGATGATGAGCTATCAGTCGATACTGAGTCCTAGGCTTTGTAAGCAAACGAACTAGAGGCAGTTTTCATGGTATTTTAAGTTATAGTAATAATAACTAACAATAATATGAAGAACAATAATAATGTGATTTGTCTTGCATCTTAGGAGAACCAAACCTCTCTCTCGGTACTTTCGATTGCTTGAAAGTCAGCTAGGGGCGCAACCCGATCAGCATCAGACGGAAGAGCAGTTGGTGCAATAGGAGATCTTATGCTATCAGATAGGTAAGTCCGAACATGAGAATGAATGGACGTGACAATCTTCGACATGAGGGCAGCAGTGGCACGCCTGATGGAGGACATTGAGGAATTTAGAATTGAAGAGTGGATAAAGATTGGGGAGACGGACTTTTTGATTTCGACAATCTTGCTTACAAAGAAGCTGCAACAACAATTGAGGCTAGACCACCAATAAGGTTGCTAGGTATAGCACTGACTAGTGCATAGTAAAATATATGGTTGATGGTCGAAATCAGCATTTTTAGATGACGCTAATGTGACTGTACTATGCTCTAAATAGAAGTTAGATTTAGCATTGGGCATGATAGATTGGTACAGCCTACAATAATCCTCGTGTGCTAGTCAATGGTGAGACAACCAGCCAAGATTTTCCTGTATCGTTGCTGCCTTGGCAATTGCACACATAACCTCAGAAAGCTGTGGTAATAGTCAAGCCAGCTTACCCACATCGACCAAAACTTTCATCGGGCTTTGCCTTGCAAATCGAAAAGCTGGGCCTGATTTGTTAAGGAATAAAACAGGGTCTCTGATACTGAAAGCACTTATCATAAATACTCTATCAAATCATATCTACTGACGAAGAAAAAGGCTTACCTAATAGTATCACGGTCTTCACAATTAGCTTTGAGATCTGTGCATTTCCCATATAGGTATACTCTACACATATAGATGACTCATCACAGCCAGTGAGCTAAAGGCTTAATATTTCCGAGGGGGTAACATTAGTATACCCCAAGAGCAACCATACCTGCTAGATACTGCATTGCCTTGATCAGGAAAGATGAAAAGTACAAACTAAATTTTGAATAAAAACCTATGTCATATCAAATAACAAAATAACTGTACAGTTTCTACACTTCGAGCCTTGGATGTTTAATTTTTCTTCAAGAGTAAATGCATAGCATGAGGTAGATAACATGCTCACGATGTAGGAAAAAATCCGTAGCAAGACCAAGCAAAATGACGAGAGCTAGGGGAATATTTTACCTGGTAGGATTCATTGTGCTCGTGTCCATGGCTGTGGGCATCATCATGATGGCTGTGCATGTTATGCTCGTTCGATTGTATAGCAGCAAGTTCACGCTTGCTTCGATGTACATGATTGTGGCTATTGTGATGACCATGATCGTGACCTTCCTTCTTGTCGTCAGTTAGTTTGTCCCCAATCCCAAGTTTTGACAGTAAGCCTACAGAAGTAGATCTCGAGCGATTAATAAGCAGCACACGGTTGAGCTTACTCTAGTGAATAATAGTCGGAAAATACATCACGACCTTCGAGTTCACAGTTTGTGCTTAGGGTGGACGTTACTTTGCACCAGCTGAAAAAGATAGATCCGGCTAACAAGGAAATAATAACAGCCGTCAGCTAGCACATGCAAAAACAGTTAGTCCATCGGTGACATTGTACATTTGGAAAGCAAGACAAAGAAAGCCTAAGAGTGGGTTCGCTGCAGGCAATTTTCACATTTTGCTCATCGGAATGTCGAGCCCTAAATGTTTGGTCGAGCAGAGACCCCGGATATTCAAATATTCTCATCAAAATAAATCGGCTCTGCATCTTTCTTCAGGATACAGACTCTCTAGGATGGGGTTTGGGATGACGAATGACGAGAAGTCCAAGCAGCTCACGTTTAGGATCGATCGATCGGTTGAATGGCGCATGCATGTACAACGATACCGGCAGCAAAGTGCACCGCGACTATACCACGCAGCAGGACCTCTCAGTTCGAGCATCACTCGATTAGAGAAAGCCCGACGGGTGCAAAACAATTCAACTGTAGTGCTAAGCGTCCTTTCGTTGAGATCCTATATTGAGTCCAGTTCACGCGACAGGACTCGCCCAAGTATCCCGAATGGGGTCTAGGTCACTTGTCCACATCAGGCTGAGTGGATCAGCTTCTCGAAGTACATATGCTTGGCCATGCTCTAAGCTATCCTGGTCCTTGGCCCTAGCTTGAATGGCCAACCAAAGAAAACCCATAGCAATTTCCGTGCCAGAAACTATCTGAAGCAAATAGAAACTGCGGAACAATAATTGTGTGAGCAGGCCACTAGAGACCTGTGCTTAGCTATGAGTGAAACAACCAGCTCTCTCAAATACCTCCAGATCCTATAAACAGTAGAGGTACTTTGAATGAGCAGGTTGACTGCACCTCAGTAGTACATGACTTAATCTTCAGTCGAAGGCTGGCATGCCGTGGCAACTCTGAGCCATATCTAGCAACGCCTGAGCTGAAATATGCATATGGCACTAGGACTTCATTGGGGCGACGTTAATAATAATAATGATAATTCACTTGATAAAGCGTCCTCAGAGAACTCAATCTCTCTCTAGGCGGTTTACATTTGCTGCAAAGTGAAATGCATTTGAATGGTAAGTAAAATCATGCTTGAAAAACAAAAAAAAGAATAATATGGTTAGGGGTGACATGCACAGGGTCAGCATGCAAATGTGGTTAGTGGCAGCATGCACAGTGTCAGCACGCATAAGCACATCGACGTTGAGCATTCCACTCGTTGCAGCTGTCGTACAAATGCCAAAAAACACTAATTGCTAAGATACATTGCAGCAAAGGTCTCATGGTTGCCAGGGCAAGCCAGACTCTACATAGTTATACAAACTCGACGTAGCTACTTCTTCACTAAAGTACTTTGCAAAAAAATACTGATCAAGTCATGCTTGTCCTTGCAGATGCCTAACTTATACTGGTTCCTCGAAGTTAAATCCCAATGGCAAGTGAATCCCAGGCGCTTCTGCGATGAATGCAGACAAACTGATTGTTACAGCACAGCAGTAAGTTCATCTAGACCAGTCTATTCCACAACTTGAGCTCATGAGCCATATGCACACAGCATCAGTCGATAACATACGACTAAATTCGAAGCAAGAAGTACAACTGAATAACCATTTCTTGAATTGGGATTTTCATACTTTCTAGGCCATAGGTCATGTCTATTCCGGCTCCCAACATAATCTGGAGCACTCCTATAATCGAAATGCTTGGTGCTCGCACATTTCTCAGCCTTCTCCTTTAATTAAATCCAACCTCGGCCAGGGTAACAAAAGAAACCTAACATAATCATCATTTATGGTAGACAGCAAGATATGGTCTCATCAGTTCGTCAGGCACAAGCATATTAAAAGCAACTGCGTAAGCCCAGCTTTAGCTGAGCGTACACTCACAGGAAGGCTTTCGAAACTAAGTGTATAATAATTTAAGTGACTGAGAGTTGGAGCGCTAAAGTTAAATCAATTTACCTTCGCGATATACCGACTCAGCAATCCCTGCATGATCGTAACGGCAGGAAGTTGATTGACATGCAAGTGAACAAAGGTAATTGCTCTGTACTCACTAAGTTCTCTAATCAATGGAATCATCGTTGAAGACGCCATCTAAACATTGTGATATGCTAAGAAACCAGCTTCAACAAGGGTTCGAACAGGTCAAAATAAGTTGTCGAAATGTGGGAAGCAAGAAACGACATATGATACGAAATGCCCGTGTTGTATAGAGGTCGACAGTATAGGCCGTCACCTCCAGCATCATTACAAATGGGCTTATGCCAGATAGCGTTGTCACGAAAGTGAGCATTGCCAAACTCGGCTTCTCATCGCGAACTTAGTGAAGGCTGTCAACTACGCACGACTCACGGTGCAGACACATGCTGCAGCATGATCGCTCTCGGAGTAGTACAGTAGGTTGATTGACGTCTGAGCTGTTGTCCATCAATTCAACAGTTAGTTCATCAGCAGGTTCGAAGCAAGCTGCCACAATGGCCTCAACCGGTACAGGAAGAATGACAACTTTGTTACTCACATTTTCAGTCAAGGCTAAGGTACCATACCTTCAGGCTGCCAGCAGCCAGTCCCGGATTTTCGCGGGAAAAGCATAATCTCCGGCTTCCTGTATATATAGGGTTTCTCGATTTCACTGTACGGAGCTTCAACCATGGCCTGCGCTTGTGCTACATTGGTAGCCTTGTCACCCTGGAAATCCTCTAGATTAACCACAGAAAGACCCTTTTCTGCTGCATCATTCGCACAGTTGAGGAGTCCTGGCCTCTTAGTAGTGTCTCAGTAATATCAACAGAGTGCTGGCTAGCCGTGACATTTAAGTTGGATATTCCTAACTTTCACCTAAGGGAGGAAAATACTTTATTCAGGGCAACCACATGCGTCAAAATACGTCTAAATTCCCCTGGAAGTTGTTCAGCTGCGAGTACTGCAAGGTTTACTCTTTGGAATATGTATGCATTCCAAATTACTGTTAGTTCCGTATAAGGCGGTTCTGCGATGGGCTCAATTATGATTAAACACCAATCCACAATTTCAATTGATTTCAGCAGGACATTCCACTTTCGTGTTCCAAATTTTGGCATAGCAGCAACTTGAGCGCTCGAGCACTTTGTAATGCGATCGCTATATACCCTAATGTAAAAAGCATATAACACCAAGTTTCAGATGCTATTATCACTGGACAAAAAAATAATGAGACCAGCACAAGACAACTGCTAAGGGTACTCAGTAAATCATCCAACACTTCCGACAACAAACTGGTGTAAGCAGACAGCTCTCCAAATCCACATGTCTAAGGCCTACCTACCTAGGATAACGCAGGCCTGGCGTCACACGGCATAGGCCCACCTAGCCTGGTCTAGGAGTGGCTAAGTGTCTGACAGCTATTATGTTAAGTAACTCACGGCTGTGGCTTCCGAACCATAGTTCATTGCTACAAACACAGCACCCTAGTTCAGTGCCACAAACACAGTGCTAGCAACTTTTTTGGGCTAGCTCTATTTTCAAATGATGTAGAAAACAATGCTTCTGCATGATGGGCCCAGTTGAATCCCTGAAAGCCGTTAGGTGGCCAACTTTGCAGGTCTTAGTGAGTGATAACTCCACAGGTGAGAGGAAGTAGGCTCGCGTTAGCCAGTTTGAACTTGCCGGCCAGTCGAGTCGGAGGCAGTCGAAATGGGGCAGGGTCAGAGAAGGTCAAGCTCCACTTCCTCGGCTCACAAGCTTGTCCGTGCATGACGAAACATGCGTACCCGAGACTCGCTAAGAGCTAAGAAATCAGCAATTGAAAGAAGCGAGCAGCATCGCGGTCGCACACACAACTCGTTGCTAGCCTCACTGGATCACATCACCCGATCTGCCCGAGCATGTCCTGGGCCGTCTTTCTGTTGTAGCAGCCGGCAACAACACGGCCGAGCCTCTTCTGGGATTCAAACTTGCTAGTGAAAACAGTGGGCTGACAACAGGGATTGGTTAAAAAGAGCCAATCCAAGGTCAGTGAAAACCACTGCTGCTGTCCTGCTGCAACCTGGATGCCTACGAGGCACTGCCTGGCGAGCACTTCCTCATAGCGATTGCCGAGAAGCTGCTCGCCCAATCGCCAATACTGCTGCCGAGCTAGAGAACGCGAGGGTTTGGAAGTCACCACCGGAAGCACGAGCATCTGAGCCAATGTGCGGCAGCTGCACCGAGGATCTCTCTCCGACAGTGACTCGAGCAGACTGTCAATATGAGGGACGGGGCAGTATCTTTGTCGCTGGGGAGGCATACTGAGTTTGCTGCTCGCGAGTCCTGCCAGCCAAGCGATGCCGGCAGGTCCGACTGCACGACAAAGCCATGGCCGATTCGCGCCTAATTTCGCACGTTGTCAAACGCATGCGCATATAGTTCGTATGTAATAAATTTCGCATACTTCCTTTGTCTATGCATTGCACCGTGTCCTGTGCGTTGGCATGCGTTCGTGCACTTTCTAAATTAGTTGTCAGCAACACTCAATTATCTGTGAAAATGTGTACTTTAAACGGTGCACCTACCCATACCATGCCGGCAGGATGGTCGCTGGCAGTGTTCCTTGCAGCCGACACACCTGGGGAATGTCACGGCATGCCTGAGTCGATGGTAGAAGGGACACCGTCTACAAGCGCATGCTGATTAAAAGGTAAACCATACCAACGAAGGACTTTCTGCTCTATCCATTCAGGGGGCCCAGGGTCCATATTGGTCATGCATATCGAGACCACATCGCCGCCACTGGCTGGCGAGGCCCGGCAGACAGCAGCGGGATTCCCGCTTGCAGACTTTCTAGTGGCAAGCATGAATGGACGAAAAGCTGCCGCGACGGGACCCGCTCTTACGGAAGGCACCGTGGGTTACAGGAAGGCAGAGAGGAAGTATGAGTACACAGCAAGATGCCACCGCAAACAAGACTGCATAGGACGTCAAAAAAAGGATCGAGAACAATGAGACCGTGAACAGGATCACGTGCGCAGGAACACAAGTCAAATTTGAGCAGCCAGCAGCCAGCAAAGTTGGAAGAAGTACCAACGATGGGCCACTAGTGCAGGTATACATGGATGGTGCTTGTGGATAGACACACGAGTGCACTCACATGCACACAGAGCAAGCTGCCTCCCCGGTGTGTGCGTGAGGAAATTATTTAGCACAATTACTAGGGGAGGGTGTTCATACGCAAACATGCAACCATGTTTTGCTCCAAGGGAAGCAAAGCTGCCATCCCCTCACTGTCTCTGTCTCTCGCTCGTGCCCTCACTCTCTCACTCTGTCTGTCCCCGTATCTGTCTGTTTCTGTGTGTCCGTCTCTCGCTATTGATCTATCTATTTGTCTCTGATGTAGCAGCACCAAAACACGTTTGTTTAGACATGTGATGTCATGCATGCACGACCTTATCAGTTGGGTTAAAGGCAAAAGCAGTGAACAGGTATCTGGCTCAGTTTGCTGAGCCGGGCCAGCTCCTTGGGTGCTATCATAGCAAAGCCTAAATTACCTTCAGGATATCAACAGATTATTTTCTAGGCAGGATCCCAGGAGCAGTGGCAATGGCCCGTAAAGCAAAGGTCAACTGATTCAAAAGCCTCACTTACATAATGGCAGACGAGCCTGAGTGCCACCACCCCATCCCCCCTGGCTGGCAGCAGTCGCAATATGGAATTGCCAGATGCAAGACTCAAGCCCAAGACCCGAGTCGAGCAGCTTAACCCCGGTTCAGGACCAAGGTGCCATTTAGGCCGTGCTCTCGCACATATCGCAGCGTAATTCCGTAGCAGATGCAGGTGAGAGCATAGATGCTTTAGCAGAGCCAGCCCAGTAACTAGCCTTGAAGGTGCCACTAGTGTGCAATCCAGCCAGTATGCAGGGAGGTCACTATATACGTCGTACGTGGTAACAACAACAGTAAGAGATTTGCATGAGCCCTAAGAGAAATAACTATCTAAGTAGGCACTTTAGATAGGCAAGAAATAAAGGATGGCAGGAGGCAGCAGCGGTCTGTGCTACACACGGAGAAAAGCTGTTAATTTAGACATTAGGTAAGCTAAAATTGATCAGGAGCTCGATCTGCCATCCTTGCCGAACTGCAATAGAACATCATCATGTTCTTCGTCTCTTTTATGTTTCTGGTCTGCCTCTGTTTAGCTCGTCACTAAATTTGTTTCCTAGTCCGAGGTTCCAGTCTTGGCTTAACGGTGAAGTGCTTGCACTTCATAACCCATGCCATGAGGTCGAATCTTGCAGCCAGCCATTCTTGTTATCATCCCTTGCAAGTTGAAAAAATAGCTTCTAGGGCTCTTTCTGCCATTATGCAAGTGCAATCATTGAACGAGCCGAATTTCATCATGAATTTAATAGACCTCGATTCCACTGACTCTTTCCCAATAGCTCTCATTGTGAGGTACATAAACCAGTTGCTTCCTACAATAACTATTACTGCAATTCTGCTCGTGATTACCGGCGTAGACCCTGCTCGCCTAAGAACAGCTGCTATCAGGTCACTTACTAAAAAGCTGCCTGTACACTATGGGAGCCAAATCAACCTTGTCTTGTCACCATTCCTACTATTCTTATCTGAGACACTTGACCGAGTTACGGCTGATGCTACCTGATTTCGTGAAATACGAATATGCCACAGAAAGGCTACTGATAGTGAGGAAGCAAGTAAGGGGTGCATTGTCAGTAATTCCGGCATTGTCTCAAGCATTCCCATTCGCTCTCCTTCAAGCACTGCTACGAATCACTCTAATATAGTGTCATCAGACCTACTATTAACCCAGTGGCCAATATTAAAGTCTGCTATGGAACTCTGGCTCAATGTGCAATAAACCCTTATTAATATGCAACGTCATTCTAAATCTTGCCCATGACCTGTTTGCTGGACCGAAAGGTGAAATCGACTGAGTGCCCGAGATATAAGCAACTGCACTAAGACAAGTTACTCTCATTCAAATACCACGATAAATCAAACCTGACAAAGACGATGCCACTACTGCCACCCCTCCCTAATTTTCAAAGCATTTGCAGTTCCCTCGACGCAGTCTTACGAATCTATTGTTGCAAGTAAAATGTCCACAGTGACTATAACCTATCGCCTCCAGGTATCAAGTTTTCGTTTACGTAAGATTTGTGTGATTAAATTTTGATTCTGCATGCAAGAAATGGCACCCTCCTCATATTTTGAATTCATTTTGATGGTTCAACCTCAAGTGCCCAATTTCCTCAACTAAATGACTCATTTTCTCTTGTGGCTCATGTGCACGACCCCAGTTATATCTCAATCGAATATTCTCTCACATGTGCACACTATCGTCGCCTATTAGCACCAAATTATCCACATCTAACCACCTGTCGATTCCATTCAGGCTGCAGTTTGTGCTGCCTTTGCAATGCCCCATGATAATGCCTTAATAGCTTGACAGCAGAGCCTCCCATTATCAACTATGAACTTGGCCTCTTACTTTGAACTGAGGACCGCTTATGAAACAGCAGCGATAAGCCGATGCTTATGAACATCGCGACTTATGATTAATAATAACAACAATAATAATAATAATGCACTTGATAAAACGCTTTCAGATAAATCAATCTCTTTCTAGGCGCTTTACATTTGCTGTACAGGGAAACACGATTGAATCGTGAGTAATATAATGCTTGATAAACAACATGAATAACATGGTTAGGGGTGACATGCACAGGGTCAGCATGCAAATGTGGTTAGTGGCAGCATGAACAGTGTCAGCACTCATAAGCACATCAAGGACGAATCACAGGGACCCACTAAATGCTGTCCTAAATAGGTGTGTTTTTAAGCTCTTTTCAAAACTCACTGCTTACTGGCCTACCAGCATGTGCGATCAGGCGATTGCAGCTGGTGCAAAACTCTGCAGCTAGGCTTGTCTGTCGTGAGCGTCGCAGTTGCCACATTACTCCACTTCTCGCCGACCTGCACTGGTTACCAGTCAAGCAACGGATTGACTTCAAGGTTTTGTCGCTCACTTTTAGGTCTCTTCATTCTATGGCTCCAGCCTATCTTTCAGATACACTACCCCATCAGGCAAAGCATCGTACCACTCGCTTTTCGGAATCCAACAGTTTACATATACCTCGTACAAACCTTAAATCCTTTGGAGACCGTGCATTTAGCTCGTATGCTCCCACAGCCTGGAACTCCCTCCCGACCTGCATCAGAACATCCCCTGACCTGACCACATTTAAAAGAAACTTAAAAACATACCTATTTAGGACAGCATTTAGTGGGTCCTTGTGATTCGTCCTCGATGTGCTTATGCGTGCTGACACTATTCATGCTGCCACTAACCACATTTGCATGCTGACCCAGTGCATGTAACCCCTAACCATGTTATTCATTTTGTTTGTTTTTCAAGCATGATTTTACTTACTATTCTATTGCGTATCACTTTGCAGCAAATGTAAAGCGCCTAGAAAGAGATTAAGTTCTCTGAGGGCGCTTTATCAAGTGCAATATTATTATTATTATTATTATAAATGTGGTCAAGTCAGGGGATGTTATGACGCAAGTCGGGAGGGAGTTCCAGGCTTTGGGAGCATACGAACTAAATGCATGGTCTCCAAATGATTTGAGGTTTGTACGAGGTATATGTAAACTGTTGGATTCCAAAAAGTGGGTGGTACGATGATTGGCTTGATGGGGGAGTAGATCTGAGAGATAGGCTGGAGCCAAAGAATGAAGTGACCTGAAAGTGAGCGACAAAACCTAGAAGTCGATCTGTTGCTTGGCTAGGAGCCATTGTAGGTCGGTGAGAAGTGGTGTGATGTGGCAACTGCGAGGCTCACGACAGACAAGCCTAGCTGTGGAGTTTTGCACCAGCTGTGAGAGCCTGATTGCACATGCTGGTCGGCCAGCAAGCAGTGAGTTGCAGAAGTCAAGACGGGATGTCACAGATGCATGGACCAACTTGGACGTGGTATCCTTATCTAAACAAGCCCGAATTTTAGCTTATGTATTTTAGATTATGTACAAACGAGATTATTATACGACTTACGACCTGGGCCCTATATCAGGCAAGAGCCTGACCACAGTCGTTGCCTTGGAGTAAAGGTCTGAAGGTCTGTGAGTCATAGTGCACAGTGAGCTGCTCTAAGCCTGTACACGAGGCTGGCAGAAGTCACTATCTGCCGTATCGCCGTAATATGCAGGCCACTGTGTTTGCTTTTTCCAATGCTGTGTTTCTGCTAGCGCTGCCAGCAGTATATCGAGCACTGTGTCGTTGTCGTTGGCATATTGTGAGTCAGGTCTCCTCACATTGCATGCATTGTGCCCTCATCCAGAACGATCTTAACTATTATTTCAGACGTTTCGGATGAATGTGTTTGCACTTTGTGACCTTCCCTACTATTTGCAATGGACGACAGTGTGGTGCAGAAATCCTGCATGGCTACTCGCAGCAATAGAAGTATGTTGGTGAAATCGTCAGAGCAGGATGGAGACACTGTGCCAGTTGATTTTCATTCAATTCCACATAGTACGGTGTGGCAAATGCAATTAGAGATGGCCTCTGTGCTGACACATGGGATCGAAATAGGGAAATAGCCAAAAGACCAGCCTGTGATATCTAGAATAGAGAAGTTTGTGGACAAAATGTGGTATTGATACACCGGTGGCTAGTAAATTGGTGTTTAGTTATAATCGTGCTTACCTATTATCGCTTCGTTATCGTAGTTCAAATGCATTCGTAGATGTGCTAAGATCAGTGTTTTATGCATTAACAAAACAAAAGGCCCAAGAGCCGATGCGGGAACAGGGGGCCGCGAGCTAACTTAACGCTTGCCTTTGGAAACCTTGCTCAATGTGCAACAAACCCTTTTTAACAGGCGACCTTATTCCTGGAAAAAGTCTCCACCTGCTTGCCTTGACTGAAACTTGGCTAAAATCGGTAAACTGCCCGATAATTTATGACACAACCCCGACTGCTCTCTCCTTCTTTCAGACCCCTAGAACAATCAAACTGGAGGTAGAATCACTATTACCCCAGGTTCTAACTTCAACTTCAAGCCGTTTGCAGGAATCTCGAAACACTCTTTCGATTCTGTTGTCTTGATTTCACCCGACAACAACCTTTATCTCAAGTTTCTCTGACCTTGTTTCGATTATGTGTGCAAGAAAGCGATCTCTCCTCATTATAGGTGATTTCAGCATTCATTTTGATAACTTAGCTGAAGCATTCAGCACGGAATTTTGTGCACTGCCTGATTGATTCACAGTCTTTTGTGGTTCATGTGCATGGCATTATTCACATCAAGGGTCACTTGCTCGATCAAATTTTGTCATGCAACTGCACTTTACCATCATCAGTTATTACCAAGTTCTGCTTATCTGACCAAATGCACATCTCATTTAGTCTATAATGTCCACTCTTCTCCTCCTCATTTAAAATGCTCTCTGAATCGTGAACCATCAAGACCCCTGATATCGGTGATGTCTGTGCGAGAATATCTGTTTTGCCTCTGCTGCTCAATCCTCCTTCCGACCTGTCATCATTGGTAGACTGCTTCAACACGACATTAGCTGACATGCTCGACGAGTTTACAAACCTGACTAGGTGCAATGTGCCCCAACGCCCAGACGACCTATGATTTACCACAGAAATTAAGCTAGCTAGGTCTACTAAGTGCAAGCTTGAAAAACCATACTAAAGATCAAGACTGACTGACCATCGAAAGGAATAAGATGAGTACTGTAATCCGTAATAATCAATTCTAGCAAAGGCAAAGTCTAGCTTCTGTAAAAAAAAGTGTTAAATCACAGATGCATAATCAAAAAATACTGATGTCAAAGAGCACCCATCTCCTTAACTGCTTCTAGATTAGCTCCGCACCCTGTGGTGGTACCTGTGATGATCTTGGCTAACAGCTCACAGGCTGGCTCCTTACCAAACGATCCCTGTGATGATCTTGCCGATCGCTTCTCCAGCTTCTTTGCCAACAAGATAGACAAGATCAGGGGGCCCATCTATAAGACGGCAGCTTCCCCCTGAAATCATATCCCTCAATTCTATGCAGCACCTAATGGTTATATCCAAGAAGGTCAATAGTGACATTGTCCTAAAGTCTATATCCTAATCAAAGAGAACAACCAGTCCTCTGGATCCTATTCCCAATGTGCCGCTTCTATGCTGCATTGATCTGCTGCTGCCATTCATGACTAACTTCAGAAATGTCATTAGCCTCAGGTCATGTCCCAGCACCTTTCCAAAAGGCTATAGTCAGGCCACTACTCAAGAAAGTAACACTAGAACAAGAGAAATTGAGCAACTTTCATCGACTCTCCCTTCTACCGTTTCTATCAAAGACACCGGAACTTGTCGTGGCAGACCAGCTGAACTCATAAATTGAAACTTCACACCTTGCTAGTAAGTTCAGCCTGTTTTGTTTTAGCTAATCACTCCACGGAGTTAGAATTGCTTCGGGTGTATAACGACCTACTAACGAATCCATACTTGGGTAGAGTATCTCTACCTGTTTTGCTTGATCTTTCGGCAGTTTTTGATACTATAGATCAGCAAGTTCTTCGTGAGCGCCTCTCATCTCGCCTGGGCATCACTGGCACTGCATTGCAATAGTTCAGGTCCTATCTCAGTGGAAGACCCCGGAGCATTGATGTGAATGGACAAAGATCATCAGAGGTAAAGCACCTAGGAAGAGATTGACTTTTCTGAGGGTTCTTTTAACAAGTGCATTATTATTATTTTTATAATTAGAAAATGCTGAAATATGAGTACCTCAGGGCTCTGTGCATGGTCTCGTTATTTTCATGATTTATAATCTCCCTCCGGCCGATGTGTATGCCAGGCACTCTCTAGGCTTTCACTTCTATGCTGCTGACACACAGTTGTAACTTTGCTTTATCACTACCAGCAATCACCTATCACTACCAGCCATCCAATTGTGTCAAATTCTCTCAACTCCCTTGCTGCATGTATTGAAAACATTTGCACATGGATCGCAGCAAACTTTCTTAAATTGAATGATGATAAAGCTAACTTACTAGTTATGGGCAAACCAAGTATAATTTAGAAATTGGAAAGGTTAGCGCTCACAATCGGCTCTACCATCATATCTCTTGTTGAATCTACACGAATTCTAGGTATCATGTTCCGAAGTGACCTTTTATTAGATGATCATATCAGCTCCACAGTCAAGTCTGACAACTGTCAGCTAGGTAGCATTGCTAAAATTGGCTTGCTTAGACAGGGATACTACATCGAAATTTGTCCATGCTTTTGTGACATTCGTCTTTACTTCTGTAAGTCACTGCTTCCTGGTCGACCGGCCTGTGCAATCAGGTGCTTGCTGCTGATACAAAACTCTGCAGCAAGGCTTGTCTGTCGTTAGCCTCGCAGTCTCCTCAGCATATCACTCTTGCCGACCTGCATTGGCTCCCAGTTAAGCAATGCATTGACTTCAAGGTTTTGTCATTCTTTGGCTCCAGCCTGCCTATCAGATTTACTCCCCCAAAAGGCTAAGCATTGTATCATCCACTTTTCGAATACAATTGTTTACCCATACCTCGTACAAACCTCTAATCTTTTGGAGACCGTGCCTTTAGTTTGTAGGCTCCCAAAACCTAGAACTCACTTTCGACTTGAGCCACGACATCTCCTGACCTGTCCACATTTAAAAAGAAACTAAAATGCACCTATTTATCACAGTGTTTAATGGGTCCTTACGATTCGACCTTTATGTGCTTATGGGTGCTGATATTGTGCATGCTGCCACTAACCATACTTGCATGCTGACCCTGTGCTTGTCATCCCTAACCATGTTATTCTCGTTGTTTATTGAGTATGCTACCACTAAACATGCAATCATGCTTCCTTTGCAGCAAATAAGAAGTGCCTATAAAGAGATTGGGTTCTCTGAGGGTGCTACATTTAATGTATTATTATTTCTATTAAATGACACATGCAAATAGTTAGCAGCTATGGCCTCTAAGCACTGCGAGTTAGAGGCTGCTATCAAGTCCATCGAGGTACTGATGAGAGCCTAGATTGCACTACTCACAAGCCTCGGCTTATCGGGGCTATTTCATAAGAAGTTCTCAGATCAAAGTTAGCTGCCGACCTCATAGGTCATAATCGAGGCTCAGCTGTCAAGCTCATGGTCCATAATCGCAGGGCATTGCACCAACGTCGATATCCAGAATTAGCTGTGATGGCACATTAGGTAAGGCAGTTGCTCTATACGGTCCCGAGGTCGTAGGTTTGAATTCTGCTGTAAACGACTCTGTATTGCTGCCTCAAGTGGCGGTGATAGCCTTTAAGGCTATTCTGCTGCTATAAAAAGAAGGCTATTAAATCAGCTAGTATATATGTGGTTTTTAATATTCTCAAGACCCTTAAAATTGATGCTATCTGCACGAAAAGTCTTCCATGCCCTGCTGCTCAATCCGCCCCCACCCGACCTGTCCCCCACTAGTGCCATGTTACAAAATGACTGGCCAAAGTACAGGACCAGTTTGTTCCTCTGAGTAAGCACAATGTACCACCTCGGGCTGTGCCTACATCGCCTCTGGTTTACCATAGGTAAGGAAGCTAGCTAGATCTGCCCAGCTCAAGCTTGAGTCAGCAAGATAAGGCCCACATGTCCGATAATGTCCATCAACTAGGAGGACTGCTGTAGACCCAAAACCATTAACCCAGGCATAATACCCCAGCAAGCTTGAGAAAGCATACAAGAGATCAGGACTTACTGTTTATCGTCTAGCTTATGAGGAATACTGTAGATCATGCCTATATGTCTTAGCAAAGACCAAGTTCAACTTTTTTTTTAAAACGTGGCCAAATCCTACACGGACAATCCAAAAATGCTGATGAATAATCAACCTTCTCCAACCCGCACCCAGGTTAGCACCTTACCCATTGATCTTTATGGTGATCTAACAGATTAATTCTCAAACTTCTTTATAAGCAAGATATTTAAGATAATATCAGAGAGCACGTTCCTAAGGCAAAAAATGCTATACGAGACAACTTTCCCTAGGTAAAATCACCAATCGACTCCCCTCTCTCATAATCGTACAACACCTCACTGTCCAATTTCAACCAGGCCACTAGTGACACCATCTTTAGGTTCGGTTCGGTACAGTAGTTAAGGTGCTCGCTCCGACCGAGGTTAAGGTGAATGTATTTGATAACCGAGGTCGTGCTCTCGAGCCCGTGGTCTATGTAAAGCGCCTGAATCGAGATTGAGTTCTCACAGACGCAATACAAATAAATTATATTATATTTATATCTTGCAGTTAAAGTAGATTACCAGTCGATATCAACTGTTTTTCTTCAGCTGATTTGCTGCTGCCATTCGCAGCCAACGTATTAAATATTTTCTTAGTCTCAAGTCTTGTCCCTGCAGCCTTCAAAAGAGATATTTTTCGAGCCACTCATAAAGAAGGCAACACTCGACCAGGAGTCCTTAAGCAAATTACTTTTAGTCTCCTTGCAGCAGTTCCTACTAAAGATGCTGGAACGAGTTGCAATAGACCAACTAGTCTCTGATATCATAGCTTCAAATCGCTTTATCAAGTGCAATATTATTATTATATTATTATTATTAAATCTAGCAAGTAAGTTTCAGTCTGGTTTTAGAGCTAACCCCTCCACGGAGTCAGTATTGCTTTGGGTGTACAAAGACCTCAAGAATGCAGACTTGAGGTAAAGTCTGTCTGCTTGTTTCCCTAGATTTTAAGGCAGCATTTGATAGCATAGATCACTAAGTCCTTTCGAGTGTCTCTCATCTCGCCTGGGCATCATTGATGCGGCAATACAATGGTTCAGGTTCTATTTCAGTGGGAGAGTCCAGAGAGCATTGACGTCAGTGGGAAAAAAATTATGCTAGGAGCCTCTGATGGACAGGATGGCCTAGAGCCTGTACTCGGTACATGTTGCCTCGGTCTGTGCTCACAGTTACAGCAATGCTTTGATCCTTCCTAGCCTTTTAGTTTGTAAACTCTCTTAAATCCCTCGATGAAATGTGCACATTGCTGACATCTGCACTTAAATGGCAGCACGATTTCTAAAGTTGCATACCGATTCAATCAGCATATTAGCTGTATGTAAATCTAGCATGACCCAGAATTTGGAAAAAATTCCTTAAAATTGGTTCTTGCAGCATATCTACTGCAGTATCTGCACAAACACTGGCTGGCTTGTTCAAAAGTAAGCTTTTACAAGACAACCCCATCAACTCCAAAGTTAAGTCTGCCTAATTTTAGATATGCATCACTGCAGAAACTCGGGCTGCTCAGACAGTGATACCACATCTAAGGTGGTCCAATAAGGCCCTTCAGTTTTCGCAAGCATCACAGTTGCCACATCATACCACTGCTCGCCGACCTGCACTGACTCCCAAGGAAGCAGCCCTACGATTTAAAGATTTTGCCACACACGTTTACGTCACTTCATTCTCTTGCTCCAGCTTACCTATCCAAACTAGTTCCCTTTGGTTCAGGCTAGGCACCGCACAACCTGCTCTTCTGACTTTACGTAATTTAGCTATGCCCTGAACCAACCACCTCAAATCCTTTGGAGACTTTGCCTACAGTTCTTGCAGTTCTTTGTACAGTTACAGTTCTTTGTACAGTTCCTAAAGCTTAACAATCGCTCCCGGCGGACCTCAGAATCCTCTGACTTGACATTTAAAAAGAAGCTACCACACACCTTTTCCACACAGCTTACGCTGGGTTATAGCAAAGTGTCATTTGTGTAATCATGTGACAGGTGAAACTGTGCATTGTTATAGTTTTTATAACGGAATGTCTGCGGCGCGATATCTGACCACGGACGACTGCCTATGCCCTAACGGCCTTTTCTAATTCATGCACCAGACGTCAGCGTCATCGCTGGAGTACAAAACTCTGATGGCTTCACAGTGGCACTGCCAGTACGTTTGTACTCGCGACGGTCGAAGCAATGTGGCCATGGCATGCAAGCAGCAGCAGCAGGAAATTAACAGCTTAACTTGCTGCCTCAGTCATTTAGACGACCAATAAATACATTTTTATAGTGCCCAAGAGAACTTAATCTCTATTCAGGCGCTTCACATATGCCTCGGGGGTTAAGCCCACGACCTCAGCCAGACCTTGGTCGGGGCGAGCATCTTAACCGCTGGACCAAACCTGCTAAGCAAAGCCTGATAACTAGACCGGTATACACAATACAGACTATTGCTGGCTTCTCGAGTCACGTGGCTTATGCATTGCAAAGCTCACTCTGCAGAGCTACATGAAGCCAGTCGACGACCGAGTCAGCAGCAGCAGCAGCAGCAGCAGGCAGGAGATCAGCTATTTGAAGGGGAGGGACACCGTGCTGCAACTGAACTAAGCTTTGTCATTGCAGACCCAGGCTGGGCAGCTGGATGACGCATCATGGCAGCAGGCGCTACTCACCAACTAGCGGCACATCGGAGTCGGTAGCGTTGAGCAGCCTCAGGAGGTCGGCTCTCATGCTCCTATCCAGTGGCAGCACCGGGCACTCCGGGTCGATAGAGTAGCCTTGAATGAAGACGAGAAGAAGCTGAGCTACCCTGGGCTAGAAATCTGTGGCACAGAGCCAGCAGCAGGTCTTCGTGTTTGTGCAAATTAGTCACCAGCAGCTGGCACAACACTCTGCAGATAGGCTTGTCAGTCGTGAATCTCCCAGCTACCACATTGTGCCACGATTCTCACCAACTTGCACGAATTGTCCATCGGGGAGATTATCTATTGCTCCTAGGTTCTATCTGTAACTTTTAGGTTATTCTGCTGATTCTTGATGGCAATCAGAATTTCTTCCTAATAAGGCTTCACACAGAACCAGCTGCTCTTCTAACTCAAGTCGTTTAGCTGTATATCGAACCGACCTCAAATACTCTGTGGACCGTACCTTTAGTCGGCCGGCAGCTGTAGCCTGGAAATTGCACCGAACAGATGTCACGACATCCCCTAAGGTGACAAAATGTAAAAATAAGTTAATAAGCCAACTGTGCTTCACAGCAGTTTCCCCATGTATTACAGTTGTCTTTATCATGCTGATCGTGTCTGATGGCAGCATCCATGGTATCACAAAGTAATTGGCACTGCCTTTACAGCATATGTAAAGAGTGAAGGAAGAGATTAAGTTCTTCAGTTGTGACCTATCCATCTGTCATTGTGCTTATTAGTATTAATATTACAACCATTAGTGCACAGAGCAAGGTCTGGGACAGCACCGACTACGGTTACACGTGGTCGCAATATTGGATGTAAGCCAAGCTACAGGCGGAAGTAATATCGAGTGACCAGAATGGGTGGCAGTGCTTCATCACCGAAAAAAACGCATCAGCGATTGCCAGAAGCACATCGGCGATCGCTTGCTAGGCAATTAGCAGCAGACGACCGCAGGCCATACCTCGTGAGACGAGAGCCATGATGCGTGATGCCATGTCCAGAAGCTGCTCGGAACTTATGTTGATGGAGTCTTCAGCATCAATCCACAACATCAGGCTGTGAGCATTGAAGCACTGCAGTGAGGAACGACTAATTCAGAATGACAATAATTCCAATGATAATAGCGCCAACACGTTCGCACAACACATGAGAACTAAATCTCTTTTTAGCCACCAACTGAAACATGGGAGAAAGGAAAAGGCAGCATGATGGAAATGACTCCTTGTTAAGCAACTGGCCCACAGCCGGCACGCGCTTCACGCTGCATCAATGTGCCACAGCACCTATGCCACTGGTTGAATGGTCAGGAAGAAGATCCCCCTTCAGTTGCGACAGGCTATATTTCACCGACAAAACCCCTGCCAAGCAGCTTTCCTGGAGGCCGGCACATCGAATGCGTGGCCACGGCCGACAGAAGCCCTTCGAATGCAGGTTCATGGCGTATGTGCACTGACTTGCTGCAGAGGGTACATTGAGATGCGATTTTCTATCAAGTCAGCAAGATGGTAGGCAGCTCCGAACGACAATCCGGACTGAGCTGGCCAAACAGGTGCGCATTCGGAAGGCGACCAGCAATCGACCGACATCGCATGCCAACGACTCTGCTAGCAAGTTTGCATGCCCCTGTTGCCTAAGCCAGGGTAAGCTAGTCACCCTTGGCCAATGTCAGTACAGTGACTTGGCATGTGTGATGCCTGTGAGTGGGCAACAGAGGAGGCAAGCTCTACCAAAAATCAAACACAAACACACACACACACATACACGTGAACTCGCACACACATACACACGCATGCAACACACATACACACACACACACACACACACACACACACACACACACAAACAAACACATACACACATACACACAAACACACGCGCATGCTGCACACACATTTAAATAAGCTGACCTTTACAACTAATAGCACTAGGAACGATATGTGCCCAATTATCAGTTTGTCATTCATGCGGTCTGATATTTGTTTATTTGTGCACCAGCCAGGGCTGCTGCTGTTTTCAACTGGATGCAAAAGCAATACGGCATTGGTGGAAGAGTTTAAGGCCGATGCAATAGGTGGAAGACTGAGATGAGATGACCGGCACCAAGGGAGCCTTACCTGCAGGGCTTACTGTGAGCAGCCCTCCATCGTGAGAGGGTCCCAAGGGTAGGCCAGACGAACAAATACAGTACCTGCGGTTGGCACCAGCCATTCCTTGATAGAAACACTCGACTCTCATAAGCAAGTATGTGGTCCACATAAGCAGACTGGCAACCTGCACTGCTGTATTTTTTTACAAGGTCTCAAAAAGCAAGGGGGTGAGAACACGAGAACACGTGCACTACCTACGGTTGGCACCTGCCATTCCTCAAAAAAGCTGGGCAGAGGGCGTGGTCACCGACGATTCCTGCTGGTTTTCAACAAGTTAGTCTCCATAGAGTCACGAGCCACCGAGCTGCTGCAGCAACCATTTCTGCTGGTGCCTGATGAACCGCCTCACATTTAGGCCACGATTTCCTAGTGCTAGTGGTGGTGCTAAGATTCCTTGCGCCACGTGGCAAAAGTCTGTGATGAAAAGCTCACAACACTACTTCCTGCCAGCAGATGAAGAAGAAGCGCAGCTCGCTCGAGAGCTGGTGCCGTGCGGCGCTTTCCGGTGAGTCACGAAAAGGGCTCTCGAGCTGAGGCGACTTGGAAGCCAACGACCGCGACCGCCAACTCACTCAGCGTGCCATTCCAGCACTGAGGCTGTTGCACCGCACGCTTGCCTCACACAAAACCAAAGGGGAGAGGCATGCCCGTGCCTGCCTAAACATGCGAGGCTGCAGCGGTTCGGAGCGTGGTTTGGTGAAATCGATTGCCATTGGCTTGCAAGCCTATCTACATTGGCGCCAGGCTGCCAGCTTGCACTCCCTCGCTCGAAGGTCTCAGCGGCAGCGCCGTGCTTTGCGGGGGGGGGGGGGGGGGGGGGGGCTGAGGCGGGTGCTGGCCCCAGTCGTCAACCGGGCTCAGATGACCGGGCTCGCATGCCTCGCGAAGCACGCTGGCCCGCCGATCCCGTGGGGCCGCTGGAGCAGCTTAAAGCTCGCCCGCCGCCTCGCTAGCGTGACCGCTAGCCCGAAGCCGAGGCCCCTCTCCGGCCCTCGAGCTCTCTGGCATGCCCATTCGCCGCCGCCACCGCCTATCCGTCAGCAGCAACAGCAGCAGCACACCTTTCTTGCTCGCTCGAGTGCCGTGGACCGCTGCCGGTGCCAACGTCACCGGACACACAGGCAGCAGCTCGTCCGGCGTCTCTAGTAGAAGGCACGGGGCTGCAGGGGTTCACTGCATAACGCAGACTGAACAGAGAGACGTCAGCGACAGACCACGACGACTGTGGCGCCGCGACAGTGGCCGCTTTCCTTCTGCTTGTCGGAGCCGAAGTGGCGTCCTGCCTGGCTGCTCCGTGCGGGCTGGGCGTACGCCCGGTGAGAAAAGGAAGAGCGGAGAGCTTAAAAGCTTTTAAGCCGATTCGCTACGGCAAAATGACTGCGGAGGCAGCAGCCGGGCGAAAGGATGGCCGCCCGGCCCGAGACTGGCAGCAGCGAGTCGGCAGTACGTTGGCAGAGGCATGCGCACGGCAAGGACGATCTACCGCAGTCACCGTGCTCCCTCGCCACGAGAAAGCAGTGGAGTGGGCCAGGCCTGGTGTGAGACATCATGCATGAGCTGGGCACACGCGGTTTTCAAACTGAAAGCTGGTCAGATGATGTGGCAAGGAATGTACACGGCTAGGCAAGCAAATG
The DNA here is from genome assembly GCA_009760855.2 of Cristatella mucedo. Lineage (NCBI taxonomy): Eukaryota > Metazoa > Bryozoa > Phylactolaemata > Cristatellidae > Cristatella > Cristatella mucedo. The sequence continues at coordinate 2,763,410 of WPIO01000020.1, forward strand.
CTCTAACCATAACAAAATCTAGCATTGCCACAGTCATTGCTGACGAGCAAGCACCTTTTTTGTGCCTAATGGTCAGGTGTTTACATTTTGAGCTCAAGTTCACGGGCTTGAATCCTATAGCAGGCCATCCTTCATAGCCCACTGCAAGGAGGAGAGATTGAGGTTATAAGTCTGCTGTAGCTGCACGATTGTGGCTGCTGCAGCAGCAAACCTTTTCTATAGAACAGAGGTCGGCAAACTCCGGCCTGTAGGCGACATATGGCCTAGCTAGTACTCTGGTCCGGCCTAAAACTCCCTAGCTATTTATTATTATATCCGGCCTAATTTAGTTGTTGTGGTTGTATTCCCATTCATTACTGCTGGTTGCAGCTCAACTTGTCTGTAGCTCGTGTTTATTTTTAGACTATATGTATTAGGCTTGCATGAAACCGAAGTGGCTGACCAGGGAGGGATGGTAAATGTCTACCCCTATAATTCCTGTTTGCATTACTGCACCACCTGTTGCTACTGTTTGTTCGTCTGGCAAGGCTCCCTCCGGGCAGTGACCCTGTGGAGGGGGGGGGGTAGTTTCTTCTTGCCTTGCCTCGTCTGCCTTCTTGACCTCCTGAAATGGCCGAGAACAACGAAAAGCCTTTGCCGACTCGTTGCTTTTGAAGAACTTGCCACTCCTGCCCCCATCGTCTCGGAAGAATAATTAAAGTTACCCCCTTGCCTCTTATAGGCATCCCGGTTGGCTCTAAACAATAGCGAATCGACTTACATGCCAAGGAGGGTGCCATCAGCTGTCGAGGGGGCCTTCTCAGATTAAAATGCAGGGACAGGATTATAGGCGAGTGAAAACGTTACAGCCAGTGAGTGGAAATGGCCTCAGAGTGTTGACGCTTGCCAAAAGGATCTCCGAGAGCTGCCTTCTCTTGGAAGTGTGTGACCGGTTCACTTATTGCGCCCGACATTTCTCCCTTCGTGCCTGACCTGGCATTACAAGTAGGGGCAGCTAGAACCCTTTATCATTCAAATAGGCCCAGGTGTAAGGCTGCTGCTCCTTAGCCATGCTTGCACTCACGTAGAAGCTGTACAGTTAACATGAAAGCAAATACATCTGCAAGCCACTACCAGTGGATTGACGAGCATTGACTAACAAATTAATTACCAAAATCGAACCACCAGCAGGTTCCCAATATGGCTCGGTGGGCTACCTAGACAGAGAGAGAGACAGAGAGAGAGAGACAGACAGACAGACAGACAGACAGACAGACAGACAGACAGACAGACAGACAGACAGACAGACAGACAGACAGACAGAGAGACAGAGGACAGAGATAGAGACAGAGGACAGAGGACAGAGGACAGAGACAGAGACAGAGAGACAGACAGACAGACAGACAGACGGACAGAGACAGACAGATAGAGACAGACAGACAGAGACAGACAGACAGACAGACAGAGAGACAGAGAGACAGAGAGACAGAGAGACAGAGACAGACAGACAGAGACAGAGACAGAGATAAAGAGACGGAGAGACAGAGGGTTCTTAGGGCACCGTGCAAACAAATTATTGTAATTAATAAACCCCCATAATGATAACTGTGAGTAAAGCCACCCATCTGACAGTCCATTGTTACGAGTACATATTGGCATGCTTACGGTGGGCCCTTTATAATGTTTATACTATTACTACCACGATGGCAGAGCTGAGGTGAGTGTCATATCAAAATTACTAGTAGATAATTTATTAGTTTGCGCATGTGGCTACATCAAGCCTTCGTATATTTAAAATTGGACAACTAGATACCTTCAATGAACTATAAACTAGTGAGGAGCAAGCTTTTGATTGGAGCAATTTGCATATTTTAAAGATAAGCTGATTTAACAGCCTCATTAATATAATGGAAGAATAGCCTTAAAGGCTATCACCATTACCTGCAGTGGCAAGAAAGAATCGTCCACTGCAGGACTCGAACTGACCACCTGGGTCGTGAAGAGCGAGCACCCTACCCATGGGCTAAGAGCCCCGGGGCTAAGTTGTGAAACTGATTAAAATGAATGGCTTAATCAGGACAGCCAGTCTTAACGATAGTCTGCCAGTCGGTGATTCATTACAACTGACCCCATTTGCACAGCTAGACAATTATATCAATAGTTAGAGCCACCCTTAAAGTAAATGTCCACCTGCATTCCACATTTGGTATCATTGACATTAGTAGTCCCTTGAAGTTTTTTAGGCACTAAAAATGTAGCAGTCCTTCAGAGCTCAATCGGCTCTTAGTCACGTTCTCTTCGGTAAGCATGGTGCTGGCTTTTATATTGTTTGATGACTGGCTGCTCACGAATCAAAACTGTAAAGTTGGAAATTTAGTGTCAAAAAGTAAAACAAGAAGCAGCAGGCTTACAAACGGTTCATTTATATTGTGGCGGAAGAGCTGTAGAGCATTCGCTAGGCTGCTTCCAGCAGGCCAAAATAGGGAGCCTGCCGGTCTCCAATACCCACAGGACCATGGGACGAGGAGTGTAAGCAAACATCTATGGTGCTACGACACCCACGGTCGGTCTCCTATGCCTCGCCAGAACAAATGAAGACAGTTATCATTGTATAGCACCCTCAAAGAACTCAATCTCTTTCTACACACTTTACATAAGCTGTAAAGGAAGAAAGTGATCAAATGGTCAGTGACTTGTGGAACCAAGAATGTGTGCACATATACACTGTACTTTAAACGACAACTAAGTTTTAGGAGAGAAGAAAATACCTTAGATGATTGCAGCCATCCTTCAAGCCATTCTGCTGCACAATCCTGCTAAGTTTGCAATGCCGACACTATCAATGGGCTTATATCGGCAGAAAACAGAAACCTTGGAAAAATACCACGAGATTCAGTTACTCAAGGAGCTATACAAATGTCTTATTATTATTATTTTACTTTTAAGATTGGAAGCATCAGGCATTAACCAGTCTTAAGGTATTCCAATCGCCATCGTTGTAAGGTTAATCAATACAAGCTGTTTTAATATGATCTCCCATAAGGTTTTTGATAATATCCACTCAGCATTGTTTTAGTGCCGCAAGTGAACCAAATCTTGTTGTTTATCTAGGCCTTTCGGGGAGACTAAAAGGAAATTATTTAACCTATTTGAGTGACTATTATTAACAATTGCAGCATGCACAAACTCTGTATGGATTCGGCTGCACAGGCTATCCATGGGCTTTAATGCAGACATCACCACTAGCGGTCACTAGGTGCCCAAGCCGTGACCTGAACTCACACACACACACACACACACACACACACACACACACACACACACACACACACACACACACACACACACACACACACACACACACACACATGATGCCCAGTAAGTATGCCTGATCAGTCAAGGGATGCATCGCTAGCCAGCCTGAAAATGACGAAATAGAGCTAGACAGCTTGCGAAGAAATCAACTCAGCTTGGTAAAGAGAGAGTCTTGAATACAGGTAATCCAGGTTGATGTAGGTCAACGGCTAGAGAAGAGCCTTCAGGCTACGGCCTGCATAGTGGCCCCAATGAGTTTTCATATCAAGAGTGCAAGAGCTGCTATCTTTAGAAAGACGTAGTATTTAACATTTGCGAACTGGAGCAGAGTTTCTTGACACAAATCTCGGCTTGCTGGTCGCAGAAATTTCCTATAGAGTATTTTTCTTGCGGTAAACTGATGCGCTCTGAAGAGTGGAGCACTTGCTGGTCCAGTTCACAATATTCAAACCATTATGTGAGTAGTGCACAACCTTATTGTTTAATTTTAGTGTGTAGTCGTGCCGCTAGTAAAGGCCTTCTGCCTAGCACACAGATATCTACTCACTGAAATGCATTGCAGTCAGCTCCATGGAAGTCGTCACCAAGCGATTTGGTTTAAGATGTACCCAGACACTCCTGAGCTGATGCATCGACACTGGATATTAGGGACTTGGATGAGACAGTGGGTTGCCGATAGGGTGTCTATGTCTCTGATTGGCATGGCAGCCAGGCTGGGTTGAGCTCAGCATGGATAAACTAACAGCATCACCTGAATAAGCACAGATGGCTGGCCACTAAACAGACTGCCCCTTGGCAGTGGGTTTAGAGAGACATCTGGCCTTGATAGATGCAGTTCACGGCCTGAGGACAGCTGGTAATGAAGCCTAGTACCAATGGATTACCAAGCTTTTAAAGTTTCACCGTGACGGCCACTAAATTCCAAAAATGCATGATTGTCAATAGCCCAGGGTTAGCCTGTCCGTTACCCTGAGCAGCCTATCAGTATTTCGAAAGTAGACTGCACAGACGATATCTTGCAGGGATGCTGTCGTCGAATGAGCCAGAGCTAGCCTGAGCTACCGAGCTCATGCAGCTACCGAGCAATGCCCTTGACATACCGAAGATGCTGTGACCCACGGAATCAGCAACGCCACAACTCTAAGCACACTACCAGAGCTGGGCTGCGCTTTTCAGTACATAAATTGCTACTCTCTCCTCGAGCGTGAATCTGCTAAGTTTCAATGTCGACTACAGTATGTCGAAAAAACTTCTCTCTGAGAGAACTGCTGGCAAGATGCTCCAGAAAAGAGTAAGATTCTTATGCAATGGAACCTACTCTCCTGCTGCCGACTTTGGGTCATCCTTTTCAGCAGTCCTGAGCTGCTACTTCCATGCTACTCACTACCTCAAGTCCTCTCCTATGCTTCCCACTTTCTCTTAGTTGCGTGAGAAAAAGTCTGTTGGCTACCGAATTTGTACCGAAAGCCGCTTAGGCTTTTATTGGGCTGTACAAAGCTCTCCTGAATAACACCCATTAAGTCTTTGGGGAGTAATGGATGGAGAAACATCATAAGCAAAGGATTCCCTCCGAATGATCAACAACCATGCTAAGCGAACATGAGCTAAGTAGACACAAGAAATCGTCGATCGACCGGGTCGACAGGCGGCAGAGACCAGCATAGGAACTTTGCTCAGCTTCGATGCTACGGATATTACGAGCTGCAGCTACCAGAAAATTATATAGACAATAGATACTCGCAACTTTCGAACAAAAGGCTGATGTGATGATCGATTAGACAATGTGAAAACATGCAACTACGATAGGAGAGAAGACCCAGTAAGGTTGCATCGTCTGGTCAGGGCAGACTCGACAACGAGTGGACCGTCTCAACCACTTGTCGAACAATCAGTGATTCCTCTCAATTCTGTCCTTCTTGATGGCCGCAGTACACTGGCAAAATGTCTCAAATGCGAATTGGCGATCAGTATTTGGGTATCGAGCCAGCAGTGAATGCTAAGCATTCGCTACTGCAATGGCAAGACCCGTCAGCTGGCTCATCGATGCGAGCATCTGCAATGGCAATGCTGAGTACAGGAAAGATGGAGATCAGCAGGCCAACCTGTCGTGACCGATGAATGACAGACGGGCCACCTTTGTCGAATCATCCCGTGCCCTTCGGCACCGTGGCCACATCGAGGTTGGTATCGAGGCATCTCTTTCCTGCAAATTCAGAACGCTAGCAAACCTCTAGTATACAGCATTTTGCTCCCAGCCCACGACTGCTTGAAGTGGTTCCCCTTCAGCCGATGCCGGCATGAGGCCAACCACTCGACTCACGGTGACTGGTTTGGCATCTTCTAGAGATGGAATCATCCCAAAACACTTGAGCTCATGCCTTGACAGAGTATCCGATGTGCTGTGCACCTCTGTGCCTCATGAACTTCAGACAATTGGTCCTCCTATCGATTACGATAAGTCACCTGCACATCGTAATGAGCAGTGAGAGTTCACTAGCTGTCTTGTGTCTGCTTAGCATGCAGGTAAAGTAGAATATCGAATACAATGCAAGGCCCAGACGTTGTATGAAGAGAAAGCCTGTTCGAAATGTGAGGGCATTGTGACTAGGAACCCAGCCGGTGGGTGGGGGGGGGGTCAGTAACACAGCATCTTGGGAGTCTGCCTGAAGCAGCAGAATCGCAATGGTTTCGATGTGGCAGAACTGCCAGCAGGGCAGGACGTGGGTGTGACCGTCATTGCTTGCAGGAACTAGAGGTTGAGCTGGCAGCAGTGGGCACAAAGCGCCAGACAAAACCCGGAGACCTGGGCCCTGCCTAATGCTGGAAAGAAGAGCAATAGGTGGCCCATAAAAGAAGGGTATGCTGACATGAGCATTAAGCAGAACACTCAGAGTTCACACACGGCTGGTTCGTTCGAAAATGCATCGTTGTTTTGCTTGCTTACGTGCACAGTTATTTTTCTTACCTTCTTCTGCATGTTTAATCATTTTTATTGCCAAGAACCAAGGCCGTAGCTACGGTGCATGAGCAAGTGATGGACCCCACAAGCTTCCTACCGTTGGAGCACACTCTCTCGAGCTTACCGGAAAGCCAGCAAACAACGGGGTGTGTTCGAGCTGCAAGGCCTCATTTGTGCTGACCTAAAGTGCACCAAGGTGCAGTAAATGAAAAACATACCGAGGCAGCTGGATGGAGCAGCCAGTGTCAGCTCCTCTATAGTGCAACTATGAAGCCAGGCAATTTATTAATGTGAAGAGTAACCTGGTGCCTTAACTGTCTGGAAAACACTAGTGACTCTTCAGAACAGATGGAAAAGTGAATTGAACTTAATTTGCCACATGATCTCACGACCAATGAGATATCTCGACAACAGAATGATGAACTGACTCGACACTTGGGGCAGGCTTGTACATCCATTGCAACCAACAGCCTGCTCTGCAGCATCTGCATTAATCAATCTAGACTATTTCAATGTTTAGCTTTCCGACAATTTTATATTGTATGCTCTGCAGCATCTGCATTCGCCGATCTAGAATATTTTAATTTTTAGCTTCCCGGCGATTTCACATTGCATGCATTTACTTAAGACTTCCGTGGAATATAAGAGAGTCAAAAATTGTCACTGCTTGCAGAGCTGACCTTCGAACGTATTCTCTGTACAACTAAAGGAAGACAAACTATCAAAGAGCTCTTCCATTAGTGAAAGCAGCCAGCTCTTCTTAGAGGGATGCATTCACAAACTACCAAGCTCACAGCTCTGTCTCAATGGATTTGCCCTGACGCACCTCGTGACTGGTTAAAGCTCTTACTGTCATCCAAGGTTTCTCTCTTCGGTCGAACACTGTAATTCTGCTCTGACTTTTAAAAGCCAGTGCAATTAAAACTATGCATTGCCTCTACGTTCGTCTTGAAAAATCCGACACATTCAGCGGAGTCTACCGTCTGCTAAAAGACCTGTAATGACTTTTGGTCTATCTCTGTCACACATCTACAAGGCCTACAAGGCCTCTGCTCGTACTTTGACCTTCAACTGCAGGAGCAGCTTTGGGTACATTAGCTGGTACTCGCAGACACTTTGAGTAAGGACAACGAATTAACTGTGGCCCTTCCTGTTTAAAGACTTCTGGCAACTGATGCGATTTGCTTTCCGACTCGCCAAACATGTTGCTCACTTCACCACTAGTCCTTACACAATGATGTCATCCCATCTATAGCTGCCAAATCCGGTACTCTCATCCTTTCCTGCTGTCCTTTCTTCAGTGCTGCTCCTGGGCTGCTTGGTACCTCAGCTGCACTCCTAATTCGGCAGTCTCCTCACTTTTTTCTGAATTAGAATTTCAAAAATTAATTAATTATAATAATCATAAAGAATTTATAAAAATAATTTTCATAAATTTAAATTATTATTATTTCATTAATAAAATTAATTAATTAGAATTAATTTCGGCTGAAGATACCGATAGGCACCAGTTGACCAGGCGGATTTTGAATGCACGATGCATGCTCAGCCCACATCGCACCAAGCGTCAGGCTACTGTGCCAGGGCAGCTCTCAGCTTGAAAAAGCAACCTGGCCCAGCCCAGCGACGGCCGGGCCAGGCCGAAGAGGGCCAGGTTGCATTGGCGCCGGCAGGGCCTTGTCGGCGCCAGGTCGGGCCGGGCAGCGCTCTGCTGCTGCAGCAGCAGCAGCAGCAGCAGCAGTCTGCCGGGGTCTGACGAAGACCGTGAGGAATGCTACCTTGAACGGTGCAGACCGGCTGCTGCTGTCTTTCCCGTAGGCTTGCGCGAGCAGATTGAGTAGCCGCGTCGTCCTCGAACCCGTGGCATTACCTATCAACGAACGACGGCTCGGGGCGGTCAAGGCTCGGCATCGGTAAATGTGGATGCATGCAGCAGAACAGAAGCAGCGACAGCGCTTCAGCCCAACATGGCAGAGTGCAGCTGCCACGGGCTGCAGCAAAGCTGCAGCAGCAAACAGGAGCTGCAGCCACCAACCACTTGCTTCCGCCACCGAAGCTTGCTGCGCCAGCTGGCAGCACAGCGGCACCTGGCTGCGATGGGGCCCCTGCAAGTCCGGGCGAGTGCAGAGCGCTTCGGACCACAGTGGCAGCTCCTCTTGCTGTCGGCAGTGCGATGACGGCCCCCCTCGTGCACTCTGGCTGCAGATGCAATTCTTCTAGTTCATGCAAAAGCCCCCCCCCCGAAGCCAAAACCGAGGCAGACATGCACGGAGCTTGCTACCACTGATAGCAGCACAACGAAGAGCCAGACAGCCAGTGATAGCTGCTACAACAATAATCTTCTCTGAATCTACTCAGCAGGATAAAGATGTCATGCTTGGTGGGAGAAAGAGAGGAAGTGCAAAGAATTTACAATGACATTAGTGTAAGTTTGTGAAGAATTTCAAGTAGTTAGCAATTTTTAATAATGCATTAGGTGGCGTTTAAATATAAGCAAATAACCATTTTGAATGGTTCATCAGACCTCTCTACAGGTTGAATGTCAACCTATGCTCTGTTGACAGTGCTGTGTGTTATACTAAGCTGAATGCAATATCAATCCTAAAGCTGACGCGGTACTTCAACTGCTGCAAAGGCTGAATGAAACAGAGTGAACTTCCACTAGGTACACTAAAATTGGACGATGAACAGCAAGAAATTTAATATCAAATTAAGAACAAAGTATTTGTACTAACACGGCATTAAATTTTCATGAAATATCCATACTGGTAAAATAACCGGAAGTCACAAGGTAAAGTCAGCATGAGCATCAGCAGAGGTAGCACGGCAGAGCTTAAACAGGCCTACCCAGCGCTGTGTAGAAAGGCATCAGCTCCAAGTCAGCCGACTGGAAGCTAGAGTTGATGCCAGATTGGTTGTTGTTCTGGCAGCCAGCTGTCAGATTCACGGTCAAGTATAGGAGTCTTGCAGCTGTCTGTTGGAGTGTTACAGCAGGCAGCCACGAGCTTTCGCTGTCGATCGCAGTGATGGCTGCTCGTAAGCACTGCAAAAACCAAAGCAGCAATACAAGTGGTATTGACACGAGAACAATTAGTACCTCTGCTCGCCTGTGCACGTAATTTAAAGCATGCTTGTGCACTGCTGGTACTCAGTCCTTCTCTTTACCCACTCTACTACTCCTCTATGCATTCTCTCTCTTATCTCAGCTCTCTTTTAACTTTTCTCTACTATCTCTTACTGCTCCAATTCTCTTCTTGCTTACTTTTCTCTTTCTCTCTATATATAGATTAAATATATTATATTCTATATGCATGCACATTGGTATTTATCTCCAAGCTCTCTCTTTCCGTGCCCACTATCTGCATCTACCTATTTCTTCTTGTTGTTGCTCAATACTCTGTCTCTCTGTCTCTGTCTCTGTCTCTCTCTGTCTCTCTGCCTCTGTCTCTCTCTGTCTCTCTCTCTCTCTCTCTCTGTCTCTCTGTCTCTCTGTCTCTCTCTGTCTCTCTCTCTCTCTCTCTCTCTCTCTCTCTCTCTCTCTCTCTCTCTCTCTCTCTCTCTCTCTCTCTCTCTCTCTCTCTCTCTCTCTCTCTCTCTCTCTCTCTCTCTCTCTCTCTCTCTCTCTCTCTCTCTCTGTGTGTGTCCAGATATCTACCAATATATTTATCCCTTTACATTGTGTTTTCAGAATTCCCGGTGTCAGGTCATTTTTGGTTGAAACTGTCACTCGTGGACGGTTGGCTTCTAATTCTCTTGGACTGCTGTCCTTATTGGCTGAGGCAAAAGCACATTTGAGATCCTGCTGGTGTGCATATATCTATAGCCTCTGAAGCTCTCCCTCTTCCAGACTACCAAGAAATACCAAGCACTACAGATTTGGTTCAGTATCTCACATAGAGTGCAGACAGAGTTTCAACTAGTCCATGCCGATCTGGATTGGTCCAGCGGTTAAGGCACTCGCCCCGGCCAAGGTATGGCTGAGGTCGTGGGCTCGAGCCCTGAGGCATAACTAAAGCGCCTGAATACAAATTACGTTCTCTTGGGGTGCTATACAAATGAATTATATTTATTTATTTCCAGTCCTACAATGCACTTGATTGTGCAGTATAATGTTAATGGAACATTATCCCCTTTGGGGTGGGGTAGGGAGCCAAAGGCATCTTCAGCCATTGAGCTACCGAGGGCAGATGTACACACAGGCTTATCAATGAGGACCAGCGAACCCTGGACTCCCTTTTGTACGGCTCCAGAGTGGTGTATTTCGAGAGGCCGAGTGACACAGCATGCCCTTAGGCTTTCGGACTCACTGGCTCTCGAAAAGCCAATGTCTAGCCTGTCTTCTTTGCCCAATTCGGGCTATGCCCCACTGGGTGCACCAGGATTATGGTAGACCTCATGGTGAATCGCACATGCTTATTGTAGGTAAAATAATTCTTGACTAAATCTGAAGGTAGGGCAAAGTAAGCAACTCAAGTATAGGCAACACAAGCACTAAAGCGGTTATCATTCACAGTATTAGGAGCGCAAACAATACTGCAGTATTAGCACAAACAGCACCAATCGAAACAGAAGAGATAGCGTTATCAATAGTAGTCACAGATGAAGCAATGATAGCCGAAGCTGCAGTGCCTGCTGCTGCCACAGCAGTGGTAGGGTGGAGCACCGCAGCAGCAGTTGTGAGACAGCAACACCGGCAGCAGCAGAAGTGTAGGCAGAAGCAGCAGTGGAACCTTCAGTAGAAGCAGCCGCAGTAGAAGCAGCCACAGTAATCCCGGCTGAAATGCAGCAACACACTGGGTCATCTTCATGTATCTGTTAAGAACTTGAAAGCTAACTTGGACAACTGAGTAAGATGAGCTTATCTGGGACCTTGCTCCTTACATACGCTTATTTTATATATACACTGCTATAAGGCATACTGTTTATGAAATCCTAGAAACAGCAGCTGCAGAGGCAGTGGCTGGAGTCTGCTGCCAAGCTGTCAAGATCTAGCACCTTAACGGCGAGGATCACTAATGTTGTAGGGCGTACGTCGGATTTGAACAGATTCGATAAGAGCCCAAGAAACTAGCTAAAGTGCGATAAGCAAGAAGGAACCGGTCTTCTTCTTCAGTATGCCTATAGAGTTATACATGCTGCTGGGGCAGGGCAGATTAGTCAGTAGTCAGCTAGGCGTCTCCAATGATGCAACCTCATATTGGGCGGCAAGAATCATCGCGTAGCAGTAAACCACGAAATTCCCGACGATCATTGCTGACAAGCGATGATCAGGAAGTATCTTCCATCATGGAAGCAACATGCTCGTTGTCCACAGGTTTCAGCACACACAAAAATGCCAAACTGGGTCCCTACCAACTGCTCCAACATGGAAGCAGCCGAAACTCCAGAGTTTGCAACCAATCGGTGCTGTGCGATGTGTGTCTGTTTCCTCCACAATTCACAGCAAGCCCACAGGATTTAATAATAATAATAATGATAATTCACTTGATAAAGCACCCTCAGAGAACTTGATCTCTCTAGGCACTTCACATTTGCTGTAAAGGGAAATGCAATGGAATGGAAAGTAAAATCATGCTTGAAAAACAAACAAAATGAATAATATGGTTAGGAGTGACATGCACAGGGTTAGATGTGAAATGCAAATGTGATGCAAATGTGGTTAGTGGCAGCATGCACACTGATTTCAGCCGGAACCATAAAACTGCGTTTATACGGCATGTCAACCTCGTGTCCTGCTTGTGTCCTGTTTCGGTCTCAAGTCTAGTAGGATGTTTATATGGCCAGTTTTTCTGAAGTCTTGCATCCTACTTGTTCCAGCCCCACAGGGGCCAATGAAAAATTGCTTTTGTTATGGGGGTAGAAAGTGGCCCTCAGCCATGCACCTCCGAGTTAATTTAAACAATCGACGATTATTGTGTATGCTGCCACTAACCACACTTGCATGCTGACCCTGTGCATGTCACCCCTAACCATGTTATTCAGGTTATTTAGCAAGCATGATATTCCTCACCATTCAATCGCGTTTCCCTTTGCAGCAAATCTAAAGCACCTAGAAAGAGATTGAGTTCTCCGAGGGTGCTTTATCAAGTGTATTATTATTATTATTATTATTATTATTATTATTGCTTTTATCGCCATCCTGATTCTTACAAACCAAGATTGGAGTGCTCTAAACACAGGGAGTCTTGTGGAACACTTTAATGATTTCGCTGGTCAAGTCGTCTACCATGCTTTTCAAAGCAATACATAATGCTTGCCCTTGACGATGCCTATAATTGGTCGTTTGCTAAGTCTTGCCTCAGTATAGGCCAAGAAGTAAAACCATGCTCAGCATTTGAACCATCGTTCAGCCTCCAATAAGCCTTGAACTGTCCTAGTCTTGGTGGAGTATGCATCATAGAGAGAAAACAGGACCGAAGCACGACCAGTGGTATATACACTGCCTAAATCGACGTGTAGATCTTGTATGAGTTAGGCAAAAGTAAATACAAGATTATGCAATAAAGAAGTACTGTACATAACCAGCCAGATCGAGGATGTCACGTGCATTGGCATACGGCCTTAACTGTGAGCAGTTTGGGCGGTCATTGCAACATGGGCAGACTCTTGCCACCGGTCGATGCCTTGGCCTCTGGCTTGAGCCACAAGTTAAATCACAGTGACCACAAACCATCTTGGGCGACCGAGTGACGATTTGCCATCGTCACATCAGATAAGTTCTGCATCGATCTGCACTCTGATCCGTGAAGCACACACAGATCACCTACCGAGCACGGTTGCTTATCTGGTCGAGACCGAAAGCAACCTGGATAGGCCACCTCCCCGGTAGCTCTTGGCCACTGCCTGTACCAGCCAGCGCTTGCCAACCAATAGCAGCAGTAAAAATGTGACACCGGGCATCCCCTGCTCAGATCTTTCTTCGTGTCCGTCGGGCTGACCAGACACGATCCTCGCTTTCTGTCCTCTTCCCGAGTGCAGTTGACGCAGTCAGCGTAGTCGCTCAGAAGACGGACAGCGTCCGAAACAGGTCCGCAAAGGGGAAAGCCTGGCCACTTCTGCCGTCTTTGCTCGAGCAGCCGGTCATAAAGTTTTCGAACGGATTCGGGAGAGCGCTGCTGTCGGAGCCACCGCCCTCGACTGTGCCGAGCAGCAGCGCGCCGACTGCAGCCATAAAGCAGAGAACTGCCATTCCCAGTCGCATAGCGCCGGCTCCTCGAACGAAATGGGAAGATCACGCAGCGAAACGTGACGCTCGGTCCAGCGGAGGGGGAGATAAGTTGAGGGCGTTGCACGTGCAGCGATAAATCAGCCGTAGTGGGTGGAAATAGCACAGACCCCCTTCCATAGGCTGGTGGGCAACGGAGCTGCCGCTGATTGGCTGCAGCCCGGCCTGCAGAGTGGCTTGCCAAGGCAGGACCTCACGCTCTCAATCCGGACTGCCTCCGGCCGTAGCCAGCTTGGAACCAGCGATGCCTACTCGTAGTTCTTGGCAGGTGTTTCAGCATATTCCGACGCCTACCTCAGACGCCTATCTCCCATAGCCTTCGGTTGACCGATTCTGCCGCCTCGAATGCTGTGCTGTCCATGCTAGCATAGCTGAGAGTGCTGGCACCTGCCTACAACCACACCCAGCCTTAGTGCCCATGGACTGGAAGCCGCCGAACCACCTACTCAACTGTGAGGACGAGAGAGCGAGCGCTCGCCCGAGAGAGAGAGAGAGAGAGAGAGAGAGAGAGAGAGAGAGAGAGAGAGAGAGTGAGAGAGAGAGGGAGAGATTGCGAGGACGAGGAGAAGGAGAGAGATGTGGGGAACTGCATCCCCCGGTCTGCTCGGGCTATGGCTTCCATAAAAGCTCATTGGTGGTTCAAATATTACGGACATCGGAAATCATATGCATCACTATCTTTGGTTTTGAAGTCAAAGAAGCAATTCATGATAGAACGTTAGATAGAACGAAGAATGATATAAATATAAATATTGATATATAATGTAGATAAATATATAATAATATAATATATAATATAATATAGATATATAATAAATAATAAATATAAATATAAATATATATAAATAGACTGATAGAACGAAGCTAATCAACCAGAACTGGACTGCTGCCTTTAACCGCCGTCCTCCTGCAGGTGTAGGTTTAACCTTGGCTCTTACGAGTGCAAGCCGATATGCTTCTCTTCTTACGAGCACCATTTCGAAGCCCAGGACGAGAGGCGATAGGGTTTGACGCCATGCGTGAATAGACAACCACTCGTGGCGCTCTGTGCTCGGGATAGATTAGCACCCGCCTCGCCCAGCGGTCTCCATCTGTCGCAAGCCGAGCGGCTCGTTCAACCCTGTCTGCTTGCGAAGGCGATTGACCACCTAGTAGAATTGAGACTAGGAGGACGTCAATTAAATGTGAAGGTATGACAGATAAATGTAAATACAAACCTGGTACAACATAGAACTCACACGGACTCTCTCTCTCTCTCTCTCTCTCTCTCTCTCTCTCTCTCTCTCTCTCTCTCTCTCTCTCTGTCTTAATGTCTTTTTCTTTCTGTCTCTCTTTCTTTCTGTCTCTCTCGCTCTTTCTTTCTGTCTCTCTCGCTCTTTCTTTCTGTCTCTCTCGCTCTTTCTTTCTGTCTCTCTCGCTCTCTTTCTCTCTCTCTCTCTTGCTCTCTCTCTGTCTGTCTTTCTGTCTCTCTTTCTTTCTGTCTCTCTCTTTCTCTTTCTGTCTCTCTTTCTCTTTCTGTCTCTCTTTCTTTCTGTCTCTCTCTCACTCTCAGTCTCTCTCTTGCTCTCAGTGTCTTCTAGCCCTTTCTCTGCCTCTCTCTCTCTCTCTCTCTCTCTCTCTCTCTCTCTCTCTCTCTCTCTCTCTCTCTCTCTCTCTCTCTCTCTCTCTCTCTGTCTCTTAAGCGCTTTCTTATTGACAGGCAGTCGAGTAGTGCTACCTGGGCGAGGGTCCAAAGACCCTTCGCTGAACGGATCTTACAGGGTCATACATAGGCTAAATTTAGATTGGCTTATTCTCGTCTCGGGATGCTCGGAGGCCTCCTCCCTAACATGTCGTCACCGACTAGTGCTCAGCTTAGAGAGCAGCTAACATCCCCCGGCCCGCCACCTGGATTTAGTAAATCTCGACCTGGTTCGCAAGAGAGTGCGTTCGAATACTGGGGTAGGCGAAGAGAAACAGAGAGAGACAGAAAGACAGAGAGAGAAGGAGACACAGACAGAGAGAGACAGAGTGAGAGACGGAGGGAGAGACGGAGAGAGAGACAGAGAGAGACAGAGAGACAGAGAGACAAACAGAGAGATAGAAAGAGAGACAGACAGAGAGACAGAGAGACAGCGACAGAGAGACAGCGACAGACAGCGACAGACAGCGACAGACAGCGACAGACAGCGACAGACAGCGACAGACAGCGACAGACAGCGACAGACAGCGACAGACAGCGACAGACAGCGACAGAGAGACAGCGACAGACAGCGACAGACAGCGACAGACAGCGACAGACAGCGACAGACAGCGACAGACAGCGACAGACAGCGACAGACAGCGACAGACAGCGACAGACAGCGACAGACAGCGACAGACAGCGACAGACAGCGACAGACAGCGACAGACAGCGACAGACAGCGACAGACAGCGACAGACAGCGACAGACAGCGACAGACAGCGACAGACAGCGACAGACAGCGACAGACAGCGACAGACAGCGACAGACAGCGACAGACAGAGACAGACAGAGACAGACAGAGACAGACAGAGACAGACAGAGACAGACAGAGACAGACAGAGACAGACAGAGACAGACAGAGACAGACAGAGACAGACAGAGACAGACAGAGACAGACAGAGACAGACAGAGTTAGACAGAGACAGACAGAGACAGATAGAGACAGACAGAGACAGACAGAGACAGACAGAGACAGACAGAGACAGACAGAGACAGACAGAGACAGATAGCTCTTAGCACACTGTGTAAACAAATTATTGTAATTTAATATACCCCCATAATGATAAATGTGCTTAAAGCCATCCATCTGACAGTCCATTGTAACAAGTACATATTGTCATTCTTACGGTGGGCCTTTATAATGTTTATACTATTACTATCACGATGGCAGAACTGTGGTGAGTGTCATATCAAAATTACTAGGACACATTTTACTTTAGATAATTTCCCGAGTGCAGTTGACGCAGTCAGCGTAGTCGCTCAGAAGACGGACAGCGTCCGAAAACGGGAAAGCCTGGCCACTTCTGCCGTCTTTGCTCGAGCAGCCGGTCATAAAGTTTTCGAACGGATTCGGGAGAGCGCTGCTGTCGGAGCCACCGCCCTCGACTGTGCCGAGCAGCAGCGCGCCGACTGCAGCCATAAAGCAGAGAACTGCCATTCCCAGTCGCATAGCGCCGGCTCCACGAACGAAATGGGAAGATCACGGAGCGAAACGTGACGCTCGGTCCAGCGGAGGGGGAGATAAGTTGAGGGCGTTGCACGTGCAGCGATAAAGCAGCCGTAGTGGGTGGAAATAGCACAGACCCCCTTCCATAGGCTGGTGGGCAACGGTGCTGCAGCTGATTGGCTGCAGCCCGGCCTGCAGAGTGGTTTGCCAAGGCGGGACCTCATGCTCTCAATCCGGACTGCCTCCGGCCGTAGCCAGCTTGGAACCAGCGATGCCTACTCGTAGTTCTTGGCAGGTGTTTCAGCATATTCCGATGCCTACCTCAGACGCCTATCTACCGTAGCCTTCGGTTGACCGATTCAGCTGCCTCGAATGCTGTGCTGTCCATGCTAGCATAGCTGAGAGTGCTGGCACCTCCCTACAGTTACACCCAGCCTTAGTGCCCGTGGACTGGAAGCCGCCGAACCACCTACTCAACTGTGAGGACGAGAGAGCGAGCGTTCGCCCGAGAGAAAGAGAGAGGGAGAGAGAGAGAGGGAGATTGCGAGGCTGTGGAGAATGAGAGAGATGTGGGGAACTGCATGCCCTCCCACCACCACATCTGCCCTGGCTATCGCTTGCATTAAAGCTTATTGGTGGTTCAAGTATTATGGTCATCAGAAATCATGTGCATCGCTATCTTTGGCTTCGAAGTCAAAGAAGCAATTCATAATAGAGCGTTAGCCAATCAACCGTATCTGGACTGCTGCCTTTAACCGTCGTCCTCCTGCAGGTGCTGGTTTAACCTTGGCTCTTACGAGTGCAAGCCGATAGGCTTGTATTCTTAGGAGAACCATTTCGAAGCCCAGGCCGAGAGGCGATAGGGTTTGGCGCCATGCGTGAATAGACAACCACTCGTGGCGCTCTGTGCTCGGGATAGATTAGCACCCTGCCTCGCCCAGCGGTCTCCATCTGTCGCAAGCCGAGCGGCTCGTTCAACCCTGTCTGCTTGCGAAGGCGATTGACCACCAAGTAGAATTGAGCCTAGGAGGACGTCAATTAAATGTGAGGGTATAACAGATAAATGTAAATACAAACCTGGTACAGCATAGAACTCCCACGGACTCAATCTCTCTCTCTCTGTCTCTCTCTCTCTCTCTCTCTCTCTTTCTCTTTATGTCTCTCTTTCTTTCTGTCTCTCTTTCTTTCTGTCTCTCTCTCTCTCTTACTTTATGTCTCTCTTTCTTTCTGTCTCTCTTTCATTCTGTCTCTCTCTCTTTCTTTCTGTCTCTCTCGCTCTCTCTCTCTCTCTCTCTCTCTCTCTCTCTCTCTCTCTCTCTCTCTCTCTCTCTCTCTCTCTCTCTCTCTCTCTCTCTCTCTCTCTCTCTCTCTGTGTCTTTCTGTCTCTCTTTCTTTCTGTCTCTCTCACTTTCAGTCTCTCTCTCGCTCTCAGTCTCTCTCTAGCCCTTTCTCTGCCTCCCTCTCTCTCTCTCTCTCTCTCTCTCTCTCTCTCTCTCTCTCTCTCTCTTAAGAGCGCTTTCTTATTGACAGGCGTTCGAGTAGTGCTACCTGGGCGAGGGTCCAAAGACCCTTCGCTGTACGGATCTTGCAGGGTCATACATAGGCTAAATTTAGATTGGCTTATTCTTGTCTCGGGATGCTCGGAGGCCTCCTCCCTAACATGCCGTCAGCGACTAGAGCTCAGCTTAGAGAGCAGCTAACATCCCCCGGCCTGCCACCTGGATTTAGTAGATCTTTTTTGGTGAGCCGCGATGGCACGCCAGGTAAGACGTTTGATTTTCACGACCTCGTTCGTGAGAGAGTGGGTTCGAATACGCGGGACGGGGGGGGGGTTGACGATTCTTTACTGCCACTGAGAGCGATGGTGATAGCTATAAAGGCTCTTCTGTGCTCTCGTGTTCTACAAAAGAGGCTGTTAAGTCAGCTAATAATTTTCGAAGCCGTTTTTTAGCGTCGCCTCTAGCCGCTAGCAGTCAGGCTTGTGGTGACCGCAGGGCTAACTAATTTCAGGGATGAACGACCGGTTAAAGCTGATGAAAGCAATGCCATCCATCCCAGGAATCAAATGCGATGCAAAAGCGCGATCGACAGTGTGCAAAGGCTGCAAAGCGGTAATCTGGCACTGCACCTGACGGCAGCATCCAGAAGGCGATTGCTAAGCGAAGCTTCATCGAGCGACTGAGCACTGCACGCACGGACGAGTGCTTGCATACGCAGTGCCTGGAGAGCCAGGAGGGAGGTGGGGGCGTTTGCCTCCTACCCCACCCACCGCAGGAAGCGACGTGGGCCACCCCTTATCCCCATGCGTCATGACCGTCACTAAGGACCAAATTGCGTCTTACTTTCACTCCGACGAGCAACCGCCGCCACGCTCTTGTCGAATAAGCACTATCATTTTGCGGCATAATTTTAATTTATTGCGGGTCTAGCCCTGCCTGCATGAACGTCCCGTTGGTCTTGCCCCCCCCCCCAGATGAAAACCTTGGCTCCGCTATGACACGCACGCCCAGCCTACCGTGCCCTGTCGAAGCCGATACGTGTGTCTGGCTGGCTCCTCCTCAGTGGAGGCTGCACGCCGAAACTCTCCTGCCTTTTACTTTTCTAAGTGCTTGCAGTGCCTACATGCAGATTGTTCTCTTATGGCACCATGCGAATGTCTTACTATAACCATTTTTACTAGTATTATCAACATCATTATGGAAGGACCAGTCTAAAATGCGAGCGTTTTGTCGGGACGCTTATATAACAGTTGCTAGATGCTTCTTCTCTTTTGATTTCTACAATTTAATGTAACGTATCTCCGTCTGTAACTATGCAAAGCCCCAGGGACTAAACGGGTTGCCTTGCCGGAGAGATCTTGTATAGCTCACTCAAAGCGAAGGCCTCTTTCGGCGATTTTGACGACTTGTCTTGCTTTTCCTTAATCTGGACGCAAATAAATGGACCTTGGGGCTGCAGCATCGTGTGTCCACGTAGCGGTCAAGACGCTCCCCGATGCTGACATGAGCGATCTAGATGGCTACCAGCGACTGAGCCCAGGAGGCGGGGCAATGAAGCCGACGACGATAGCCGTCTCCTGCGTTATAAATTGCTCTGCAACTGTAGTCCCTCTGGCATCTCTCATGGACTGATTTTGGCGATTTCCCTCCTTTTTTCCACTGGCCGTCAAAGAACGGAACCTACCCTGGTTGAAGGGCTGAACGCACGCCAAGCAAGAAAGAAGCCAGCTTTGCCGGTTGGGGGTGTAGGAAAACGGTCGGTAGAAACACTCATCCGAGCTAAGCTCTCACGCCGGCCACAACCTAATGTATTGAGCTGTACCTCCGTACGTAACTCTTCAGAGTGACAATGGCTAATGGTGCTACTCTCGAACTTTTTCTTTAGCACACTCAAAGCCTGAGTGGCTGTCGGCGAAAATACGGTTCTCCACCAGACTCACGCGAAAAAGAGAACGTGGGAAGCACAAGTGAGCCGAAAGGGAAGTGAGGGGAGTGAGCAGCATGGAGGTAATAGCTCAGGACGGCATGCAATGTGCCGTAGTCGGTAGCAGGAGATTTATGTCATTCCGCAAGAATTGTGGAAGTGACTTCTGCAGTCTAGTACACGTTGAGCAAAAGCTGCAGTCGCCAACGGTCTTTAGTTGGAGGATCGGAACAGCGTCGACCAACAGGGAGCGATCACAGCTCCTTTAGCTAAGGAGACACATAGCTAACCTGGGTTGTCTGCTGACTAGACTTGTAGCCATACTCGTCACCAGCTGCAGAGGTTGCATAGGTATTTTCGGTAACCCAGCCAAAACAGTGTGGCTTTAGTGATTTCTTGACAGAGCCAGGGAGCTAGTTGGATTTTTAGCAAAACTCGGGCTGGCGGCTCCAAGTTTTAGACAGGTATCGGATGTGACGGCTAGTTTTAGAAGCAGTCTTCTTCATATATGATCACATAAATATATACAGATATGTAAGTAATTTGCAAAGGGCCCTAAGATAGCTGAATTTCTATACAGATCTTCGCATATGCCACAGAGCTCGAGCCAACATCCTCAATAACAGTCTTCCTCAATAATTCTCGTAAAGGTAAGCCCATTGACCTCAGTCGTTTAAGGCGAGAACCTTAACCCTTTGGCAAAACCAGGGCGACGAATCTTTCAAAATTGAAGTACTATCAAAGAGGACACCTCAATTCCATGCACTTGGTAATGGTCGCACTGCAGCATCACCAATTAAAAGAGCAAAGTCTTGGAGTGTCCAAAAATAGGAAACAGCCTTTATCATAGTTTGTTCGGTTTAATCACTCTTCTGACCAATAATCTATTGAAGAAAAATTGCTGTTTCAAGTGTATTTTAGATGTAGGAGATCAGGAAAGCACACTTTCAATCAGCTCCGCACTCAAGTTGCCTACTTTCAGCTACATAACATTGCTAAAATTCGGGGTTGTTTAGACAGGGATACCACTTCTAAGCTGGTCCATGCGTTTGTGACATCTCGTCTTGACTTCTGCAAGTCACTCCTTTCTGGCCTACCGGCATGTGCAATCAGGCACTTACAGCTGGTGCAAAATTCTATAGCTAGGCTTGTCTGTCGTGAGCGGTGCAATTGCCACATTACATCACTTCTTGCCGACCTGCACTGGCTACCAGTCAAGCAACGGATTGGCTTCAAGGTTTTGTCGCTCCCTTTTACGTACCTTCATTCTTTGGCTCCAGCCTATCTCTCAGATCTACTCCCCCCACCAGGCTTTTCGGAGAATAACTGTTTATCTATACCTCATACAGACCTGCTGAATTGTGCGGGCAATCGCACACAGCAAAAGATCGAGTCGACAATACGGCAGGCAGTATATTAATGTACAAAGGAAGCCGCAAAAAAGCTCCCAACCCCCGGCCCGGAAAATACCAAATATTGTACTATTACGTCAGCTGTCCTTCAGTGCTGACTTCCATCGACGTAGTGGGCTATCTCGGTACAGCGGACTCAACACCCTTTCTTCCCACGAGAAGCCGACTGAGTATCAGTCGGCTTCTGAAAGAATAGACAACAATGGAGAAGCGCTATTTGGCACAAACAGGCAAACAAGAGAAAATAACAAAAACACAAGAATTGGGACTAGTCCTGTTTAAAAACGATCCTCATAAGCCAAGAGGCTACGAGACCCATACTCGTAGGAGGCAGACCAAACCACGGCCTTTGGTGACAAGCCGGATGCGTAGGCCACCAGCGTTTAGCCACCACTGGGGCATAGCTAACGCCTTTTTGAAACAACCAGAGATTGAGTACGTGCCTTCTCCCTCTGTTGCACGGGGTTCGAATGTCTCTGTTGCATTGACGGCCGCTTTTACGTCACCAGCTCTACTGTCACAGCAGCAGTCCTGGCCGCACTGACCAGCGTCATAGTCGTGCCGACCAGTGCCGTAGCATTGCCGACTATCATCGTAGCCACACCTCCAGGTATTGACGTTGCTCCACTAACCGTCGTAGCAGCACTGACCGTTGTAGGCGTGGCAGCGCTGACCGTCGTAGCAGCACTAGCAGGAGCAGCCGCGCTGACCAGTGCTGCAGAACTGACCGTAGTCACGTCACTGAACGTCGTAGCACCTAGCGGAGTCTCTGGGCTAGTCGTCGTCGAAGCACGACCGTGGTCGCAGCCGTCTCAGTGACCTCTTCGGCGACCTCCCTCACTGCTGACCTCTCGCGGACCTCTATTGTCGTCTGGCAGTGAGCAGTTTAGCTGACCGGCGTCTTTCGGGCCGCCACCTCATGGGACGGTGCCATCTTATCCTCCTGCTCGTGGGTCGCCGTTTCGTGGACCACTAGCACTTCGTGGGCAACATCTTCTGCCTCCTCGACAGCCGCCGACGCTGCAACCGTTATTTCAAAGGCCGCCGTAGGCTGCTCCTCCACCGTCGCTGCCACCTTCTGCAGCTCTTGCAAACTTGTATTTTGCAAACTTGTTTATGTTTATTTGTTTAAACATGCAAACTTGTTTATTTCGCATCGGAAATGAGTTAATTTCAAGTCAATCTCTGAAGTAGGTACAACAGAGTGACTTTCTCCCTAATTGCTTTTGTGACAAATTTAGAGGCAAATGCCAGTATTCCCTAAAACTTTTGCTTTTTGTATCTAGGTCAGTTACTAGCTTAAAAGGTTCTAACGAATAATAGCCTTTGTATCTAAATCTTTGGCATAAGCAATTAGAGACTAACACTTATTAAGCGAAAATAACGCTTACTGTATTATAACGTGTCTCCGTCTGTAGCTCCACATTGTCTCAAGATCTACAAATATGCAGGTGTAGAGCAAGAGTTTTGCATTGGTGCTCCCAGAGCCGAAGCCTTGGTTTAGATTCGCATGCGGTCGTCGACAGACTTTATCTGATGCAAACAATTGACAATGAGAATCATAGCTAAGCCATTAAGGTAGTCGAGAAAGTAATTATCACAGAACAAAAAGCTCAGACTTCTGAAAAGGATATGCCACTGTCGGCAGCGGGAATATGTTAGTGGAGTGTCATCTGTATCGGTACATAAGTAAACTCAATGTCCATCCAGGCACTTTTACGCTTTTTGCAGACTAATCAATATTCAATGGTTATCAAATACACTGTAACATTTTATGAAAACATGTAAAAACGAGCACCACTCTTGACAATTATAATAATAAGTCTGTATATCGTCATCAGAAAACTTATTCTCAGTCTAGGCACTTTACATACGCTGTAAAGAAAGCATGATAGGATGGTTAGTGGTTGCCTGCTCAATAAAAACATGCATAACATAGTTACAGGTGACAAGCACTGTGTCAGCATGCATCTATGGTTAGTTGCGGCATGCGTATTGTCGGCATGCAGAAGCACACAGGGGACGAATCGCATGGACTCACTAAATGCTCTGATAAATAGATGCGTTTTAGCTTCTTTTTAAATATAGACAAGTCAGGGGATGACGTGACGCAACTCAGAAATGAATTCCAGGGTTTGGGCGCCACATACCAAAGACACGGTCTATGAAGGATTGTAGGTACCTACGAAGTATAGGTGAATATATAGTAATATAGCGATGAAATTCCGAAAAGTAAGTGGTACGATGCTGAGCCTTGTGGGAGAGTAGATCTGATAGGAGGGCTGGAGCCAAAGAATGAAGGGACCTAAAAGTGAGTTACAGAACCTTGAAGTCGATGCGTTGCTTGACTGGTAGCCAGGTTAAAGATACGTGGTGAGATTTGGCAACTGCGACACTCTCAACCGACAAGACTTGCTGAAGAGTTTTACACCAGCTGTAAGCACCTTAGTGCACAAGCCAGAAGATGAGCAAGCAGTGATTAACAGAAGTCAAGACGCGATATCACAAAACAGGGACCAATTTTGATGTAATGTAATGTGTAATGTATCTCCTTCTGTAACCCCGCAAAGTCATAAAGACTGTATGGATGTTACGCATGAGAGTTTTTTTATAGCGCACTCACAGCCTAAGCGGCTTTCGGTACGCATTCGGTAGCCAACAGACTTCGTCTCACGCAACGAAGAGAAAGTGGGAAGCATAGCAGAGCAGTTGAGGTAGTGAGTAGCATGGAAGTAGTAGCTCAGGACCGCTGAAAAGGCTGACCCATAGTCGGCAGCAGTAGAGTAGTTGTCGTTGCATAAGAATTTGAAAGCGAGTTCCACAGTCTAGGACCTGCAGAGCTACAGCTTCTGTCGCCAATGGTCTTTAGTGGAGAAATGGACGCTAATTTATTGTCCACACATGAACTGAGGGTGCGAACAGGCTGAAACTGGTGCAGCAGTTCAGCTATGTACAAAGGAGCTAAGCCCTGGCGGGCCTTGTTGTATCCTGGTATAAGCAAGCCTGAATTTTAGCAGTGCTATATAGCTGAAAGTAAGCAGACTTGACTGAGGAACTGATGCAGTTGTCTTATGAAAGGTCACTTTGGAACAGGACACCTAGATGTGCAGATTCAGCAGGAAATATGCTGGCAGAGAATATTTTGAGTGTTAGCTACTTCAATTTCTGAATAGCAGTTGGTTTGCCCATAACTAGTAAGTTGGTTTTTATCATCATTCTAATTAAGAAAATTTGCTGCCATATATGTGCAGATGTCGTCAATATTTGCAGCAAGGGAGTTGAGAGAATTTGTAGTGCTTGAGGGCTGAGAGGGACCAAAGCAGAGGTACAACTGATTGTCATCTGCATAGAAGTGAAAACCTAGATTGTGCCTGGCAATCATATCGACAAGAGAAAGAGGAAGAGTATAGAGGAAGAGTATAAACTGTGAACAGAATGGGACCAGGCATAGAGTCGCGAGGTACCTAGTATCTTGGAATTTTTGCAGAATATCTTTGTCTACTGTCACAATACTCTGTGTGGTTTGGTCGCACAGCAGAGAGACAGCCGATGCCCAACACTGACAGTTTATTACTAACGCACGGAGCCGAAGAGCGCACGGCTCCCCTCGGCCCCTGCTCTCACACGACCCCTCTCCCCTGGTTGACTCCGATGACTCCTCGACCACAACGGTGCACCGGCCGACCCTGATGGTGAATCCACCATCTGGCCACCAGCTGGTCCATGCCACATCAAAGGCGGGGACCATAGCAGTGCACTGGCCGACCCTGATGGTGAATCCACCATCTGGCCACCAGCTGGTTACCGGCCTGTGTCCATACCACATCACAGGCGGACCACAGCTGTGCACCGGCCCCTCTCGGTGGTGCTTCTAACAGCTCACCAGTGGCTTATCAGACATACAATACATAAATACAAACTACACGCTCCCTTGACCTTACGGTCACAAGTCAGGAGCCGGCATACAATATATACATACATACGTCCATACGAACTACACTCTGGAGTCTCCCACTGAGTTAGGGTCTGAAAAATTGCAGCAATACTGATCCCCAGGCGAGATGAGAGGCACTCGAGATGGACTTGACGATTGATAGTATCAAAAGCAGAAGGAAAAATGAGCAAAATAAGCAGAGACTCCACCCAAGTCTGCATTCCTAAGAAGGTTGTTGCACACTAGAAGCAATGCTGGCTCTGAGGAGTAATTAGCTCTTAAATCAGACAAGAACTTACTTGTTAGGTTTATAGTTTTGATATATTAGGTCATATGGTCAGCCACGACTCGTTCCTGTGGCTTTGATAGGAACGATAGAAGGGAGACTTAGAGGTATTTGATTAATTTCTCTTTGTCTAGTGTTTCTTTCTTGAATAGTTGCCTGACTACAGCCTTTTTTGAAAGATGCTGGGACATTTCCTGAGGCTGAAGACATATTTACGACATGCGTTATATTTGGCAGCAGCAGATATATACACAGTAGAAGCAGGACAGTGCGAATAGGGTCTAGAGGATTAGTTGACTTCTTTGATTGGGATATGAACTTCAGGATGAGATCGCTTATGGCCTCATTGAATGTAGTTTCGGACAGCATGCAAATTAGTTTCATTCCAGCACATCATTTAACTTTCGATAAAAAAGGTGTATTCAGCATTTTGTGAATACATTATCCTTGTGGCATTCGAAAATGCATGTGATTGAAAGTTTGCTTCGTCACAAAAATAATTTATATTCAATGGCGACGACTTCAAGCTTCGTAATATCGCCGGCTTCAGGGCACTTAGTGAAAGAATGCATCAAGACACATATTCAGTTGTTAGAGTGTGTGTTATTCAGATAGCTATTAGCCATAATCGCAGGGAATTTTGTTCCACAAGCGCTAAACGAATCTCACCGATGAGAAGTTTATAAGACTCTTAGCAGTCATCTTGTAAGCATAAATGTATGCCTGCATCTCCGTCTGCACCTCTACAAGGCCAAAAACTATGATGTTGTTACTCAAGAGAGTTACATATAGCGCACTCAAAGCCTGAGAGGCTTTTAGTAGGCATTTGGCACTCGATAGCCTCCATCTCTCGAAAAAGAGAAAGAGTGAGAAGCATAGCTGAGCCTGGAAAAGTGTTGAGGTAGTGAGTAGCACGGAGGTAGCCGCTCAGGAAGGCTGGAATGGATTTGCTGTAGTCCGTAGCGTGACAGTAGACGTCGGAGCGTCGTAAGAATTTTGGAAGAGAGTTCCACAGTCTAGGACCTGCAGAGCAGACGTTTTCGTCACTAACGCTCTTTAAGTTGAGGGATGGAACAACTAATGGATTGTCCGTAGAGGACCCGATGGCGTGAGGAGGCTGAAACTGGTGCAGTTGTTAGGCTGGCATGCTGAAACTACGTCGCGGCGGGCCTTCTGAGTACTTTACAAACCACTTTAATCTGTAACCGCTGATCAACCAGCAACCGTCCAAGCTCTTTCAGCAAAAGACACGCAAAGTCAAACCTCTGGGATTAGTTAACTAGCCTTGTAGCAGTTTTCATTACCAGCTGCAGTGGCCCGGTGGCTTTTTTGATAGCCTAGACAAAACGAGATTGCAATAATCCAGCCAAGAATGAAGTGGAGAGCTAGCTGAACTATTTGCATGCCCTCGTGATAGAAAGTCCCTAATCTTAGATGGGGATCGGACGTGATGATTAGCTGTGAATGTGGTCTTCTTAAAGAAGCTTTCAAAATTTAGTCACCAGTCAAAATACGACACCTAAATTGCAACCGCATGGTGAGAGCAGCACTAAAAGATCACCTATTATTAGAAGAACAAATTATTGCAGTCCAGCCAAATTATTCGGGTGTCGTATGAGTAGTGGTAACGTTTTGTCTCGTTAAATTCAAGGAAATAGGCCGACATCCAGGATCGAATGTCTGCAAAGCAAATATTCAGTTTCTCTGGTGCTGCAGCAGATGCCGACAGTTTAAACGACAAATAATAATAATAATACACTTGATAAAGCTCCCTCGGAGAATTCAATCTCTTTCTTGTCTTTACATTTGCTGCAAAGGGAAACGCGATTGAACGGTGAGTACTATCATGCTTGATAAACACTATGAACAACGTGGTTAGGAGTGACATGCACAGGATCAGCATGCAAGTATGGTTAGTGGCAGCATGCACAGTGTCAGCAAGCATAAGCGCATGAAGGACGAATCACAGGGACCCACTAAATACTGTCCTAAATATGTGCTTTTAATTTCTTTTTAAATGTGGTCAAGTCAGGGGATGTTCTGACACAAGTCGGGAGGGAGTTCCAGGCTTTGGGAGCATACGAGGTAAATGCACGGTCTCCAAAGGATTTGAGGTTTGTACGAGGTATTGCTGAACTGTTAGATTCTGAAAAGCGGGTGGTACGATGCTTGGCCTGGCGGGAGAGTAGATCGGAGAGATGGACTGGAGCCAAAGAATGAAGTGACCTAAAAGAGAGCTACAAAACCTTGAAGTCGATCTGTTGCTTCACTGGTAGCCAGTGCAGGTCGACGAGAAGTACAATGCAAATCGCCAGCATGAAAGCGACCGCAGATTCTAATGGCCCGAGTAACTTTTTTCAAGAGGTCGAGTATAAATGAAAAAATAGAGGGCAAACCATCGCGTTACTCCAAGGTTTATTGATCTTGTGGATGAGACATGGCACCCGAAGCGATATGGATTGAACACGACAAGACGAGTACGATTTGAACCACGCCGGTTCCTCATCTGCCAGACTGATCGTTGTTCCCAATCAGTCAAGTAGTATGCAATGATCAATCGTGTCGAAGGCAGTCGATGTATCTATATCCCTAGGGGAGCGACCTTTCCGTCATCGTTGCCGTGTAGGATGCCCTTGGTTATAATGAGAAGAGCAGTGTGGGCGAGTGGTTTCGAGTGAATCCCTACCAACATTTTTCTGACAATACTAACTTTTGAAAGTGCGCTACAAGCTGCCAAGCGACAATTCTCTCAAGAATCGTTGAAGTAAAATAAAAAAGGAAAACCGCACGATAGTTTTCTCGGTCCTCTTAATCTAACCAAGGCCATTCAAGTATCAGTCCAATGATGGCCAATTGGAAGGAATGGGTACAGCCATGTTTTCAGAGAGGCGTTAACAATCTCAGTTATGGCTGGGCTAAATTTGTGTGTCAGTGAAGACCAGAGAAGAGATGGCACGAGGTCTTCAGAAGACGAGCTCATTTTACTAGACTTGTAACAGTTTTTACCACCAGCTGCAGTAGCCCGGTGGGGTTTCATGGTAGCCTAGCCAAAACGGAATTGCAACAATCCAGCCAAGAATGGCTGAAGAGTTTTTTAAATAATTAGCCAAGGTAGCCACGTCATACGTAATAGACCCGAAAAATCTCTAAAGGAAGGTAACCGGTCGCGATGCAATAACTGCTTTAGTCGGATGGGGCTTTATGGAGGCATGAGCGTTATCAATTTTTAGTGATACAAGCTGAATTATTCGGCCGTGCTGTTAATATCTATTGAAAGAAACCTCGCAATGTTGGCTTGCAAATTGTTCACCATCTTATGATTCTGTTTTGGGTCTGGCTGACAGGAATTCAGTTTTCGAGTGTCGAAAATTCCCGGCTTTTCTAAGCATCTGAATCGGACGAGAAAGAGGATGCTGCAATTGGCTAGACCGTCATCAGACTCAGACCTCCTAATCAGGTTTTTAAAAATGCGCTTAACGTGGCACATCCTTCGAAGTCATTTTGTGAATTGAAAGGAATCTTCACGACGCTGTGCACAAGCAGAATATGTGGGAACGTTCGCGTTAAGGGCACTCTTAAGTTTCATGTTCACAGCATCAGTGAGGGTATCGAGGCTGTCGGTCGAGTCTGGCTGCAAATCAAAAAGACCTGCCTTACGGATTTAAAGAATCTTAGAATTTTGAACATTTGCGATTGCGACTACATAAACCATATATATGAAGCACACAGTTTGATCCCAGTGGGTTTTGGGCGAGTCTTCTTTTTTAGAATTGTGTATGAAAGATGAATAGGCTGGAATTCTGCACTTCAACATCTACAAGTTTTTTTCAGCAATAGCTTGTCTACGAAATAGCCTCTAAGTAAGGCCTTTAAGACCTTGACTGCCACAATCAGCTTCAGCAGCTACCGGAAGAAGTTGTCAGACGGCTGCATAGAGGCTAGTATGACTGTAAAGTCAGTGTCATATGTGCGTGCTTCTTCTGCTGTTCTAATTAGCCGTGTGCCCGGTCACTAATCTATGCCTTACGTGCAACCTATGGTTAGGCAATCGACACAGCGAAGCCTACTCCTCACCTTGGCCAATAGTTAAGCCATTAACGAAGCGCTGCGTCAGGCCTCTAATGTAGGCCAGGAAGGATACTCTAACAGTTTACATGAATGAGGACTCACACAGCAGCCCACTCATAGTGGCGTGTCCAGGTGGAATGGCTGCCATTTTCCACGACTAACGTTTCGGTAGCGACTTGAATTGCCTCTAATAGATGGTCCTGGACCGTCAACAACGATTAAATCTTGTCCTATATTGACTCAGCATGCAACCGACGAGTACGTTTCTAGCAAATACAGTGGTCCGTGATACAAACTTTATTACTTGTGGGTCGTGCCCTCTACACAAAAATCGGACGAGTCTTGCTCTCCCGCCTGAAAATCATGGCTCTGGCGCTGTCTCCGCGACTGCGTATACCGAAAAGTCTCACCACGGATCTTGATTTTTTTTTCGAATCGTGCTATTCCCCTTACTGACCGCCAACACCAAAAGATAGAACGAAGGGAAAGAAGCAAAAAAGCTTGCAAACAATGCTTCACTGAATAATGTGTGTAGATGAGTTCAGTCTCCGTGCGACTGTAAGTGTGCTCAAGCAGATCTGGGTATGTAGGCTATGGGATGTTCGTTGTCGGATGCTGTCTAACCTTATTCGTTTCGGTAAAGAGCAGAGCTAACTAGTTTTTGGAGATACTGGCTTAAGTAGGATCACGCTTACGATCTAAAACAGAGCGTAAGATATTTTTATTCAACCTGCGACTGGTGCTATACAATTTGTGGCAATGGGTGAGGTCAAAGAACCACACGCTGAATACAATTGGTTCGGACAGTATCTGGAGGTACGCGCAAGGTGCTGATGGGTACGAAGGGGAGACAACTCATTTATTTCACGTGCGGATAACAAAACTATACAAATGCACAGCAATGTGAGGCCAATTAAGAGCTTGCAGCAGGCAATGTCGCTCACCGTAACCGGCTAAAGCTATTTTGCAACAACGTAAAGAAATTTTTTAAATCATCTGAAATTTACTTCTGGCATTCACTTTTTGACCCGTATGATAATCTAAAATAAATCTTTTCCTTTTGTTTGTCCGGGTCACCATTCCGTTTAGTTTTCGTTGCTACCCCATTGTGCTGTTCATAACTAATATTCTCCACATTGTAAAGATACCTGAACATGGCCGCTGTAAGTACACTTGGAATTTTGGGCCCACAATAGGTAGTATTAGGTATTACATTTATATTTATATTTTATATATTTAATTTTCATGTTAGGTATTAGGTAGATTGAAGCCTCCGGGATTGCTACACAAATTCCACAACGTAGCAGCAATGAATATTTGTACCGTATGCAGTGAGTAGAATTCTGCTAGCTCATTTGGTTTCTCTGCCTGGCTTTTTGAAGACCAAAAGTACCGAAAAGCCGCTGCACAGACACTTACGTAGCTTCATATAAAGCAGCCAGCTGGATCTAAGCACGATCAGATAACGAGAAAGCAGCAGTCAGTTATTAGCAATGCTGAGAACACTGCTTAGCTGTACCCTAAGCTGGCTCATTATTAACGGGAGTGTAGTGAGGGAAATTGCTACTGTTAACCTAGAATATTTCGATAGTGATAGGTTGACCACACTAGCACAATTACATGCAATGTGATATAACGTAAACCTCTCCGCCAGTACCTCTCCGCAGAGCAACAAGCACTAAGCGGATGTTGCGTAGTAGAGTTTTCTATAGCGCACTCGAAGCCTAAGCTTCTGTCGGTACACATGCGGTAGCCGGCAGACTTTACCTCGTGAAAACAAGAAAAAGCGAGAACCGTGAGTAAGTCAGCAAGGCAGCCGAGGAAGTAGGTAACAGGGAAGTAGCTGTTCAGGCGACTGGAAAGGATAATTCACATTCAGCAGCAGGATAATGTTTGTCGTTTCGTAAGAAATGTATGCCGTGTTGAAAGATCAGTGTACAGCCATCGGAAGAGCCGATGTATCGCATGGGATCCCAGAATTACAATTTTTATATGAGAGAGCATGAAACTGGCTGCTGGTAGCATGCAAGCTAGCCGTGACTGAGGATGTGAGGTACTGAGTGGTCATTCTGTAGCACTTTCCTGGCCTTGGCTGAATTTTAGCGCGAAAAAGAGCTGTTTGGAGGCGGGCTAGAAATCTTTGTCCTGGAGCAGTGAGCCAGAGAGGAGCGTCAGTGCGGTTAGAGAGCAAGAGCTTAAGAGCAAGCCAGGAAGCTCTGAGACCAGCGGGGGCGATTCGGCCTTTAGAATTGGTCCGATACCCGCGGGAGCTGCTGATTGATGTTGGCTGGCCAGTCAACCTCCGCCATCACTCTGTCCAGAAAGAATCGTCTAGAACCCATTCGCCATTCAAGCTGGACAGAGGAGACATTCTAGTGGCCTATATTCCTTGCCGTAATGGGCCGGGGTGTCGGGCCCAATACCACTAAGCGCTTGCCCCATTGTTTCAGCTAGGTATTTAAGAGTCGAGCGACGCTCGCTCTGGGTCTTTTGTCTTTAGTCTCTTCCGGTCTTCTGTCCGGCTCTGCGCTTCGACGCCATCGGACTCGTTTCTCTGAAAGCGAGGGAGGAGGGCGGGCTGACCGCCGACGATGGACGGAACAGGACAAGACAGTGCTAGCAGAATTCGGTGGACTCCACCGAATACGGTCGTATCGCGCCCGAGCTGGCATTTCGCGTTTCTTTTATGTTTTGTGTGTGCGCGCTAGCACGTGGTCTCGGCATAGGGATTTGCCGGTGCGAGCTAGACGTAGTTGGCGTGTGTGGAGTCCTAGTTCTCTGGTTAGGGTTTAGGCTCCGGTTCGAGCTCAGTCTATTTGGGTCGTTCCCCACAATAGACGTAAGTAACTTCAGTGTGGAGAAGTATTCCCTCCGCAAGAGTGCTTAAGTTGGCGTGTGTGGAGTATTCCTGCCGCACTGGTGGAAACCGAGCCCTAGTTCTCCGGTTAGGGTTTAGGCTCCGGTTCGCGCTCAGCGTGAAGAAGTATTCCCTCCGCAAGAGTGTTGGTGCTGCGAGAACGTGCGAGGAGTGTGGAGATAAAACTGAACTAGACGCGCAGCGACTTTGTACGCTTGCGAATAAAGTTCAGTAAAATCCCCAATTTGTGTGTCTCGCTTTCCAATTCACGCCACGGACTCGCGACCCCCTTTAGTAACGATAAGCAGACTAGCGCCAGAAACGCTCGTTTGCGTGGCGGCCAGCTTATTGCGCGTAGGCACGCACCGAACGGCCATAGGCGTTAGGTTACGCCGCTAGGTAAGCGGCAGGTCAAGCCTACCCCGCCGAGCCTTCGGCGTTACAATTCTGCATGTGCTAGGTAGCAGCCACAGCGGAGTGTGACTGCTGTAGCTTTCCAGGGACTGTTACCGTGCAAAGTTTTGAGTTTATGTACTCGTGCTTTGACGCTGAATAAGCTGTTTTAATACTTTGATATCGGGCTGCGACGGTACGTGCGTGCATTACGGCTGTCACGTGACTTTTACCATGTCTGGATAACAAATGTGCAGTGTATTTGTTCATGTACCAATGCAGCGGGATGGTATAGAAGGCGGTTTTGTCGATTAATCGGTTCTGCGTTTCTGTTACTCTTCTTCCCGTTTCACCGACTTGGGGAAGGTTGTTTTTTTCCGAGCCGCAATGAATTCTAAGGCGTCCTCTGCGGTTACATTCATTGAGGTTACAGCTTGAAATGGCGCGACCTTCATGTCCACAAATTTTGATCGACGGTGTGCGTTTACAACCGAGCTACGATTATCGAATCGTTAAGCCATTCAAAACTAAGGAGTTGAACTTCCTGCTCCAATACCCCGCAAATTCATTGCTCGCTGCGTTCGAAGGTCTGCCTGTGGGTGTGTGGTCAGTCAAAGGATGTGTTGCTTTTAGGCCAGCACGTCTTACAGATATTATAACTATCTATGACAGACACTGTTGGAGTGGCAAGAAAATCAAATCCCTTATACGAGCACGATCAGTCACCGTAGAAATCACAAATGCAATGGTTCACGGAGGGCTTTATTCTTTGCCTATAATGCACTAATCGCTTTGTGGTTTAGATCGGTTCAGGTATCTAGTGAAAGAGAGCTGAACTTAAAGGCGATAGGCATCCATCTTCAGCCCAAGTAGATGTTTAGCGGTCTAAACTTAGGAGAGTTATTGAGACGCGTTGAAGTCCGTTTGATCGGCGTGATTACTGACAGTAATAAAGAGAAATAGGGACAGGTGCAGATACAGCTGCAAAACTGGTCTCCAAAATTCCCAAATAATTATTTTTATAATTATATATTCGTATAATTATATAATTATAATTAATTATAGAACTCGTGGAACTTATTTATTAATAGGCAGAGTACCTGTTGTAAGCAAAGCATGATTGAATGGTTACTGGTAACATGTGCAATGTCAACCAGAATAACATGGTTAGAGGTGACACGCACATGGTCAGCAGGTAAAAACGCTTAGTAGCAGCCCGCTTAAGCACAAAAAGGACAAATCAAAAGGACCCATTAAATGAAGTGATAAACAGGTGCATTTTTAGCTTCTTAAATGTCGTCAAGTCAGGGGATATCGAGGAGGCAGGCGGGAGTGAGTTCCAGGCTTTTGGAACATACGAACTAGAGGCAAAGTTTTCAAGAAGGTTTATGTTCCAACAAGGTATAGCTAAAATTCGACGCCAAGAAGCAGTTATTTAGATGGAGCAGTTCTTGCTGGGGGGGGGGGGATCAGCTCTTTCTAGATAGGCTGGAGCCCGGGAATAGAAAGTGAGGCCTAAAAGTCAGTGAGTGACAAAGTCTCCTCGAGGTCGATTCGCTCTGCTTGATTGGGAGCCAGTGCAGGCAGTCGGCGAGAAGTGGTGCGATTTGGAAAATGAGACGCTCATAAAAGGAAAGCCTAGCTGCAGAGTTTAGCACCAACATTAATCGCCTGAATGCAAAGGCCAGTAGATCCGCAAGTTGTGAGTTACAGGAGTCTAGACGGAAAGATACAAATAGAGGGATGAATTTGTATCACTTTCAAAGCAAGCACGAATTTTAGAAAAGTTAAATAGCTGAAAGTAGGCAGAGTTGATTGTGAAGCTCATGCGGTCTTTAGTGAAAGGCCAATATGGAACAGGAAACCTAGATTTTTCGTAGCTGCAGCAGAAAATGTGCTGGCAAAGCCCATTTTGAGCATTCGGTTTTCTTACATCTCAGTCGCACTTAGTGTGCTTATAAATCATAAGTTAGCAATATTGTCAAGCAATTTGAGAGTATAAACTGCGAAAAGAAGCGGACCAAGCACAGAGCCGTGAGGCAAAAATTGTTTTAGAGGTTCCTCGAATGAAATTTTTCTATTCAAATCACTACTTTGGTGTATCCCACTAAGACAGGACCAGAACCAATCTTTTCACTTGCCAGTGATAATCAGACGAGACGATATGCACCCGAGAATGACTTGGGACGCAGTTTTGGGCTCCAACAGTTCAGCGAGCGAATGGAATAACTAGTTATATGAAGGATCCAAGACCACGAGGTCTTTATGGGTTGGTATGCCTGCTACTCGAGAGGAAGGTTACGTGCCGTTAGCCGCTGACCCCTATTAACCACTTTGACTATCACAACCCCCGTTGTAGTCTTTGTGATTACTTACGAAGTATTCGAAGTTCATGGCCATTCAAAACCTCATTTATTATGAACGGTCGTGTATGCGATTTGTTGTTGGGTTGACGATCGCTTCGCCCGGTCAGGGACGGCGGGCTAGAACCTTCTAGAAGAGGTTCTTCCCTCCCTCTCCAAAGCCTCCATACTCCTGGTAGAATCAGCAAGTTCTCCTTTTCTGCAACCGTTGGCGATAACCCCACTTTCCACCGCTGACCTTATCAAATTAGGTATAAAAGAATCTTTCTCGTGAAGAGCCACGCCTAGTTAGCTCAGTGGGCCTTCGGTGTGCTGGCGACGGTCAAGCGAATAGAATGGGAGTGACGGGCTCCGAGGCGGCCGCGCTCAAAACTCCGCAAGGAGCTCGGAGAAAATCGCCACAAATCTGCAATCAGTGGAGATGGACTGCTCAGGGAGTTGAGCTTTACCAAGACGCCTAAGCGAGTCTTGGCCAGCTGGCCACCTGTCGATGTCATCAAGGAAGTGAGTGCCTTCGCGAGGCGACCGAAAGTCGCCACCGGCAGCGCCTCTTGAGAACAAGCTGTGGTTTGTGGTTCTCTATGCATGGCTCAGATCGCTGGGCTCGCCTGCACACTGCAAGTACAGGCAGACCGGTAGTGGCCCAGGGACAGGCCAGTGCACGGCTGTGGTATGATGGCTGTGGTGTATCCACAGGCCGTCTCACGGGATGAGTTGTGGCTGGGAGAGAGTAGGGGGGGGGGGGGGGAGGAGGAGGGAAGGCCAACCTGGCAGAAGGCAGTTGTGTCTGGGGGAGCGCTGCAGGCGCACGCGCGAATATACGTTCCTGCGAACCAGCTTCGGTGTTCTGCCTGCGCCCGCGTACGTACTCAGTTGGAAGAGCACAGTTTAATCTACAAGCTATTTCTCGGCGGAGCGACTGTCTGACCCGTGTAAACATGCTGCTGAAGTACTACCACGCCCGGGACGACTTTGCTAGACTTGGCAGAGCTCGCAGCGGCGGCAGAGCTCGCAGCGGCGGCGGTAGTCAGCAGCGGCGGTAGTGCCAGCAGTGGAGGCAGAGCCCGAGCTGGAGGCAGAGCCAGCACTGCCGGCAGAGGCAGAGCCCGTAAAGGCAGCGGCGGCCGAGCAAGGAGCAGCAACGGCGAACGCCAGCGAGACGGCTGCGGCAATTGCCAACGAGGCGGTGGAGGCGAACGCCAGTAAAACGCCAGCAGAGGCACACAGTGGCGCTGTGGAGACAGGCGAGGCGGAAATATGTACGGGCTGGCGAGGCTTGAAAGCTGGGGCCATATATAGCCAGCATGCGGTCAAAGGTCGTGCTGTCGCGTGCCTCCTCCGAGCGGCCGTTCCCTAGCCTCGGGCTAGACGGGCACCGCGACCAGCGAAGTTCGGGGCAATCACGCCAAGTTTTTCAGGTGTCTGTATGATGCTGATCCGTAAGATCAAGGGGGTGTGGTTTGTGGTTCTCTGTGCATGGCTCAGATCGCTGGGCTCGCCGGCACACTGCCAGTTAGGCAGACCGGTAGTGGCCCAGGGACAGGCCAGTGCACGGCTGTGGTCTGACGGCTGCTGTTTATCCACAAGCCGGCTTTGTCTCCCGCCGACTCACGAGATGAGTTGTGGCTGGGAGCGATAGGGGGGAGGAGTGAACGCGGACATGGCAGAGGGCAGTTGTGTCTGGGGGAGCGCTGGGTGCAGGCGCACCGGACAATGTAGGCTCCTGCAAACCAGCGTCGGTGTTCTGCCTGCGCTGCGTACGTACTCAGTTGGAAGACACTGTTTAATCTATGCAAGCCACCTTCCTCCGTCGCTCGCGTAACTGCTAATGGTGACAGTAGTCATTCCTGAGAGTCTGAAGAGATGCAGTAGCCGGTTCTAGGAATAATTTGTTACTAGCAACGAGGATTGGAGAACTTTTTAAGATCGTGTGCTGGCATTCGCTGTTACGTCGCTCTATACTCGAACTCAGACATAACTCTTGGAACTACATTTTAATCAGGCTTGTTATAGTACTTCCCGGACTTTAAGCTCGATTGATTCAGCCGTGCATTGATCAAACCTTAAATTTTCTTAAAACGGTGCCTTAATTTGCATGCTCAATAAGTCTGAAGATACCGAATAACGTCAAGATATCCTCAATCTGGACAATATCTGGAAAGAACATCAAAGTCCAGCTGCGTATCGCTGCATTTGCTCCGGCCGCGTGAATTACCGCACGCGTGCCTATGCCTATTGAAATTGTGCATATCTTCCCAAGAAATTCGCTTAAAATGATGAATTTTCTAGCAAACACTAAATGCACAGTAAGAGCTTAAGTTCTCTCAGGGCTCTGTTAAAATAGGTTACCATTATTTTTTCTTAGTATGCAGCCTTTATAGCAGCTTGAGTGGATCATAAGCAAGCGAAGTTGCACTTAAGGGGAAAGGCTGGCTGATTCAACTGCCTCAAATTGTAAAGCAGCAGAGGAGCCGGGAGATCGGATATCGGCCACCTTTTGCCGTGGGCAAAAGGGACTCTGTGCCCACTGCAAACGGCTCGAATCCACGACTCGAATCTTGAAAGGCGAGCGCCTTAGGCCTGAGCTAAGACTCCGGATTAGGTAATGATATTAAGAAAATAGGCCAATGAAGCTCTCCTGCATTGTTACCCGAAAAATGGGCTCGCGTGCACTTATAGCGGGCGGATAATTCCAATGAGTCGCCGACTGCTCGCCCGGCACGCACGTCCTAATATTGGTTGCTACACTTCACTAGGGGTAGGAAGGTTGGGCACTTGCTCTGCGCTCGGGATTCGTTCCGAATTAGATCACACACTACACAGCTGGCCGATGCGGTATTTATTGTTTAATTCGACGAGATATTTTAGGAGACATGACTTTCGCTGAGCAAGTGGTCTTCACCATTGACAGTGGTATACTATGAAACTCGTGGCGGTAAATATGGCAGGCAGCCAGTGCTAAAACGGTTATGCACCTGATATGTGACCATGCAAGCTCATGCGTACTCAGGGTTGGTCTAAAATCAGTATTTAGTTTACCCTTCGTCTTTGAGCTGATTTTATTGTGGTTGTGATGCATTATCTGCGGCAAATCTCTTAACAAACATTTCCGAGAGCTCTTACGGCACGGAAGATCGCACATTTTAAGCAAGAGTCGACTGAAAAGTTGCTTTTAACTAATAATAGAGCTTTGCCAGTATTAATACGGGCAAACTGGTGCAGATAAAATGCAGTCGCAGAACACAAAGTGTCTCCAAGTAGAGACGAAGCATAAAGAGAGGGGTCGTAACCCTGACACACGATTCACGAATTAGATACGCCGGCGGCTAGTAACCTGTGTGCTAGTTACGATCGCTTGTGCCTATTATCGCTTTTTTGTCGTAGTTCAAATGCATTCCTGGATGTTATTCCTGTAGCTAAGACCTGTGAATTATGCATTAACAAAATAAAAACGCCCAGGAGCCGCCGCCGGGCCTCAATCTGACACACCACTTGTTTGGCGGGAGCTTCGAGCAGAGTACCCGCTCATTTGATATTCCTAGCATTGCCTCGAACCACTCTGCACGCTCTCTCTCTCTCTCAAGCTTTACTGTGAGTAACTCTTAACTTAGTGGTCGTCAGGCCGGTTATAACTCCGGCATTCTAACTTGACGCCTTTCCTTGAAATTCTCGCTCAACTTGCCATAAACCCGCAGTAATAAGGGACCTTATTTCTAAGAAAAATCTCGACCTAATCTACTGGGCTGAAACTTAGCTAAAATCGGTAAACTGTGCGATCATTAAAGAAGCTATGCCGGCTAGTTTCTCCTCCTTCACAACCCTAGAGCAATCAAAACTAGAGGTGGAGTTGCTATTACACGCTCTAAATTCGACTTCTAGCCGTTTGCAGTGCCCTCGAACCAGTCTTTTCAATATATTGCCTTGATTTCACCTGACAACAAGCTACCGACGGGGGCATGAGTCTATCGCCCTGCAGCAGGTACCAAGTCAACATTTATCTCAGACTTCTTTGATCTTATTTCGATTCTGTGTACAAGAAATCAATATTTCATCATTATGAGGGAAATCGAAATTCATTTGGATAACAAATCTGACGTCTTCAGCACTGAATTTCGTGTACTGACTGACTCATTGTCTCTTGTGGCTCATGTGCTTGGACCTACTCAAATCAAAGGTCGCACACTTGACCAATTCTTCTCGTACAACTGTACTTCGTCATAACCAAATCCTGCTTATCTGACCACAGGAAGATCTCATTCAGTCTACAGTGTGTACCCTCCTCTTCATCTAAAATACCCTGTGAATTGAGAAACCTCGTGACCCTTGAAATCGATGCTGCTCTTGCGGGAATATTTGCATCGCCTCTGCTGCTCAATCCCCCTTCCAACCTATCATCACTGGTTAGTTACTACAATACCACACTAGCCGACATGCTCGTAGAGTTACACATTTGACTTAGCGCACTGTGCGCCCTCCCTCGCCGAGACGGCCCACGATTTACCAGAAAAATTAAATTAGATAGGTCTATTAAGTGCAAGCTTAAAAAGCATACAAAAGATCAGGACTGACTGTACGTAAAAAATCGCACAAGGACTACTGTAGATCGTACCAATCGATCATAGCAAAGGCTAGGTATAACTCCTATAAAAACATTGTTGAATCACAAATGCACTAGCAAGAAATGCTACTGTCGACGACCAACCTTCTCCTTAACTGCTCCCAGGTTAGCTCATTACCTAGCGATTCCTGTGGTTATCTATCTGAGTAGTGACCTCTTCCGGAAGTTCATATACCAATCAAATGACAAGACAAATAGTCCATTTGACCGTATTCTCACTGTCCTGATTCTAAGATGCATCGATCTGATGCTGCCATACAAAACTAACATCATAAATATGTCATTTGCCTCAGGTCATGTACCACAACCTTTGAATGTAGGCAGGCGACTACTCAAGAAAGCAACACTGGACCATGAGAGCCTGAACCACTTGCGCCCAGTCTCCCTTCTACCATTCCATTTATACCATTCAAAGCCACTCGAACAAGTCGCGGCTGACCATCAGACCTTATATATTGAAACTTCAAACCTTGCAAGCAAGTTCCACTCCGGTTTTAGAGTTAATCACTCCACAGAGTCAGCATTACTTCGGGTGTTTAGCGACTTATTTATGAATGAAGACTTAGGTAGATTCCCTCGGCAAGTTTTGCCCTATCCATAGGTAGCTTTTGATGCTATCTATAACCAAGTCTTTCCTGAGTGTCTCTCATCTCGCCTGGGCTTCACTTGCACTGTATTGCAATGCTTCAAGTTCTATCTCAGTGGGAGACTCCAGAGTAGTTATGTGAATAAACAAAGGTGATTTGAAGAACCGCTGAAGTACAGGTTACCTCAGGGCCCTGTGTTTGCTTCGCTTGTTTTCACAGAATACACGACCTCTTGCCAGTAGTATCAAAAGGTACAGTCTTAGGCTTTCACTTAAATGCAGATGACACTCAGCTGTACCTTTGCTTTGATCCCTCTAAGCGGTAGAGCTCGTCGAATTCTCTCGTCACCCTTTCTGCACGTATTGATGTCATTGGCACATCCAGGCTGCTAATTATCTTAAATTGAATGAAGATAGAACTATAACTTACTAATTATGGGAAAACCAAGTCTGATTAAGAAATTGTAAAGGCTACGACTCAAAATTGGCTCTGCCAGCATATCTCCTGTTAAATCGGCACGAAATGTAGGTGTCATGTTCCAAAGTGACCTTTCATTAGACGACCACATCAGCTCGACAATGAAGTCTGCCTACTTTCAGCTACATAAGATTAATAAAATTCGGGCTTGTTTAGATAAGGATACCACGTCTAAGTTGGTCCGTGCATTTGTGACATCCCGTCTTGACTTCTGTAACTCACTGCTTGCTGGCCTACCGGCATGTGCAATCAGGCGATTGCAGCTGGTGCAAAACTCTGCAGCTAGGCTTGTCTGTCGTGAGCGACGCAGTTGCCACATCACACCACTTCTCGCCGACCTGCACTGGCAACCAGTCAAGCAACGGATTGACTTCAAGGTTTCGTCACTCACTTTTAGGTCACTTCATTCTTCGGCTCCAGCCTATCAATCAGATCTACTCCCCCACCAGACCAAGCATCGTACCACCCGCTTTTCGGAATCCAACAGTCTACCAACTCCTCGTACAAACCTCAAATCTTTTGGAGACCGTGCATTTAGTTCGCATGCTCCCAAAGCCTGGAACTCACTCCCGACTTATGTCAGAACATCCCTGGCTTGACCACATTTAAAAAGAACTTAAAACGCGCCTATTCAGGACAGCCTTTAGTGGGTTCCTGTGATTCATCTTTTCTGTGCTTATGCGTGCTGACACTGTGCATGCTGCCACTAACCACATTTGCATGCTGACCCTGTGCATGTCACCCCTAACCATGTTATTCATGTTGTTTATCAAGCATGATATTACTCACGATTCAATCGCGTTTCCCTTCGCAGCAAATGTAAAGCGCCTGGAAAGAGATTGAGTTCCCTTTGCAGTAAATGTAAAGCGCCTAGTGAGAGATTGAGATCTCTGAGGGTGCTTTATCAAATGCATTATTATTATTATTATTATTATTCTGTTCTCTGACGACGCTTTATCAAGTGCATTATTATTAATATTATTCATGCCTACGTTTAGCTACATAGCATAGTTAAATTCGGGCTTGCTTAAAACGGATACCTCATCTAAATTGGTCCATGCATTTGTGACATCCCGTCTTGACTTCTGTAATTCCCTGCTTGCTGGTCTACCGGCCTGTGCACTCAGGAGCTTACAGCTGGTGCTTAATCCTGCAGCTAGGCTCGTCTGTAGTTAGCGTCTCACCAAATTCAGTTGCCATATCTCACCACTTCTCGCCGACCTGCGCTGGCTCCCAGTCAAGCAAAGCATCGAATTCAAAGTTCTAAGATGGCGCTGTAATAAACGTATTATTATTATCATTGTTATTACGAGATAGAAAAACAGTCATCCCCGTTAGTGTGTACCCAAGTTCCAGGGGTCAAAGGCTAGTTCCCGCCAAACCCCGCCATACTCCAGCCACGCC
Source organism: Cristatella mucedo (assembly GCA_009760855.2). NCBI lineage: Eukaryota > Metazoa > Bryozoa > Phylactolaemata > Cristatellidae > Cristatella > Cristatella mucedo. Next base: position 2,805,880 of record WPIO01000020.1, read on the forward strand.
GCCGCTGGCTAGGCCACTGAACCAGGGTAAGACGAGCGGCCCTCAGGTTAAACATCTTTATAATAACGCATGCGCCAACAACAGAGGAACTAAGCAAGTCTACAAGGAGGGTCCTAAACAAAATACACTATAGGGGCGCAAGACGACGAAGCAAGCGCGAACAAACGTGTTAATGTAACGTAATGTAATGTATCTCCGTCTGTAACACCACAAAGTCATATAGACCACGTGGGTGTTATGCAGGAGAGTTTTGTATAGCGCACTCACAGCCTAAGCGGCTTTCGGTAAGACTTCGTCTCATGCAACAAAGAAAAAGTGGGAAGCATAGCAGAGTCAGGAGAGCAGTTGAGGTAGTGAGTAGCATGGAAGCAGCAGCTTAGAACCACTGAAAAGGATGTGCCATAGTCGACAGTAGGAGAGTAGTTGTCGTTGCGTAAGAATTGTGGAAGCAAGTTCCCCAGCCTAGGACCTGCAGAGCTAAAGCTTCTATCGCCAACGGTCTTTAAGCGGAGGAATGGGACAGCTAATTTATTGTCCACAGAGGACCTGAGGGCGCGAACAGGCTGAAACTGATGCTAGTTGGTCAGTCGGCTTCCACAGTCCTGTCGCTGTACCGACTCCGAATCCAACAGTACGAGCGTACGCCGTCCAAAACCCGGCTAGCTGAGTAATTGCTTGGCTAGTTGGAGTCGACGTCCACCACAGTCGAGAGCTTCCGCCCAAGGACGCCAACACACGGGGGTCCCGAAAACGCTACACGGGGAACGCGGAATATACAAGTCTCAACAACGAGCGTGCTATCCAGCTCCGCTCGGGCCTTGGGTACTCGTTGCCTTGCGTGCGTGGCCGCATCGCCGTAGCACGCCTGCAACCATCCAGGTGCATAACTCGGCGAGACCGGGAGCCTCCAACACCATGACTTACTCGGCCATTTTCTCCTACCCAAAAGCCCGGGTGACCTCACGTCACCGCACGTGCCGTAGGTCCGACCCCGGCCTAGCCGGTGACCCTTACCCTCATTATAGCCGTCCGGTCCCAGCCAACCGAATCTAGCCTAGGTACAAGTGTAAATCTGCACACGAGGTACTGGTATTTCCCGCTGAACGTTCCCCCTTCGGACATTCTCCACCGGGACATTTCGTCCCCCCCCCGACATTCCCCACCCTGGGTTAGGACATTCCCCCTGGTATACGTTTTAGGGTTTAGGTTTTAGGGTTTAGGTTTTAGGGTTTAGTGTTTAGGGTTTAGTGTTTAGGGTTTTAAGGTTTAGAGTTTTTAAGGTTTAGGGCTTAGAATTTAGGGTTTAGAGTTCTTAGGGTTTATGGTTTAGTGTTCAGGGTTTTAGGGTTTAGGGCGGCCTTTGCCTCCCCGCCTAAATCCACCCGTGCTCGTAATCCGCGCTTTAATCAGTGCATAACTAGATCTCTTGAGGTCGATGTATACTCCTACCTCTTGAGGCTTAGTGCTAATTTTCAGGAACGCTCGGCACGCCGCAGCGGGCGCACCCGCTTTGACGGGTAAGAACACGTGTCTGGCGGCGTCGAGTGAGACATAACTTCCTCAAGACCAAACTGTATAGCTCGCCGCTGCCATCAGCCATCGCAACCGCCGCCGCCGCTCGCTCCATCAGAAACCATCCTTCCAATCCATTCATTCCTCTAATTATACTGAATTGATTTTATTTTAATAGAGCATGAGCTTAATTTAATCATATATATATATATATATATATATATATATATATATATATATATATATATATACATATATATATATATATATATATATATATATATATATATATATATATATATATATATATATATATATATATATATATATATATATATATATATATATATATATATATATATACATATATCAGTATTCTTAGTTATACATTCATCAACATAAGGGGATATGTCCTACCCCCGGGGAAATGTCCTGGGGGAAATATCCTAGGGTCTACGGGGGATGTCCGGGGGAAACGTCCAGAGGGAAATTTCCTACAAGCCAGCACACAGCGTCTGAGCCATGTCTTTGCTATGCACATGGACCTGGAAACAAAGTCATCAGGAACGTAACTAGAGTTAGCAGCACTCACACTGCTTGTTGTGCAGACACCAGCAGTAGTAGTTTCTTAGTAAAGGAAAGTAGCTTTGACTTTCGTCAGAGCCGAATTCCATAGCCTCCAAAGAATTTGAGGTTCAAGTTTCAAGGTTTAAGGTTCAGATTCACTGGATCACGTACTGTATAACCGGCGTAGCAAAAAACAACTTTTTTTTACTTACACCGTCAGTCAGGACTAAAGTATCTGACACCTGCATGTTGTCAGCAGCCATGTACACCCTGTCGTTCAAAATCATATTCTCGTTTTTGAAGTCGTATGATAATTTTTATATTTTAGTAGACGGAGCTTAAAATAAGGTATTTGAGGAAGACGCGTCTAACTTTTGATTCAGAAGTAAAAAAGTTTCTGCCGCCAACGCATCCAAACTCACACTGGACTAGTACGCCCAAATGTTGCTGAATAGCGCTCGGCATCCCTTCCCGCTCTAGACGGCGGCTTCAGACGACTCCAAGCACATTGTGGATCTTTACTTATTAGTATAATGTAATAATAATGATATTAAATTTCTATAGCACCCTCAGAGAACTTAATCTGTTTCTAGGCGCTGTATATATGCTGTAAACTTCCTCGTCACACCTTCATTTACTCCGCTGGTCTCTTCGCGGCGATAGGGCGGATGTGCTCTTGAATGCATAACGACACATACTCCTCTGCTGCTGAGTGTGCCACATCCTTTCCAGCCGTCCTGAGCTGCTGGTTCCGTGCTAATTACTACATCACCTGCCTACCTGAATCAGCTGTGCTTCTTACTTTCTTTTTTGAGTGCAACGAAGTCTGTTGACTAGCGTCCGGATGCCGCTTAAGCTTTGATGGATCTATGTGGAAAAAATCAGCGAAACACCCGCCCACTTGGTCGGTATGGCTTTGTGGAGATGAAAGCGGAGATACATCGCATTCAATTTCTAGGCCACCGGTACTGCCTCGTGACTCCAGCAGCCTGACCGTAGTTTCATTATTAGCTTGGTTAAAGAACAATGCTCCTAGTCAATTTCTTCATTTTAATTAGGCTGGTCTTTGAAGTTTTCAAAAGATTCAGCTGGGTATTTATTTGAATTCCGAATTGCGGAATAGTAGGGAGCTTTTTCATGGTATACTACTAAATACCGGCGTCGCAACGGATGTAACTCGATCGCACTAATAAAGGAATCCATTTTCAGGTTCAGTGTTCTGCATTACGATGAGCGATAAGCTCATTACAAAACGTCTGCTAGGACGCATCAATAAAAATTCCTTACTTCCGTAACCAAGTTTTACAATCGCGGAGTAGCAGCCTCCACGTCTTGACAGAACTAGTCCTTAAACACAGAGCTCGTAAACAATGGCATAACAAGGGTGAACAGGGGGACAGATGCTCCCGGGTGCTAAGGTCAACGGGCGAAAAAAAAGAAAAATGCATAGTGCGTATTGTTTAAACTTTTTCATGTGAGATTTCAATCCTGATTTCAGGCAAGTCCTTGATTCAATTGATTTGATAACTACTAGTGAGTCGTAATGTTAGTTAAGCTGAGCTAGTTAAATGAGTCGTAATGGCCCACTAAGTAAGGCGGTTGCTTTTCACTGGTTTGGTTTCGAGGCCATGGGTTCGAAGCCTATCGTCGGCGATCCTTCATTTCGCTGCAAGCGGTGGTGATAGCCTTGAGGGCTCTTTTGCTGCTATACAAAAGGCTGTTAAATCAGGCGGTATTTTAATCATTTTTTGCAGACTAAGACAAAGCTAGGCTTTCCTGGCTGTGGCAGCTAAGCTGTGTCACACGAGACAGAACTCATCCGGTCCATGCAGTGTTGTTGACGGGACATAGTCTTCCGATCACTCGGACTGTTCGTCGCCAAAATAGTAAGCTTGAGAAAGCGAAAGTGACTGATTATTTTTTATTGTATCATACTAGGAGAAATTGCATGTACTGAATTTACAGCGTGTAGACAACGTCGGCACTTCCAATTTTCAGAAGCCTCTTTTTCAAGATCCCCGAAGGTTTCAATCTCTTCCTCCAGAGACGTATAAAGAACGATGCAAAGGTGGTTTTAATCCAGAACAGCCTCCGTGATGCTGCATCGTCACTACGGTTACTGTGGATTTTTTTCATATTTTGGTCACCGCGATCTATTTTCATAGTTTCAAGGGAGGAAGGAAAAGGACAAGCGGTGCCACTGTGCACAGAAAACGAAAACTTGAGGACACGAAGAAGGAAGCTAGGAAGCATGCCCATCAAGGTACTAGAATTTCTCTCGCAGAAGGCAAGGCTCGAGAACCGTGAATACGCAGAATGAAAATAGGAAAATGTTGACAATCAAAGAGGGAATAAAGGAGAACAGTTTGAGGAGTGAGAAACCAAGCAGGACGGAGACAGTGGCAAGAACATGGAAGAGGAGGCAAGGAGTGGCGGCAGAATGCAAGACAGTGGACTGGAGAAGCAAACACTCTGCGCTCGACGAAAGATTCACGAAAATGAAGTTTCGCTCTGTGAAGACGAAGACAGTCACCATTTGGACCGCGGGGGTCCAAGCACTATCACAAGAATAGTAGATAAGGATACTACTAAAATTTCCCAAGCGCTGACCCTGAATTATATTGGCTACCTGAAATTTAGCTAGACCTCTGCTTTACTCGTTATTCAGTAGCAACTTCAAACTGAACTAGTACTACAAGGATCAAGCCTGTTTCAGAAAAACGGTCTATTTGGTGGAAAAGGTGGTTCGGCCATGAGCGCAGCATGGTTCAAGAGGCAACTTGATAATGCACGTGAAGTTGGCAGGACCTGATTGGTGTACTCTCCCTCAAGACAGTCGAAATAAAGCTTCTGTTGTTTATCTTCCTTATGTTTGCCCAGAATTCCTAATCGTCACTTAAATTGCATCGAGTTCTTGGTTTCTCAAAACCCGGCAGTGCAGATCACGAAGAGAGTATTGGCCTGGCTCGTGAGAAAAACTTTCGAAACTTATAGGGACTGCTTCATCTTGTAGCTCAGTACGATCCACTTCTGTAATCACACCTGGATCACGCCATTAAGAATCCAAAGTCAGTCTCCTATCTGTCTACACAAATCATAAATGAGTTCCTGAGTATACTTGCTTTCACAGTCAGAGACAAACTACTCAGCAACGTACGGCGAGACAGCTACTAAGCAATTCCGTTAGACTCAACTCCTGATTTGTCACACTGTGAGCAGATTTATGAGGTCATTAGAAACGTCGAAGTTGCCAACAAAACAGTCTCCATCAAAGTGTTTTTCCTAGGCTTTCGTCATATATAAAATAAAGATGCTGCAGACAATGAGGGTCTCATCTTGGAAGAACTTGAATCTGAAGAAATATCATTGCAAGCAGAAGGTCGCAGTGCTGCAATAACCCAGCAGTCATGTCTGGCCACTTTTCAGGTGTCCGAAAGAAAATACTGTCCAGAAATGAGAAGGTAATATCTGTAAACTGTGATAACCACAACCTTGAACTTGACAGGAGTTCATGCTCTTATCATAATCTTTCTTGGACCAATAGTTTGCACTTAGTTAATTTTTTCCATATCAACTCTGAGATGAAAAGAGCTTATGAAAGTCAGAGCCATTTCTTTCAAGTATGATTCTGCAACAAAGTAGAGTGCAAGAGTGGAGGTTGTCAAAGCTATCAATTATTGCCTGAACAGCATCGTTAGTCTTTTGAAAAAACCATCCGAGGATACAAGTGGAACACTTGAACTAAGAAGTGAAGCTGGCAGTCTCCTACATTGTATCTTGAACTTAACGTTTTTGGCTTTATTTTCATTTTTTTACATAATAATATAATAATTATAATAATAATGCACTTGATAAAGCGCCCTCAGAAAACTCAATCTCTTTCTAGGCGCTTTACATTTGCTGAAAATGGAAATGCAATTGAAGGGTGAGTAATATCATGCTTGATAAACAATATGATTAACCTGGTTAGGGGTGACATGCACAGGGTCAGCATGCAAATGTGGTTAGTGGCAGCATGCACAGTGTCAGCACGCATAAGCACACGAAAGACGAATCACAGGGACCCACTAAATTCTGTCCTAAATAGGTGTGTTTTTAAGTTCTTTTTAAGTGTGGTCAAGTCAGGGGATGTTCTGAAGCAAGTCAGGACGGAGTTCTGGGATTTGGGAGCATATAAACTAAATGCACGGTCTCCAAAGGATTTGAGGTTCGTACGAGGAATTGGTAGACTGTTGGATTCCGAAAAGCGGATGGTACGATGATTGGCCTGGTGGGGGAGTAGATCTTATAGATAGGCTGGAGCCAAAGAATGAAGTGACCTAAAAGTGAGCGACAAAACCTTGAATTCGATCCGTTGCTTGACTGGGAGCCAGGGCAGGTAGCGAGAAGTGGTGAAATTTGGCAACTGCGACGCTCACGACAGACAAGCCTAGCTGCAGAGTTTTGCACCAGCTGCAATTGCCTGATAATAACAATAATAATAATGCACTTGATAAAGCGCCCTCAGAGAACTTAATCTCTTTCTAGGCGCTTTACATTTGCGATCGCACATGCCGGTAGGCCAGTAAGCAGTGAGTTGCAGAAGTCGAGACGGGATGTCGCGAATGCATGGACCAACTTGGACATGGTATCCTTTTCTAAACAAGCCCAAATTTTAGCAATTTTATTTTACAGCTTCCTAAGGAAGATTAACCGCGTTCACAAAAGACAGCAGGATCTAAGGATAAACTTAAAAGACGCCTATTATGACCTAAACTCGCTTGAGATTGAGTTGCCAAGACATTGAGACGACCTGCGCCACGAATCACTGCTAAATGCCAAAAGGAGATGTGAATTTTTGGAAGTTGCAGTTGAACAAATAATCCTCACGAAGGACACAAATACATTACGTACTCTCTCAAGATGTTGGTCTCACTTCAAAAGGAAATAATTAAAGACTAATAAAGAGCAGGACTACCTCAGACATTAAATTAAAATTAGGTTTTCCTTGCTGACAGATATTGATGTCGAATATGGTATCTTTTTGGAAGGTTAATAGCTTTTGAAGACACTTGACGAGATTAAACTCCGCCAGCAATATCTTGACCTTGCAGACTTCTGTTGTTCAGACATTAGTGAAACAAAGCTGCACTAGAAATGTGTGACTGGAAAACGCTTCTCCAAATCATTCCGTCACGAATCGGCACGATAGACTCCCTCGAATTCGTGTCTTTCGATGTCAGTTATGGAGAAGACGTGTTTCGTAATCTGAGAGTTTGCTTTGCAAGTTATTCGCATCAGCAGCTGTATCAGCTGCCAATCTGCAAAACACTGGCAAATATTGAATTTTAAACTGTAAGAGAACAGTTTGCCGCGTTCAAGGCTAAGAGAAATTCATTTAAGTTAAAGCTGTGATAGCTACATTCTACCCGTACTACGGTTAATAAAACTGTATCGACTCTATATGCCTGCTAGCGTCCTTCTTTTCATTTTATTTTCATTTTCATTTTCGTTTCAGCACTTTCTCACTGGTGGAGCTATTTTACAGCAATCTCTGACAAAGGAGAGGGGCATTATTTGTAACTTTGTCCTGGCGACAAAAGGACTCACTGCCAAACTGCTCGAAAATAAATATTAGCTGATTTAACGACCACATTCGTGTAACGACAGAAGAATATCTTAACGGCTATCGCCATTGCTTACAGTTGGCCATAAAGGATCTCCCGCTGCAGGATTCCTACGCACGTACCTCGGTCGCGAGGAGCGAGCATCTTGCTACCCGGTGGGTAACGGTACTAGAACGCGTAGCGAACACCAGTGAAGAACTGAGAGCCTCGAGATCGCGGGTAACGGCTTGTAGTTTGGAGCGCCAGCAACGAACGCCGACAGAACGAATGGCAGCGTGCCGCAGCAGCAATGAAGAACGCAAGCTCGTTCCTTGAGACTTCGCTCCTCCGAGTTCGTATCAGAATTTCGGAGACTTCATTCAACAGCGAGGGATGGCTACAGGCGCTATTCAGTGGCGAAGTCAGTCGTCAGAGTCACTCCTGCTCCTGAGAAGGTTGTCATGAACCGCCAAGAGTGCTAACCCTTACGAGTCGCTAACTCTAGAACTTAATACTTGACTTTTTGATAGAGGAATTTAGCTTTTGTACTAATACCTTCTCAGACGTTTTTTTAACTTATTCTGGCACAGTGTCGACTTTCTAATTTGTAGCCTGGCTACAGCATCTTTAAAGGACAAGACCTGACGCTAAGGAAGTATTCGTTATACTAGTTGCACTGGACAGCAGGAAATTTTTAATTCTAAAAATGAGAGTAGTGGCCATTGGGTATAGAGAGATAATAGCCTTCTGGAAATGTGATGAGCTGCAAGATAGTAGTGCCAGGTCAATAGTGGCAGCGGTGGACGCAAAGTCAGGAATGAAGGAAGAGAGTCAAGTTTTACTCACCGCTTAATTGCATTTCCCTTTGCAGCAAATTTAAAGCGCCTAGAAAGAGAGATTGAGTTCTCTGAGGGTGCTTTATCAAGTGCATTATTATTATTATTAAGTGAAATTTTTAGGGATATGAGATTTCCGAGTTTATTTAAATTTTTATCGAAAAAGGTAAAAATGATCTGCAAGATTGCCAAATGGATTACTTCACAAGGTGTTGCTGTGCGAGAGCTAGTCAAGGTACCGACTCGGGTAGCAGCTAAGGAGAAGGTTGATTTTTGACATTAGCATTTTTGGTATACGCACTTGTGATTCTACTACATTTATATAAATTCTAGACTAAGCATTAGAAAGGATGGATTAATATGATCTCCAATAGCCCTAGTTTACCAAGCGATGTTCAGCCAGTCATGCTGCAGCTGCACATGCATTCTCCAGCTCGTTCGTAAAGTCTAAGCTACTTTAATGACCACAGAAAACCAAAGCTTGGCTTGACGAATGTGGACAACTTGCTTAGTCGCAGTAGCAAAATTATTGAGAACATTAGCTAGCTGTATTGTAACACTCTACCAATGAGGGCAGGTTCGATAAAAGATTAAACATTATAGGCAAGAGAATACTACCTTGTACGGACAGCACCAACAGAAAGAGCGTCAAAATGTCCCAATTTACAGATAATTTTTGGAAACTGAGAGGAGACGATCTGAAGAATAAATAAAATCCTCACGTGGTCAGGTGTGCATCCTTTTTTGAGAATATATGTTGACAGCATCCACTACGAGACAGTATTCTATTTAGAGTGCGACCTTTGTCGTAACTAGGGTCTCGCTAATTAGCCACTACAGAAAATGAATCTGCCGACGTAGGAAATTCGGCATATACGAGGCTGGTTAGGTGATAAAAGTTAGTGTCAACATCACCCGCGACCGAGATGGGAAGTTCTTGGAGCACTGGTTCAAAATTAAATCTAAAATTGAATATGTGGTACCTAGAGAAAGAGTGATATATTGCTGCCCCGATTGTAAGCTTGCTGTTGGAATTTCCAACAACATGCTGACAATAATGGCAGTAATATTCTAGAATTGGGTGATAATCTAGTGGCAATATTAATCTAGAACCGAGTGATTCTCTAGTGACAGTTATACTGTACAGTTGAGTGACTCGCTAGCGGCCTTAATAATCTCGAATCGAGTGATACTTTAGTGGCATTACTACTAGGGTCTATAGAACCGAGCTCTTCTAATTTGGAAGAACTCGTTTCTAGAGATTGAAAGACAGCTCCGAAGTGACAGCCTACTGTTGTAATTGAACGATTGTGTGTTAAACAATACAATAATTCCACCACCAGTTTTAATGAGCTACGAGTGCGGCAGACAGAAAAGCCTGTCTGGTGTTTTAGGCTATTGTTGGGCTGCTGTTAGATTTCAGCTAGCTCTCGGATTAACCATAAAAACGTTTGATCGTGCTTCTTTTGCAGCAAATGTAAATTGCCTAGAATGAGAATGAGTTCTCTGATGGCGCTATACCAAATGTATTATTTTTTACTGATATTATTATTATTACAAAAACAAACAGTTTAATGGTATCATTAAGTGTCGCGTAACGTATTTTTTTAATGTTAACTTCGAAAGGATGCATCAAATATAGGCATTTCTCGCAGACAATAGTATTTGCGGAATTATTAGGGATGTTATTTCTTTTTACTATGAGAGATAAATTTGGTGATGGGGATAGCAGAAGATGGTTTAAAGACGTTTAAAGAAGAAGGACATGTAGCTAAAAGGCAATAGGCACACGGGGAGAAGAGTTGAGAGTTCAAAGGACTCAATTCTATGCGGATGACATCAGTTGTACCATTGCTTTGATCCCTAACAGCCCTCGAGCACATCGATTTCTTTCATCTCCCTTGTTGCATGTATTGATGACATCCGCACATGGACAGCATCACGTTTTCTTAAATTTAATGATGATAAAGCTAACTCACAAGCGATGATCAAACCAAGTGTGATTCAGCAGTTGGAAAGGCTAATGCTCGAAATCGGCTCTGCCCGCGTATCTCCTGTTGAATCTGCACACAATCTATATGTCATGCTCCAAAGTGACATTTCCTTAGACAACCACGTCAGCTCCACAATCAAGTCTGCCTACATTCTGCTGGATAAAATCGCTTAAATTTGGGCTTATTTAGACAGGGATACCACATACTAGTTGATCCATGCATTTGTGACATCCCGTCTTGACATCTGTAGCTCACTGCTTGCTGGTCTACCGGCATGTGCAACCAGGCGCTTACAGCTGGTGCGAAACTCCGCAGCTAGGCTTTTATGTCGTGTGCTCCGCAGTTTCCACATCGCACCAATTCTCGCTGACGTGCACTGGTTACCAGTTAAGCAACGGATCGAATTCAAGATTTTGTCGCTCACTTTTAGCTACCTTCATTCTTTGGCTCCAGCCTAGTAATCGGACCTTCTGCCCACCAGGCTAAGTGTCGTACCACTCGCTTTTCGGAATCTAACTGTTTACCTATCTCTTGTAAAAAAAACAAACTAACATCATTTGGAGACCTTGCTATTAGTTCGTATGCTCCCAAAGCCTGGAACTCACTCCCGAATTCCGTCACGATGTCCCCTGACTTGACCACATTTAAAAAGAAACTGAAACGCACCTATTTATTACAGCCTTTAGTGGGCCACTGTGATCTGTCCTTAATGTGCTTACGCACGCTGATACTGTTGCATGCTGCCACTAACCACACTTTTATGCTGACCCTGTGCAGGTCACCCTTAGCCATGTTATTCATGTTGTTTATCAAGGATGGTACAACTCACCATTCGATCGTGTTTCCTTTGGAGCAAATATAAAGCGCTAAAATAAAAAAGATTGAATTATATGAGGGCGCTGTATCAAGTGTATTGTTATTGCTGTTATTGCTATCGTAAGCGGAAGCAGAATACGCAACGTGCGAATAGCAAGAGTAGAGCGACGAAAGGCAAGTAGAGCAGCGAGATCGCAGAGAAGGACATGGAGGTGAGAGGACATTGTGACACGGAGAGCTCGGAGAAGCAGAGCCGGCAGCTCGAAGGGAAGCAGACCGCGGAAAGCGTAGAGAAAAAGAAGAGAAAGCTGGCATTTGAAGGAGCAGCGAAAAAAAGGGAAAGCGTAGAGAAGCAGAGCTGGCAGAAGAGGCAGACCAGGTGGAGCAGGTAGAGGATCGGAAGAGAGGGAGGAAGAAAAGAGTTCGACTGGAGTTTGTTGCAGTGGATAAAAAGAAGTCTTTGAGTGTTGAGCATCTAAAATAGGATTTGGAAAACGAAGCTGGTGGCTCGCCGCCAGGGTCGCCATGCATGACAGTCGCGACGAGCAGTCGAGGAGATGGTCGATGGAAGAAATGCTGCCGTATACTTTTTTGGTTTGCGCATCCGTAATCAGCCATGCTTGAACGAAAACGAGTGCTAGCCCTAAATATAATGGACTGGTTTGATTTACTCGCGTTAGTTTTGGCCGCTAGCATGATTTCACAGGCCCTCTTAGTCAATAGACGCCCAATCGCTGGTCTCGGGCTAATGGTAGCTGCTGGGCTGTATTCATGAGTCTCAATCGCCTCCCATTTGCTATACACTACTTCTGTGCCTGCTGCTTGCGAATGTTACTAATAGTCATTTGTTAATGCATAATCTAAAACATCTAAAAGTTGCGTAGAAAGAGACTCAGCTCACCAAGGAGGCTATATAAATGTATTATTATTATTATTATACGTTTCCGCTCTGATTTCTAACTTTAGCACATTCATCCAGGAGGCTTCGGTCGTCGATGGTATCTGTCCGCATGTATTATCAGGCAGCAGGGCCATCTCCGCACTCTTTTTTCTCTCTCCTTTTCTAGCGTTGCACGTCCTGATATTAATATTACCTGATATTAGCAAAACTTGATGGCACGAAACTGTATATGCATTGCCAAGGTAACATGTTAGCTGCCTGTAAGAAGCCAATTGATACGGCATTTAACGAGGCGATTGAGCCATTTGCTGACTTATATGGCAATAGTAAGTAGCTAATCTTACACCCGAACCTACCAAACAAATTTATTTTAGTATCTTAAGAAAGTACGGACAGTTTTAGGTGAGCTGCTTTGACAATTTTAGCTGGTGTGATTGATGGTAGTCCTAAAAACTCTTGTTATTGATTAGAAGATGATAGCTATACAACAGTTTCAATAAAAATAAATAATAGTCAATAAAACCGTCAATGATTTTAACATTGATTTTATTGACGTTCTAGCATTTGTGACCGGTGAAGTGAGCTAAAAGGCTTTAAAAAAGGCTTCAGTGGGGTATTGCTAGGCCTAATATATCTCTCATTTCACCCCAACCTGCATATCACAGTTGCCTTAGTCCCGCAATTCCTAGATGTTTCACCCTCCTCTACATGAGATGTAAAAAAGCTCGTGCTTCTCGTAAAGATCATTTTTAACAACGCCTGAAAAGACCAGAGGTAATCGCAGGCCAACATGAAAGCTAATGGTACGGCTAAAGGCAAAACTACTTGCAGTTCATGTTTGACAAGTTGGCTGTTTAGGTTCCTGCCGGGAAGTATTTGGTCAGCAGCAACTACTCGAAGCCCTTCAAATTTTGTCATTGAGGTTAAATGTGCGAGGAAGGTTGAATTATGGAAGAAAATTGAGATTATTTTGAGAGTTTGCATCAAGTCCTAATGGCTGAAGACGGTTTTTATTTAAGCACACCAAGTAGTGTTGATATGCTGTGCTGAAGATTGAGTCGTTGACAACTCATCCAGTGCCTCAAACCTTTAGCTTAATGCACGATTTGCAGGAAATTCCTATAAAATTGGTGATACTGCGGCTGAAGGACACAATCACCAAGTGCTAGGTTTGTTGCTGAATACCTCAGATCTTGAAAAGAGTTCCGGGTCACTCTCCTTTTTCTTGTGTATCCAGCAATTTGAAGGAAGAACGTGTAAGGCTACCTCCAGCCTTATGGGAAATGAGATACTTTAGCGCCCAGGCCATTCTTCATCCAGAGTGGTTTTCAGCGATATCCAAATAAAAAAGAAGAGTGCATGAGTAATAGATCCTATACCTTTTATCAATTCAAATAATAAGCTGCGAATACGTGTTTCACTAAATGTCATCCATGCCAATTAGATTACAGTAGACGATAGGTTGGCTTCACAAAGCCAATGGTTCCATCCCTGTCCGAGATTACTTTCAAATCTGTTTAACCTTGCGGGATTGTTGATATTGAGTGACCTGTTTCTATTTATAATGACTTCTTGACTGAAAAAGAAACTTTTCTTACAGGTGCAAGAAGAACCAGAGGAGGATAGTTGAGGACCAAGAGAATAAAAACTTGTACCGTCAAGGAAGAGCAATATAGTAATATTTTTACGTCATGGAAGACGTTAGAGCAAATAAGGAGGAGGATGAGAAGGGGAAGAGGAAGAGAAAGACGAGGAGAAGGAGAAGGAGAAGGAGAAGAAGGAGAAAGAGAAGGAGAACGAGAAGGAGAAAGAGGAGAAGGAGAAGGGGAAGGAGAAGGAGAAGGAGAAGGAGAAGGAGAAGGAGAAGGAGAAGGAGAAGGAGGAGAAGGAGAAGGAGAAAGAGGAGAAGGAGAAGGGGAAGAGGAAGAGAAAGACGAGGAGAAGGAGAAGGAGAAGAAGGAGAAAGAGAAGGAGAAGGAGAAGGAGAAGGAGAAGGAGAAGGAGAAGGAGAAGGAGAAGGAGAGGAGGAGAAGGAGAAGGAGAAGGAGAAGGAGAAGGAGGAGAAGGAGAAGGAGGAGGAGAAGGAGAAGGAGAAGGAGAAGGAGGAGAAAGAGAAGGAGAAGGAGAAGGAGAAGGAGAAGGAGAAGGAGAAGGAGAAGGAGGAGAAGGAGAAGGAGAAAGAGGAGAAGGAGAAGGAGAAGGAGAAGGAGAAGGAGGAGAAGGAGAAGAAGAAGGAGAAGGAGAAGAAGGAAAGGAAGAGAAAGAGGAGGAGAAGGAGAAGGAGAAGAAGAAGGAGAAGGAGAAGGAGAAGGAGAAGGAGAAGGAGAAGGAGAAGGAGAAGGAGAAGGAGAAGGAGAAGAAGGAGAAGGAGAAGGAGAAGGAGAAGAAGGAGAAGGAGAAGGAGAAGGAGAAGGAGAAGGAGAAGGAGGAGAAAGAGAAGGAGAAAGAGAATGAGAAGAAGTACGATAAAAAGGAGGAGGAGAAGATGGCGGTGGCTGAAACGCCTTGAAAATTTAATGAGCTGCGAACCAAGTAAATGGCAGCAAGCCTTACTGAAAAAAACTGTTGAAACTGTTGTTGTGAACTGTTTTCATCCCTTACTAAGGACGAGAGTGACTTAATACCTTGAATTTAAAAAATCCCGCTGTCACGTTTTTACAAGCTTCGATGGCCTCAAGATATTTTTTCTGGAGCCCTTTTAAAAAATGTCTCCCTAGTATAGCCTAATAAGAAACTAAATCAAAGCGAAATTAACCGGTTTAGGAAATTGCTCCAAATTATGGATAGGGAGCAATTAAATAATTAACCGCGAAATATGTCTTCTGATTAAGACTGTTGACCTCTAGGCACTTATCAAAAAGGATAAACTAGATTAGAATATTTTGGGTCAAAATAATACAGGTTTGATCACTCAAGTACTGCAGCGAGGGAAACTCCAGCTCTCACCCTACTCCTTACAAGCGTCGTTACAGCTCTGATATATAAACGTTATGATACGCTAAAAAGGGTATGACTCGTGACTGGAAAACTCTTAATTATCCGTCATTATTTAGCAATCTCAGTTCCAGACGGAATAAAAAAAATATATAACTATGATAGGACTAACAGAAGTGTAATGTCATCCCATTCACCTTTCAAAACGGCAATTCACAAGGTTCTGCAGTTAATACACGATATATTGGTTGGCACTAAAAAGTGTGGATAATCAAAGCATCAACAGCACTTAGGGCAAGCGCTACTACAACGGCACATAGAGCATTCACGCAGAAATGAAGACCACTGGAGCTTGAGTGTCGCGACGGGGGCGGCTGCTCGAAGAATCTTCAATTAGGAGCATGAGCACACCACGACCGTGAGAGCAAAGCGACACACATCAAGTCTTAATGTAATTAGCTCTTAAAGCACGCACATTCCTGCACACAGAACACTGGGCTTCTCCTTCAAGTACGCAAGTAGAATGTCAAAGCAGAGGCTTTAAAGCCCTGCATTGAGCACCGAATGAAAACTGGTTTCGATAGCTTAATCGTTAGAGCGTTGGATCGGCAGCCACGAGATTATGGGATCATTTCCCATTCGAATCAAGCTGTTTCTCGGTGCCCAGTTGCACGGTATATGGCCAACGGTTGCTCTATATTTTAAATTGCACACTAGGAATCTAATTGCATTACGCATGAATAGTGCCGTGCGAGCAGATTGACGTCAACGTCAGTATCATTGCAATCTATAGACGAGACTTGATTACTTTCGGAGCAGCATTCCCAAGTAAATTAGTAGCTATAGCTACAGTTTATTTAGAATTAACTTATTAAAGTCAGTTACAGATGTCGTACATGCAATCTGTATTTATATGTTATTTGCCCAATCTGTTCATTAATTCATCATAAAACAAAAAGTATCAGAAGCATGCCAGATCAGTTATGCATCTATCATCTTGCAAACTTTCCTTAGCGCAACCTTCTAACCAAAATCATAGTGTGAAGTTTCTCGATCAATGATAGGCACTCAATTAGCAATAATACTTATTCACGATGCATAGCCAAGACTCTTTTTCTCATGTAGACCATACTGTGGATGCCTATCTTGCTTCCATGTTTTGAAATGCATAGTTTGAGGACGATCCTGTTATGAATACAATTATGGTTCCTGAGGCTTCCAGCTCTGCTGCTCAGCTGCATGAACGTAAGTGACGTAGCTAAAACGCCCTGCCTATTAAATGCTACTTGGTGGATAAAGCGTCCAAGCTGGCTACTGCCTCGTACTAGCGAGACTTGGATTTGCGGCCGAAATACAAGCTATCTAGTTCGGTACCGATTGCAGACAAGTGAGAGGACATTTTTTTAGGATCTCACAATACAATTAGAGAGCAGCGATGGGTTCAGCACTACATCACAAGCAATAGTTTTCTCAAGACCTTATCTGAGTCTAAACGTTGACTGTGAAGCTCTGGCAAATGCAGCAATGGGAATTACAGTGCATTGCTACATTAAATTAGCCGTGCATTCATCCAGATAGTTGTGGTACCACAAACGAACGCAATGAGCAGAAAATAATCATGAGCCGATTTGCAAAGTTGGCAATAAGGTAAAGGAACGTCTGAACAACGTTGCCTCGCTTTGATCATAGATTTAATGGCAACCAACATTCAATGAGTAATGAACCAGGTAAATAAAATTCTGTCTGAATTCCAAGAATGTCAATGCAAAATTTGCGTTTGTAGCTACACTACAGTGGCAGAGTTTACTGAAAACCCTCATGCTGGTTTGAGCTGCTGTTTTTTTGCGGGTTCCCAATTTGTCATCTACAAACAAAGAAATACTCTAGCACCTAGTACTTTATCTGGACTACGATACGTCATCTCAAATGCAATATAGAACTATAGAATGGCGAGGGGTGCCATTATCGTTCCACTTGCGAGTTATATTATGAGCAAACGCAAATGATTTGGCTGACTTGACAGCATCATTTTTATAGCAACAGAAAAGACAAAACGTCAATAACCACCGCTTACAGTGATCAATATAAAATGGCCCACTTTAGGGCTCGAACCCACGACCTGAGTAATGAAGAGCGAGCCTTTCACCCCTGGGCTAGGACTCAACCCATACAATCTTTGCTAACTCTCGAAAGCTACTCACTGGTGAGCTGTGATGGCACACTAGGTAGGGTGGTTGCTTTTAACGATCTCAGTCCCGAGGTCATAGTTTCGTATTCTACCGCGGGCGATATCTTATCGCCACCAAAAGCAATGGTGATGGCCATAAAGGCTCTTCTGTCGCTATGCAGAAAGATGCTGTTAAATCAGCTTGTATTTTTGTAGTCAAACAACGGAAATCGTATCACTACAGTTGGCCGCTCGGTTTTCATAAGTTCCCTAATTGAAAAACCGATGTACATTACACAGCATTACACTCTGCCTGGCTTTTCAAGAAATAAACTTTCTAAGCATTTTCTATTTCAATAATGCATTGAATTAATTAGATTAAAAAATCCTCACCTCTCTTACATATGAGTGCCGGCCAGCCTTGCTTACGGTGTTTCCTTCGTAGATAACTTTTTGGCTCATGCAACCGGATCGAATTCTCAACTGGGAGTATAAAATAACGTTAAAAAGAGGCTAAAATTAATATCTAAAAATCCATCCTTAATTACACTAAAAATATCAAAATACTATTATCTAAACATCGAGATAAAATAGTAATAATAATAATAATGATAATAATAATAATAATTCACTTGATAAAGCGCCCTCAGAGAACTTAATCTCTCTCTAGGCGCTTTACATTTGCTGTAAAGTGAAATGCAATTGAATGGTAAGTAAAATCATGCTTGAAAAAACTGAATAATATGGTTAGGGGTGACATGCACAGGGTCAGAATACAAATGTGATTAGTGGCAGCATGCAAAGTGTCAGCACGCATAAGCACATGAAGGACGAATCACGGGGACCCACTAAATGCTGTCCTAAATAGGTGTGTTTTTAGGTTCCTTTTAAATGTGGTCAGGTCAGGGGATGTTCTGACGCAGGTCGGGAGGGAGTTCCAGGCTTTGGGAGCATATGAACTAAATGCACGGTCTCCAAAGGATTTGAGGTTTGTATGAGGTATTTCTAGACTGTTGGATTCCGAAAAGCGGGTGGTACGATGCTTGGCCTGATGGGGTAGTATATCTGACAGATAGGCTGGAGCCACAGAATGAAGGGACCTAAAAGTTAGCGACAAAACCTTGAAGTCAATAAAATATAGGCCGTCCTGGCTGCCTTCCGGTTATTACTGTGGCTGATTCTTAGTACCAGGGTTTGAATCCGAATGACGGAGGAATTTTTCCCTCTCAGGGTAGTAAGCTGTGTCTACTTGGAAACTGAAGTGACTTTAAACCTTCTGTCCTGGAAATATCTTTTCTTGGATCGCTGAGGTAGGAAAAACTCAGCTACATAATATTTATAAAATTCGGGCTTGTTTTGACAGGGATGCAACATCTAAATTGATAAATGCATTTGTGACATCCTGTTACGACTTCTATAACTCACTGCTAGCTGGTCTACCGGTATTTTCACTAAGGCAATTGCAGTTGATGCAAAACTCTGCAGCTAGACTTATCTGTCGTGACCGTTGCAGTTGCCAAATCACATCACTTCAATCTGACCTGGCCGCCATTCAAGCCACACATCGACGTCAAGATTTCTTGCACTCACTTTAAAGTTTCTTTATTCTATGGCTACTGCTTCCGTATCAGATCCACTCCCACACCAGGCTAAGCATTCGAATATCATTTTTTCGGAATATAATCGTTTACATATGCATCGTACAAACCACAAGTCTTTTGGAGACCGTACCTTCAGTTTGTATGCTCCGAAAGCCTGGAAATCATTTCCCACTGGCTTTCCGACATCTCCTTACTTGACCACATTCAAAAAGAAAATTAAAACGCATCTATTTATCGCAGCATACAGTGGGCCCATGTGATTCGTCCGTTTTGTCCTTATTCGTGCTGACACCGTACATGCTGTCACTAACGAGCTAACCCTATGCGTGTCACCTCTAACCATAATGTGTTTGCTGTCATCAAGCACGCTCCAATTAATCATTCGATCGTGCTTCCTTTGTAGCATATATAAAGTGCCTTAAACAAAAATGAGTTCTCGGAGGGCGCTATAATAAATGCAGTAACATTATTTTTGTTATTATCATAATTACCAAAGAAAAGACTATCAATCATAATTTGACAAGTTACTTGATTCAGGGTATCTGATTTATGTTTAGTAGAAATACAAAATTTGGCTAATAAAAAGATTACAAGATTCGTAAATTTCAGAAAGGAGCATACTCTAGATCAAGTGATCAGTTTCATCACACGATAAATGCATTAGATTAGGCAAGAGTATCTAAGAGGAAGTAAGTAAGAGACCTGCAAAAAGTATTTAATAACTAAGTGATCGGCTTCAGGAAGTTACTCTGTGTAGAAATGAGTGCATTTGCGCTGAGGTGACTCTTATTAAGCTTGTAAAGGTTTTCCTGAGCGGTGCAAAATCGATTCACGCAGCCGGCCGATCGTGGGGAAGTGCAAAGAGCTGCATTATTAGATCTTTCTGGGTGATTTATATTGCTAAACCTTCACTACACTACTCCACTGGCATTTCGCTTTATTATTAGTACAAGTGCCACGGTATTTTTACCTTCTGAGAATTATTTTTTAAGTATGATCTCAAGAATTTTCTTATCTACTACTAGCCTACTGAGCATTGAATAGTGCCTTTTCGAGGCTGTTCAATTATCTTACTGATTACTGCCAAGCAAACTGTGAATAAATAAAACTGCGCCCCTTTGAGATGTTGCCTAAATGCGGACTATGCGCAACGCGGTACCGAGCTAGCTGAGAGTATTCGTGCATTATCCTGCACCGACAGTGCCAATATATCGGGCTATAAGCTTTTTTCGTCAGCGGCGAAGGAGTGCTAGAGCTAGCAGAGCCTAATTACTGCCTCTCATAGAAAACTCTACTCTACATTGCATTAGTAAGCGCCCTGATATATGCTGCTTGAATTATAGTGCTTCGGCATGTGTGGAGCGGCCACTAATCCAGTACTTAACCTTGCATGGCTACTAGAGCGTGTTTTATCTACATTATCACTACAGCAGCGCCGACGATAAGCACTCATGTTTGCAATGGGAATCGTGAAGAATTAAATTATCAGGGTTCCGGGCGAAGTGCATCTGAGCGGTAAAAGTGCGCCTCGCGAGTTAAAAGTCGTTGTAAAACTAATGCTGCTGCCCATTTCTCAGAAGCCTCAGAAGCCGCACTCAAAGTAGTTTTTCATTTTCCTTTGACTTCACGCTCTCAAGCTCTGGCTTCAGGTAGATGTTCAAGACAGAGACCTATCAGCCGGCATAGCTCTGACGGTGCCCTTATTTGCATGACTTGCCGATAGTGCAACCGATAGGATTGCGAGACACGAGAAGCTCAGCAGGCGAGCTACGTCGAAGTAGAGACAGACGCTTCTCCTTTTTTACTCGTACGTCCTAGAGTACGTTGCCCGTTGCCGAGATGGCTACATATTCAACTCTCGATTCTGGCGAGTCCCCGCCCCGACGCTTTTCGTTGTTAATTCTTTCCTTTTTATTTGGTCAACTTCGTCGCAGTATTGCAATGCATCTCTCTTCCTTCACGTCTTTACATTTTGCATGGTATAAAGGCAGAATTGGCTTGCATTGTGCACGTACAATTTTTTGGCTTCGAGTAGGCCACACAAACGCTGCCATGTAATTAACATCCGCTCAAGTTCTTGACTGTGTGAACTTTAAGACTAAGACAATACAAAGGCATAAGCAGGGACTATCGGGGACTGACCTCTACCCCCCAAAGACTGGCTGAAAGGGCGAGGCTGGGCTACTCTAACCGAAATTACAGGTTGGCCCTTTCCATTGCCTACCCGGCTTCCACGAGAGTACTTGCTAGGTAAGAATGAGGCTGTAGGGGCTTCTCTGGTGGGGAGGACCTGTCACGCAGCTTTCGGCGCATGCAAGCTGTTTATCTGGTGTGAGCTTACCATTTTCTCTCCCGCATGGGGCTAAAATAACGCAGGTGCGTCGCGCATCAGTCGTGCATTCACCCGAGCCGCACTTCTTCTTTGGTTTCCAGAGGGTTCTTTGTTACATTTTTAATAGAAGGAACTATTTTTAGAGTTGAAAAAGGGTAATCATATAAGATTCATACGAGACCAGTAGAGTGGTGCTTTCAGCAAATTTTGTCAGGACTATCATATTGATTTGCGTATATCCTCGTAGAAGCAATAAGTGGATCCAACGAGTTTGTTCGTGCCTTGTTTTAAGACGAGTGGCCAGCGAACGGAGCTCCAGTGAATCTAAACATGGGAGTTAACACGTTTCTAGAGTTTAGGATAGGATTTTCAGAGAGTGTGCCATTGGCAACGGGTTCGACATGTTTTTCCAAAACGATTGAACACAATTTTTGGACAGGGTTACACAAGCCTAAGGGGCATATTATAGCCGGCACGCAGTCACGAACCCTGCAGACTGGGCACTGTCTCTTTTTAGACTGCCATGAAAATGCTTTTGGATGGCGGCATTAGATGCTGATGTTCGAACTTTCTTAAACGAGTTGTGTCAATATTTTAGAGAAGCCGAAAAGCCGTCAACTGTGAAGCTTCTTCGGCGGGAAAAACCGAAGTCTACTTCGCAAAATGCAATATCTCCTACTTAAACGGCCTGTCTCACGAGGAGCTCGACACAGTAGGCATAAGAAACTCGCTAAATACTAAATGTTCACGCGTGCGATGCATCTTCTGAGTTACTACGGCGTCCCAAGTTGGTCTGCGGGTGACGGGAAAAAGGCTTCCACGTGAGCTCCTTACATTGCTCATCTGCGATTACCTACGGGTACTGATGACAGCAGCAGCTATGGATGTTAACACTAAATCAAGTCATTCCTAGTTGCCTTAGCACGCAGCCCAGTTATAGCAAATGGAGGAGCAACTATTGAGCCGCTAGGCCCTTTGCTCAAAAGCCTGAATACCCTTCCCGTGCTGCGTTCACCATATCCTTGATTCAACAATGCTATTATAAAAAATAAATAAATCATGGATTAAAAACTCGACATCGTTGTCTTAGCTGGACACCTAGTGAGGCCGCAAGGCAACTGCTCGAAGCTTCCTGCAAGCGATAACCACTAACATGTTTTATCCAGCACAGATAAATCCCATATAAAGCTAACCGGCTCAATTCGATACCTGCGCTTAGCTGTACCTCAAAAAGATTTCCAACTGCAAGCTGTTAAAAAATTCCCGATCAAGCCAATATCCAACGACTCAGTTAATCGGATTACTAATGCCTATTATCCGAGGGAATTATTATGTGCCATGACGAATATAACTTCCCAAAACCATGAAAATTGATCTATAGTGCCCAATTCAGTCAGCGACCGAGTCAAGTTAAGACTCAATGGAAATCCCAAACACCAAAATGCTATCTGCTCCCATATTTTTTTTATTACTTTGTCTTGACATTGTAGATAAAAAAAAACACAAAGATATCCATTGCGAGATGAGTAGAGCGCTTGCCACTAGGCCATCCGCCTAAGAGAATCGCCAGGAATGGCTGTTCATTTGGTCGAGCTTTCTCCACAGCACCTGTAAAGTGCCTAGAAAGAGATTCAATTCTCAGAGGGCGCTATTCAAATACAGTATTCTTATTGTTAACAGCTTTGATTACTCACCGTGGTTGGTTGCTATCCGTGTTTCCGAAGATTCTTGCGTCAAGTACTCGTTTCGCCAGGGTACGTCCAGGGCTATCATTGCTCATGTGAATCCTTATAATCTATCCTAAAGCTACCTAACTCGTGACGGCTTATTAAGTGTCCCAGATTCTCGCAGCTGTCGCAGTGAATAACATGGCACCACAGCCACGCGTGAATTCACACACAAAAGAACGCACAAAACAAATTTGGCCATATGATAAAAGGCGAGACAAACTAACACCGTCGCAGATCAAGCGCTTTGAAAGAATTTGAATGCGACCACTGAAAGCCCCGCCTAGCAATTACGCCAGTAGGCGTGCAACCCACTCATTCGAATTCATCGCCCCTCACATATAGACAGTCGTCGATCGCTGTGCCGCCGTTCTTCGTTTCGATCTACGGAGGCCTTCACCTTTAGTATCCTGGATATGCTGAGTATCACCTGCTGCCACTCCACGGTACTGACCAGTACCAATTTTGTCGTCATTGCCGTAAGACTCAAGTCGTCGCCATCGCCTGAACTGTCTAAATCAATGGTTTGCGCACCACTGATCCACTTGAAATGACCGAACAGGCCCGTGGTATTTCCACAATCAATTAGCATGTGGGATTTCAGGTTTCGCTCGCATTGAAGAGCAAATGCGAAAATTCACACCTGAAAGTCAACACTCAACAAAATGTAAACCTTCCCAGAGGCTTAATAGCTTGTTTGCGAGTCCCTTCTTTCCGAGAGGGCTATTTAGTCATACAATAACATCCGATTGCAGCCCAAATTAACATGTTTTTGGATCTACGCGGTGCTTTAATTCATCTGCAGAGACCGCTAAGTTTTTCCCTTACCTGATCGTTAATGTCTAAAAGAAGTTCGTTCATGCCTTGTCTCGTGACATACTCGGGAACACCAACAGCTGGCTGCTCAAAAGGTGGCGTTATTGTCAGCAGATCTACCGGTAACCTCAGTTCCATACCCAGAACCAATCTGAAAGTCAAACCTGTTAAATCATGAGCTTCTCACAGATATCGTCAGAAAAGGCGGCAAAACAGATTCCACTCGTCTCGCTTTGTGCTATAGAATTCTGCAACAAATACCGTGTGCCATCGAACGATTACAGCGCTCTACCATACCATCCTACTGTGGATGTAAGTGCTTTGTCCACATTTTAGGGATAGCAAATAGCTTGCAGCACTTGGCGAATACTGGCTGATTCAAAATACCTGCCCTTGTCCGAATATAAATTCGTCAGGCGTGCCAATACGTTGAAAGAAATCGCATGCAACATCGACAACGGCGGTGACCTTCTGGTCACAAATCACTTAGGCTTCAGGCCACTTGGTAAAGTAATTAATCAAGACACCGATATACTTGATGCCATGCTTAGTGAGAGTGAAAGGTCCAGCCATATCAACAGCTACTCGTTCCATCGGAGCCCCTACATGTAAAGCTACTATCTTGCCCTAGGTTGCCCGGGGCAGCCTTCTCGGCAAAGTATGATGATTCAGAGTCATCTTCACTCCTAGGAGTCCAACCATAGGCTCATTGTTCGCTTGATTATTAACTGTAGGCATATCCTTCCTAAGCATAACGATTAGCCAAGTTTTCATCTGGCCATTTGGCGATATCCACTTCCGCTGCAGCACTTCTCGATGAAGTCTCAGCACGTTCCATTGCGACCAGTCATACTTTGTGGCTTTGCTATGCGGAGAGACATTCTCCCATGATGGGCGCGACCTGCTTTCTCACAACCATTGCATCAGTGGCTGCAGGTATTTGTCCTCAATGAGCTTATGCACCCTTTCTCCCGAGGCCTCTGCATCTTCTTCAAACCTAATCTGGTGGCATCCAGCAATACGTTAATCTCTTTCCTTACTGGCACAATGCCTGCACTCACACACCTCCAGGTCTGCGTCTCAAGCTGCCGGCGTTCTGGCGAGCCGCTCCAGCTCTATGCTGTATCTCGTAATCAAATTGGTCTAATTTTCCAACCCTCCGAAAGGCTGACCCTCTGGGTCTGTCAGGGTGGGAAGCCATTTCACAGCTGCATGGTCAGTCCGGATCGTGAAACTAGCCCAATAAAGGTACAGATTAAAATATTTCCCAAACTTTTTATAATGGCTGGACATTCCTTCCTCGTAACAATAATTTTTCTCTAGACCGTTTAAGACCTCGCTGAAATAAATAAATAAATCGACCCTTTCTAAATGACGTGGAACCGTGTTTTGGCATTGTTTAGTGTGGCGACAAAGCTAGATGTCACACGCTGCTGCTGGACGATGATAGAGAGGACTACCCGTCTACGTCGAAAACTCTACGTATTGATGACGATTACTCTTCTCGTTTTGGCGACTTAAGGAAAAACATTTTCTAACGCGTTTTAATGCTTAAGTGACTTCGTTTGCGATAATTCCAATGACTTTGCAACTTAGTGAATTCGATGCCATCCTATTTGAGTGAGTGCATGTTGATTAACGTCGAGTGGTTACGACCATCCTATGGTGTCTGAATCGGCTGTCGTAAAATCAAGTGCATTGGATTTCTTTCTCCCTATTATTGAAAGTCTGCCAGCGGGTGTATGCTTCTAGTAGACGTTTGACACCGGACGTTGTCTATCAGATCCGCAGACTTTACAACTAAAGTAGAGGCAGACGAGACTGGAGTTATGAGAAGTTGCCACTACTGAGCGTAATTAGTCTAAGTCACAATTGCTCGTGCAACAGTGCAGGGAAGTCTGCTCTTCCCTATGTTGTGTGGGCTAATCTCATTCCAGATTGACATTGCTTAAAGTATCTATAAAAATAGTGTTGCAACGAAAGGCACAAGTCTGTTTTCAGGCAAGTGAAGTGCTTACGACATGAAAAATATGTTTAAAGCCCAGGTAGTTGGTGGGACAGCTTTTGGCGAGAAAGATGAAGACAAAACAGCTACACAAGAGCGTCAGAGATGGCGTCTGGAAAATCCTCGGTAGAAATTTATGTTAGACCTTAACGAGGTGGCGAGGCCAAAAGATGACACCTGCCGCAGTTGAGCGTTAGGTTTCATCTTAGTATGGGCGATGAAGGCCTTTATTAAAGGAGGCAGTGAAACGCCAGCGAGTGCTAAATCTGACGGATTTTGACTGATAATCACTACTCGCGGTTCCTACATTTTAAGGGCTAGGAACAGACTATGCGATAATCTATGGCCGCGGCTGCATTTAAGCCAGTGCCATGGTACGGGCGGTAAACTGCGATCGCCGACTTGGCATTAGCATTTGAGCTGATTTGAGCTCTGACCATGGACTCGGCCTACGTCACGGCCGCCTGTAGCAATCCACTGCTGTCCACTAGACTGGACTGCATTATGGATAGGGACTTTTCGTGCTAAGGTAGGAGCACTATTCGTGTCTGTCGTATTCCCGCATTCGTGTCTGTCGTATTCCCGCTACCGTCGGCACACCCACATTCATTGGTGCCACACTCAGAGTCACTAGCCAAGTTGCAAGGTTCAGACGTCACTTGCATTCGTTGCGATCAGCTGAGACTAGCACCTTTTCGAGCCCTGTATTTGCGGCCTATTTCTGTTTGTACGTAAACGCCGCACACCGCATTTGAAGCAAGGTACCGCCAAGTGGGCTAAATATTTTTCGCTCGAGGCGAAATTTTTTAGGCTCTATTTACCAGACCCATGCA
The DNA here is from genome assembly GCA_009760855.2 of Cristatella mucedo. Lineage (NCBI taxonomy): Eukaryota > Metazoa > Bryozoa > Phylactolaemata > Cristatellidae > Cristatella > Cristatella mucedo. Next base: position 2,832,506 of record WPIO01000020.1, read on the forward strand.
ACTGGTCGCTCGCATTTTTAACATTGAGATTCTTTTGAATTTTCTACAAAGCTTCTCCGAGCAGATTTTAATGAGAGTTGTGTGGCCTCTGATAACGCTCCTATGTGTAAAAGTCGCCCAAGACCGAAATAATAGATGCGTCCTTGAGAAACAACTATGCTCTACTGATGCAAACGGGGTGTATCGGCTTCCACGCCCGGAAAGAACTAGGCCACAGCCATAGCGCTCGTAGCCGTGCTAGCCCCAGCCGACGTTAAAAGGATACCAGCTAAGCTCTAAGCCACTAATCACGCTAATCGCTAATCATTAATCACTAATAGGCCCTAATCGCGGTCAGCGACTTGCAGTTGCAGTACCAATACACACAGTTATGCCGAAAGTTGCTGAGAATAAGAGCAAAAAAGAGTGCGTACTCCACATCCGTAGCATAGAAATTTTCATTCTGCCGCTATGGAGGGCTGCAGGCGTACTTGCACAACTTTCGAAGGCACGAGTGGCGTAGTGCACAACTTAGGTCACCTTTCGAGGCACGAACTCCATGGCTATAACACAGCTTTCACCTTATGCTGCCTCGTCTACAGATTATCGTATAATCGATAATTAGACTACATAATTCAGGTACTTCGAGCAAAGAATGTCGGCCATGATGTAGCTGATTTAGTAAGCTATCGCTTCACTGCCTCAGCCGGGTTTACAGGAAAACCTGACATAGGTAGCAATGGGAGCTTCCAGCGTTCGAATCGCTGAACAACGGTCTTAAAAAGTTGAATGATTGGGCGAAAAGCATGGCTTCAAAATTCGCAGAAGCTTGGAGTTTTTCTGAGCTCCGAATGCTGGTAAAGCAGGCACTACTTTATCGTTCAAGCATTCGTTATCATTACGTCGGTACGTAAATTTATTAAGCTTTATAATGACGAAATCCTTCTTCCTTTCAGGCTCAATGTGCTCGCCTATGTAGTCACAAGCAATGAGACTGGCTCAAGATGACTCTTAATTGTTCTCAGCAATTATCCAACATCCCGATGCTATCAAGTACAAACGGGGGTGAATTAGCTTGTCGGCTATTTTCTTTAGGCTGCTAGCACAGCGCTTCCGTCGCAGCCGACGCGCGACAAAACAAATGAAGCCGCTGGGTATTAAAGTAAGGCTGGCAGCTCTAATGCATAGCACCCACCGAGGCACGCGGGTATGGAGACAGCAAAGCAACACGGAGCGTCCAATGCGTGGGCGCATACCTTATATCGACAGTTCCATATACATAGCGAGCTGTCTATTTCGCATGAACGGGAGTCCCATGCGTCCGTCACCAATCTGGCCGTGCAAACTTTTAGTGGGTGTCCGAACCTCCGCTGAACTGCCGATCAGCTCAAAGTCTCAGGGCGCAACTCCTGCCCTGGCGGCTAGAGTGCTAGCGACACACGTGGCTTCCTATTACGAGGCCTTGGGCAGGCTTATACCGCCTAACAGAGGAATACACCATTGCTGTCTCCTGGTCTCACCATAATAAGGGAATCCCGAATAATTCATATTTTGGCATAATACAAATAAATAAATAGTCATAATCTGGCTAATCTTGCAGGCAACCTCTTCCCTTTTAAGAGAAGCCAGATGGTGACAGCCGCCGCTGCTGCTGCTGCTGCTGCCGCTGCTGCTGCCGCCGCTGCTGCCGCCGCTGCTGCTGCCCTCTCGCGCGCTCGCTCGGCTGCCTCTTCACTTTGAGCTAATTTCTAGCCCGCTATCAACAGCGACGGCTTCTCGCCATCCCAGCAGGTGGCGTCCCCAGCCGCAACGAGGTGTGGATCTGCTCACAATAAAAAAATCAAAAGAAATTATAGCTATAATGATAATAATAATAATAACAATAGTAATAGTTTTTATTATAGTCCCTCAGAGAACTCAGTTTCTTTCTAGGCCCTTTAAATTTGCTGTAAAGGAAGTATGATCAAATGGTTAGTAGAAACATGTTCAATAATAATAAGCAGACCACGGTTAGAGCCGACATGCACAGGGTCGACATGCAAGTATGGTTACTGGCAGCATGCACAGTATTCTCACGCATAAGCACTCAGAGAACAAAAACCACGAACCACTAAATGCTTTGATTGATATATGCGTTTTTACTTTCTTTATAAATATGGCAAAATCACGGGATGTCGTGACGCAAGTCAGAAGTGGGTCCAAACATTGGAAGCATATGAACTATAGGCACTGTCTCCAAAGAATGTGAGATTCGTAAGAGGTTTAGGTTAACGGTTAGATTCTTAAAAGTGGATGGTACCATGCTTAACCTGGTGGGAGAGATCTGTTAGTTAGGCTGGAGCCAAAGAAAGAAGGCACCACAAAATGAGCAATAAATGAACGACCTTGAATTTGATACGTTGCTTGACTGGGAGCCAGTGCAGGTCGGCGAGAAGTGGTGTAGTGGGGCAACTGCGACGCTATTGACTGATAAGCTTGGCTGCAGAGTTCTCCACAAGCTTACAGCTTGTGATTGCACATACCGGTTGACCAGCAAGCAGTGACTTACATGTGTCGAGACGGGATGTAACAAATGCATGGACCAATAAAAGTGTGGCATCCCTGTCTAAACAAATGCGAAATTTAGCAATTTAAAGTAGCTGTAAGTTGGCAGAATTGACTGTGGAGCTAATCTGGACTTCTAAATAAAGATTGATTTGGAACAGGACACCTAGATTTCGTGCAGATTGAAAAGGAAATATCGTGGCAGAGCCGATTGTGAGCGCTAGACTTTCCTATTCCTGAATCATACTCGGTCACCTCGTAACTGGTAAGTCGGTTTAACTATCATCCAGTTTCAGAAGGTTCGCTGCCATTCATGTGTGGATGTCATTACTACATGCAGCAAGAGAGTTGAGAGAATTCGACGTGCTGGAGTAGCGAGGGATCAAAACATAGGTACAACTGTGTGTCATCAGCATATAAGTGGAAGCCTAAAGTAGGCTTGGTAATCACATCAGCCAGACGGAGAGTATAAACCGTGAAAAGAACGGGACCTGAGCACAAGCACAAGCACAGATCCCAGAGGTTCCCATGCTTCAGAGGTTACTCGGAAGATCTGTGTCCATTAACATTAATGCTCTGCAGTCTCCCACCGAGGTAGTATTTTAGCCGTTGCAATGCAATGCCATAGATGCCCAGGCGAGATGAGACGTGCTCAAGAAGGACTCGGTGATCGATGGCATCAAAAGCTTCCAAAAGAGCAACCAAAACAAGGAGGGACACTCTACCTAGTAAGCTCCAGTCTGGCTTTAGAGCTAATCACTCCACAGAGTCAGCATTGCTTAGAGAGTGCAACGACCTACTTAGGAATGCAGACATGGGTAGAGTGTCTCTGCTTGTTTTGCTCGATCTTTCGGCAGCTTTTTATACTATCGATCACAAAGTTTTTCTAGAAAGCCTCTCATCTCGCCTAGGCATTACTGGCACTGCTCTGCAATGGTTCAGGTCCTATATCAGTGGGAGACTCCGGAGTATTGACGCGAATGGACAAAGATCATCTCAAGTACCTCTGAAATATGGGGTACGTCAGGGCTCTGTGCTAGGTCTGGTTCTTTTCACGGTGTGTACTCTCCCTCTTGCTGATGTGATTACCAAGAACAATCCAGGCTTTCACTTCTAGGCGGATGACATTCAGTTGTACCCTTGCTGTGATCCCTCCAAGCCTTCGAGCACATCGAATTCTTTCAATTCACTTGCTGCATGTATTGATGACATCCGCACATGGATGGAAGCAAACTTTCTAAACTATTAGATGATAAAACTAACTTACTAGTTATGAGCGAACCTAGTGAGATTCAGAAACTGGAAAGGCTGACGCTCAAAATTGGCTCTGCCAGCATATCTCCAGTTGAATCAGCTCGAAATCTAGGTAAGTTCCGAAGCGACCTCTCGTTAGACGACTACATCAGCTCTACAGTCAAATCTGCCTACTTTTAGCTAGATAACATTGCTAAAATTCGCGCTTTTGAGATAAGGATACCACGTCTAAGTTGGTCCATACATTTGTGACATCCCGTCTTGACTTCTGTAACTCACTGCTTGCTGGCCTACAACCACGTGCAATCAGGCGACTACAGCTGGCGAAAAACTCCACAGCTAGGCATGTCTGTCGTGAGGGTCGCACTTGCCACATCACACCAATTCTCAACGACCTACAATGGCTCCCAGTCAAGCAACGGATCAACTTCAAAGTTTCGTCACTCACTTTTAGGTCACCTCCTTCTTTAGTTCCAGATTCTCCCTCAGATCTACTCCCCCACTAGGCCAAGCATCGTACCACCCGCTTTTCGGAATCCGACAGTTTACCAATACCTCGTACAAACCTCAAATCCTTTGGAGACCGTGCATTTAGTTTGTATGCTCCCAAATCCTGGAACTCACTCCCGACTTGCGTCACAACATCCCCTCACTTGACCACATTAAAAATGAACTTAAAAACACACTTACTTAGGACAGCATTTATAGTGTGCTCCTGTGACTCGTCCTTCATGTGCTTATGCGTGCTGACACTGTGCATGCTGCAACTAACCACATTTGCATGCTGACCCTGTGCATGTCACCCCTAACCATGTTATTCATGTTGTTCATAAAGCATGCTATTCCTCATCATTCAATCGCGTTTCTCTTTGCAGCAAACGCAATGCGCCTAGAAAGAGATTGAGTTCTCTGAGGGCGTTTTATCAATTGCATTATTATTATTATTATTATTATTAACTAGGGAGCGGTTAAGAAGATGTTTGATCGTCGACATCAGCGTTTTTGAATTGCGCACGTGTGATCCAACAAATTTATGTAGAAGCTAGACTTTGCCTTTGCTAGGATCGATTGGTCGGTTCTACAATAGTCTTCGTACGCCTATCGATTGAAAGTTAGTCTTTATTTGTTATGCTTTTTTAAGCCTGCATTTAGTAGACCAAGCTAGTTCAATTTCTACCGTTAACCATAGTCTGTCTGGTCGATGGTGTACAGTTTGTTAAGTCAGAGGTACTAACTCATTGAGCATGTCAGCTAGTGTCGTGTTGCAGCAATCTACCAATGGTGACAGGTCGGAAGCGGGATTGAGCAGCAGAGGCGAAGCAGATATTTTGGCTCAGACAGGATCGATGTCAAGTTTTGTAAGGTTTACCGATTCACATTTTACATGATTTCAGATGAAGAAGAGGCGCTCACATTGTAGGGTGAATGAGATTTGCACGTGGTCAGATAGTTCAAATATTTTTTAAATATCGGTGATGATCGCACTTGTAGGAGAACGTTTGGTTGATCGTGTGACCCTTGATTTGAGTATTGCCAACCACATGAGCATTAAGAAACAATGAGTCAGTCAGTGCACGAAATTCGGCGCTGAAAGTGTCGGGTAAGTTATAAAAATGAACTTTGAAATCGCTGATAACAACGAAAGATTGATTTCTTGCACACAGAATCGGATCTTTGCTGGTCCACCAGCCTGAGTACTTAGATGCGTAAGCTGGTGCAAAACCCAGCAGCAGCTAGCCTTGTCTGTCGTGAGCGTCGCAGTTGCTACATCAAACCACTTCTCGCCGACTCGCACTGGCTACCAGTCAAGCTACAGATCGACTTTAAGGTTCTGTCACTCACTTTTAGGTCTCATCATTCTTTGACTCCAGAATTGCTATCAGATCTACTCCCCCACCATGCTAAGCGTCGTCCCACCCGCTTTTCTGAATCCAACTTTTTACTCAAACCTCCCTACAAATCTCAAATCCTTTGGAGACAGTACCTTTAGTTCGTATGCTTCCAAAGCCAGGAACTCACTTCCAACTTGCGTCACTACATCTCCTGACTTGTCCACATTTGAAAAAAATCAAGACACGCATATATTTATTACTACATTTAGTGGACCTTGTGATTCGTCCTTTGTGTGCTTCTGCTTGCTGACCCTATTCGTGTCACCGCTAACCTTTTTATTGTTATTTTATGATCCTGTTACACAAATCATTCGATCGTGCTTCCTTTACAGCAAATGAAAAGTGCCTAAAAGAGATCGAGTTCTCTGAGGGTGCTACAGAAAATGTACTATTATTATTATTAAATGAGATCAGAGAAATCCGAGATCGAGGTGGATATGGTACCTGGGAGAAATTGACTTCTGTCACCATCGGCAGCTTTTTGTTGGGTGAAATCTAAATGATAGATTCGAAAGACTTATCCGAAGGGACTGAAAACAGCATGAAATTGAAGGACAATCGTATAATAATGGTGAGTCTGCCTTCAGTTTTGATAGATGTAACGAGTGTCAAAGGAGAATATGCTGGTCGTGGTTCGGCCGTTAATTCTCTGGGAGCGTACCGATTTTGGCCAAGTTCCGGTCAAGGCGAGCAGATCGAAGCCTTTTTCAGAAACAAGGTTGCTTATAGCTTCTTAAACAGCCTCATCATTTACATTGCGGCAGAAAGCTTTAACGACTTTTAAAAATGCTTGCAGTGGAAAATAAGGAATTTCTTGCTGCAGATCTCGAACCCACGACACGTGTCGTGAAAAGTGAGCATCTCACCTCTTGTGCCACGACTTGTTGAAGCCGCGGCTACAGCACAGCACATAATGGAAAGTAGCTACAGCGTCCCACTGAGCAGGTCATTTTATTATTCCTATTTTTGCTATCAGTGCTTGTGCTATCTTTTTTATGGACAATTTTATGGAGGGGCAATACTTATACAGCATACAAATCGAGCCGCCTCATCTGGTCGTAGAGGAGTAGCCACCCAGCCGCAGGGGGGACGCGGGAGAGAGACGCGGTCGCGGATGAGACTCTAATACAGCGGCTCTCAACCTCCTAACGCTGCGATCCTTCGATACAATTCATCGAGTTGTGGCCACCGCAAACCGTAGAATTATTGTGTGCGGAAATTGCGTGTTTTCCGACGGTCTTAGGCGACCCCTGTGAAACGGTCTTTCGACCCCCAAAGGGGGTCGAAAGACCCACAGGTTGAGAAGTGCAACTCGAATACAATGTGTAGAGAAGTCCAAATGAGAGCATATGCGAAATCAGGGGAGGAAGAAATAGTCAACGCGAGCCACCTTCTAGGAGCTGCATTTCGGTTTGGGCAAGGAACGACAAGTCCCCAGTGCCTTGACTAGCCGCGCCCCTCTCCGGCGAGCGATGCGGCACGCGGGTGGCGGCCAAGGAGCGTTCTCGTTGCTCGGCGACTGCTGGCCACAGGACGATATTTCGGCGGCCATTACTCGCCACTCGCGTTTACAGACCGGCTTAGCGGCCTCAAAACGCGTTCGCTCGGACGGCTGTTGCCCAGTGCGCCAAGCCGCCTCTCCAGCCGGCCGATTGAGTCGAGATGGACTCGCCAGTTGTCCGAACTGAATCGCAAGTATGCAGTATAATTTCGCTAGTTTGACATCTTGAGAGAAGCTGCCGCCAGGTTTCCCTTAGCAGTGAGGCTGCACCCGCCCCTATTATGGTTCGCCTCGTTCGTGTGCGAAACAAGCTGCGTATGGCTGCCGCTCTGGTATCGAACTTGCGGAAGCAAACATGCGGCCGTCCAGTCTAACGTCCGTCCAGTGTTGGCTTGACTTCTCATATGGCCGTAGCTGTCTGAGGCCTTACCGAATGCCGACGCGTTAAATTTCGTCTGGCAGCGGTTCTCTTCTTTTAAGAATGAAAACTAGCCAGCTGGTCGAGCTCGAAGGATAACGCTCAAGGGGAGCGAACTGTGAGGAGCCTGACTTGACCTTGACTCCGGCGCTTCGACTCGACCTCGATCCCGGCATGCTTGGAAGCAGCTAACTGCTGCATAGGTTACCTAGTGTCGGGCGTTCGGCAGCAACTACGAGGGTCTGGCTGTCCAGTTCACATGCTTTCCAGTGCACGCCGCTTATAAATTGCTCCAAATCCCCGTAAAACTTGCTCACGACGACTTCGCCCACTGTTTGATTGAGAGCTATGACGCGCGACACGCCTTCCGTTAGTAAAGGTGACAGTGAGACACATTTTTGCACTGCGCGCCATGGTACCCGTCTTTTTCCCTGTTCCTTTTACTCTACTATGAATAGTTAGGTGCGCGTTAATAACAGGGGGATCCTACTGATTAATGGCCGCAAGTTTTTCTGAGCATTTGGCACGCTTGTCTGAGTACGATAAGTATTAGTTTGCTGCATGCTCGCCTGAGCAGAGTACTTTGCTTTTCTTTTCTTTTGATAATTGCTTCTCTTACACAGAGTTGTAAAGCGCTTGAATTGAGTTTAAATTCTGCTAGGTCTTTGTAAAAAAGACAGTTTTATTATTCTAGCGGAGTCAGGACGGCATTTGAAGATGTGAGTATCTCCCTCTGTAATCTATCTCCCTTCGTAACTCCACAAAACCACAAAGACTACAGGTGTTACGCTTACGAGGGAACGTTTTGTACAGCGTACACTCAAAGCCTAAGTGGCTTTCGGTACGAATTTTGTAGCCAGCAAACTTTATTTCACGCAACAAAGGGAAAGTGGGAAGCATAGCAGAGTCAGGAGAGCATTTGAGGTAGTGAGTAGAGCATGGAAGTAGCAGCTCAGGACCGCTGTAAAGGGCGAGCCCTAGTCGACAGCAAGAGAGTAGTTGTCGGTGCGCAAGAATCGTGAAAGCGAGTTCCGCAGTCAAGGACCTGCATGGTTACAGCTTCTGTCGCCAACCGCATTTAAGCAGAGGAATGGAACAGCTAATGTATTGTCCATACAGGACTTGAGGGCACGAGGAGGCTGAAACTAGTGCAGCAGTTCAGCTAAGTGTGGAGGAATCAAGCCGTGGAGGGCCTTGTGGGTAAGAATTTTGTTTGAATAGCATGGACGTAGCAGTCCTGAGCGACTCGAAAGGAGGTGCCAAAGTCGGTAGCAGGAGAAACGTCGTTGCCTATAAATTGTGGAAGTGAGTTCCACGGTCTCTAGCCTGCGTAGTGGAGGCTTCGGTCGCCAAAATGTTTCAAGTGAAGGGAAACATAATTTTCATGAATTGCCTATCTAACCCCCTACGCGAACATTTTGCAGGTCTCGCAGACCCCTCAGATACAAATCCTAATACTGCTACTGGGTTTTCGGACATTTCCCCCTGGACGTTTGCCCCCGGATATTTCCCATGTCCTACGACCCCGCTACTGATAGCTAACGCTTCGCATGCTATCGCTAACCAACTAAATGCTTCCTTTACAGCATAAGTATATTTCTTACAAAGAGAGTTATTTATTGCAACACATTACATAGTGAAAACGTCTTATTATTAATATTAAATAGAACAGCTAATGTTTCGTCCGTGGATGACTTGAGTGCATGAGGAAGCTGAGACTGGTGCAGAAGCTCAGCTACGTAATCAGGTACCAAGCCATTGTTAGAATATTTGGATCGCAGCAAGCATTTTACTTAGCATCCGCTGATCAACCAGCAGTTATTGCACCTCATTCAGAAAAAGAGGTACCTGACAGAATCTTTAGGATTTGTTGACCAATCTTGAAGCCGTATTCATCTGCAATGGCACGGAACTCACTTCCGGCTTGCGTCAGAACATCCCTTGACTTGACGACATTTAAAAAGAAACAAAAAACGCATCTTTTTATCACAACATTTAGTGGGTCCATGTGATTCGACCTGTATGTATTTATGCGTGACGACACTGTGCGTGCTGCCACTTACCAAACTTGCATACTGACGCTGTGCATGTTACCCCTTACAGCGTTATTCTCGTTGCTTATTGAGCATGCTACCGCTAGCCATTCAATCGTGTTTATTTTGCAGCAAATATAAAGCACCTAGAAATAGATTGAGCTCTCTGAGGTTGCAATAAATAATGTTTTATTATTAATAATAATAATGTTATGGCTGCTTCCGGTAACCCAGTCAAAACTGAATTGCCGTATTCCAGTCTAGACGGTTATGCGCTAACAAGTTATTTAGCAAGACACCGAGGAAGGTAGCTTCTAATTTTGACAGGGATTGAATATGGTGAATGGACTTTTAAGAGTTTTTCCAAATGAAACTTTTGAACTTTAAAACAATGTTGAACAGAACCCCTCCATTCTGATTACATTATGACTGAAGTACTACAACGCCAATTAGAAGAGCTAAATTGCTTAGTCCTGCTGGCACTACGGGTCGAGATTAACTTGAACTACGTGAACAGCCGAGAAGGCGTGGCCATTGGGAAAATCCTCCCAAAAAATGCAAACATGCCCAGTAGCGAGGCAAGTCCACCGGTTTGCACCTGGCTACCTCCATCCTAAGAAAAGAATAATGTGTACCCTACAATAATGCTCAGAGTGGCGCCTTCGTCGGGGTTATGAGATTTTCGTCTCCTCCGCATATCCTTCGAGAAATTTCAACATAAGAACTCTAAGAATGTCTGCTACCCATACGCTGCTGAAAGAAGCTAAAGCGCATATATTTACAGCAGCATTTAGTGGGTCCATGTGATTCGTCTTTTGTGTGCTTATACGAGCTGACACTGTGCAGGCTGCCACTAACCATATTTGAACGCTTACCCTGTGCATGTCAGCTCTAACCGCGTTAAGCTTTTTGCCATTGAGCTTATTACACAAACCATTTGATCATGCTTCCTTTGCAGCAAATATAAAGTTCCTAAAAAGATATTGAGTTATCTGACGGGGCTATAACAATTTATTATTATTATTATCATTCTTATTTAAGGTTCCAAAATGCCTTTTGATGACTTCCTGTAGCCTGCAGTGCTCTTATAATACCACACGAAGTAGTACTCCACGCCACGTGCTGTCAGGACCCCTACCTCGTCCCCAAACTCTCCTGCGCTCTCCAAAAGCCCACATTGTCTTTGCGGCTTTGTTGAGTTACAGACGCAAAAATACGTTATAATAATAATAATAATAATAATAATGCACTTGATAAAGCACCCTCAGAGAACTTAATCTCTTCCTAGGCGCTTTACATTTGCTGTAAAGGGAAACGCGATTGAGTCGTGAGTAATATCATGCTTGATAAACAACATAAACAACATGAATAACATGGTTAGGGGTGACATGCACAGCGTCAGCATGCAAATGTGGTTAGTGGCAGCATGCACAGTGTCAGCACGCATAAGCACATGAAGGACGAATCATAGGGACCCACTAAATGCTGTCCTAAATAGGTGTGTTTGTAGGTTCTTTTTAAATGTGGTTAAGTCAGGTGATGTTCTGACGGAAGTCGGGAGTGAGTTCCAGTCTTTGGGAGCATACGAACTAAATGCACAGTCTCCACAGGATTTGAGGTTTGTACGAGGTATTGGTAAACTGTTGGATTCCGAAAAGCGGGTGGTGCGATGCTTGGCCTGCTGGGGGAGTAGATCTGAGAGATAGGCTGGAGCCAAAGAATGAAATGACCTAAAAGTGAGTGGCAAAACTTTGAAGTCGATCCGTTGCTTGACTGGTAGCCAGTGCAGGTCCGTGAGAAGTGGCTTACATTACATTACATTAAATCGTTTCGTTTGTTTGTGCCATAAGCCGCCCGCGCCAGATGACCTACGAGCGACCCGGTCGCTAATTACGAATCTCAGGCAGCCACGTGGAGGTTACTGGTCAAGCTGACCTAAACCACAAACCCACGGAGCTTACAAAAGTTTGCAGCCGAAAAGCTTCGTCTGCACTGGCAAGCGTTCAGGCTGAGAAACCAGTAAGCTTTCCTTGATTGTTAACTATCATCAAACCAGCCATATCTGAAATGCGATATCGAAACTAGTCATGTCGGGCTCCCGCTCGTACATTCACTCTCACTTGTAGACATGCGAGATTTTGGACGCGAGAGGTCGTAAAGCTTTTCATTTGGTGAAAATGGAAATAAAACAGTGACTATCCATGGGCATACATCAGACACGTGTCTAGTCATCAAAAATGTAGCCACAATTCTTCTGCAAGCATATTTCTATGTCATTATATTCCTATTTTTCGAACTCTTGCAGTCCCACAGACTGGTCTCCTGCAGACAGGTCGCACCGCGTCTATGAAGGTCGCATCCATGTTACCTTTCGAGTCTGTTGCTGATGGGGCTGCTACTGCGGAGATCATGGATCTATCACCAAGAGTTAGACCATTCTGTTGATTCCTCAATCCGGGCCCATCAGATTCGGATCCTTCCTATCAGCCACCGCTCAGCGCCCATTACCAGTCAAAGCTGTTTATGTAGACCTTAAGTTTTATGGCGACCTGACCAGAACGTAGCAAGCTTCACATCACTTGGAAACCGTACTTTCAGTTCTGATACTCCCAAAGCTGGAAGCGATTCGTATCACTTCGATTCCTGGTTTGAATAGATTTAAGAATGATGGTAATAATCCAACCGCTCCTCACAGCATTCTCTCCTTGCTTGTTAATTGTTCTCTGTGTCCTTGGGGGTGGTGAAAATTTGCATGCTAAGAGTAACTAATTGGCATGACTTTTCTGTGATATTTGAAGTGCCTAAAAGAGGTTTAGCTCTTTCGCTAGGCGTCATGAAAAGGTTTAACATTGTAATACTATTATCGTTACCACCTCTAGTTGGGAGATTAATTGCGCAACTGATGAAAAGCTTGATGGAATAAATGGCTGGCGTACCTACCGTGCACATGTGCATCCCATGCATAATATAGAAAAGATTAATTGCTGTCGCACGTTGCATTGAACTTAACGTCTCATATAATTTCTTTTTCAGTCGGCAACGATCTAAATAAATGAATAAAATTCATTCGTACCGTGCCCCCAGAGAACTTAATCTCTATTCAGGCGCTTTACATATGCCTCGGGGCTCGAGCCCACGACCTCAGTCATACCTTGGTCGGGGCGAGCACCTTAACCACTTGACCAAATCAGCTAACAGCTACTTTAGAAAGATAGAATCTTAAAATGCATGTGATATCACCTTATTGACCATTTTAATGACCGTAAACGCAGCTTCAGTCCGGAATGAAATATGGAGAGGCTTAAAACTTCCAGCTGCAAGCCGGACTGTCGAAATATTGTGATGTGCATATTAACTAAAATGACTACTTCCAGCCACTAAAGAATGCACGGGTAATTTATCGGGAGCTTGCGTCCTCTGGTAGAATAGCGTACCGCTCGAAGAGGCTACTCGACAAGACACCGACTGAAGTTGGACACAACATACAAATGAGCCTGTGTGAATCTTTACTTGGGCCTTAGTTATTGACCACATACTAGACCACGTTCGCGCGAGCTACCAAAAATGCGTGAACACGTAGACACGCAGACGTGCACGAACCTGTACATACATAGACATATATCTATAAATACCCATTTCTATCCATTCATATGTATTCATGTATATTCGTTCATATATATATATATATATATATATCCACAGCTTATGCTATACTTTTCGTTCTTCCATTGGGCAATCGACGCGCTCATTGATTGGAGCAACGAGAGACGTAGCCAATGGGAGCACTGCGACAGAGTTAAACCAGGCAAGAAGTTTAAGGGACGCAATACCAGGAAGCTGCGTTCTGTTTTTGGCTGCTCAAAGTCCGAGCTTAAGCAACAGACGAAGAAGCAGCTGGGCGCGCGGTTGACTTGCGGTGCGCCGCCACGTCATCAAGATACAGTGCGTGCACGCAGCTCAAGGGGCAGTGGGAATGGGTGCGCTCGCTGTTTGCAGAGCGGACGCTCAGCGAGCCGGCCTAGCGCGTGCGATAGCCTCGATAGCTGCTCGCCTCCGAGCGCGGTCGCGCTAGCGAACGCCCCCCCCCCCCCCGACGCTCGCGTCGAACTACGCTGCGGCGCTCTGTCGCGAAGGCCGCCCGCGCCGCGCTCGCGCGCCGCTGAGCGTCGCGGCGGCCTTCAAATCCTCTAGCGAGGCGCCGCCCGGCGGGGCAGCCGCCGCGCGCCGTAGCGTCGCAGAGACGACGGCGGTGGTCACCGAGCCGCCGCCGAGCGGCTGCCTCGACGAGCTCCCGCTCCTGCCTTTTGGGCTGGTGGCGGCGGCGGGGCATGAAAGAGCGTTCGTTTGAGGCTCGCTGCAGCGCGCGCGGCCGATAAGGTCCCGCTGGATAAGGCGGCGGCGGCGGCGTCGGCAGCGGCTGTGGCGTCAGAGGCGGCGACGGCGGCGGCGTCCCGCTCGGCGGCCGAAAGGATAAAGCGCTGCTGAGGCGGCGGCGGCGACTCCCTGGACGCTGTATCGCCGCAGCGAGACGCTCCGCCGCCGATAAGCTCAGCTTTCGCGAGAATGCCCGGGCGAAGCAGCTGCAGAGAACGAGTCCGTAATCGGCGACAGGTCGGCGAAAAGGCGACAAAGGTCGCGTCTTTCTCGAACGCTCTGCGGTTGAGCGAATCGCCGCAAGTCATTGCGGAAAACCAGCGTCGAACGTGCTGTCATCAGCGGCGGCCGTCTGTCAGTGATGCAGCCATTCAGCATCGTTGGATCGCTTTTGCAGCTCGACGAAGGACTGCACGCAGCGTATCACGAAACGAAAATGCGCTCGCCCTGTCGGCAGCTCGTTCATTGGCAAGCAAAGCGTCTGCTTGTCTTTGAATGGTATAGGCTCTTAAAGTGACCCCGTCTGTACCGGGCTGGTATTTCGCCGTTCGTTAGTTGGCGAGAGCTCGGAGGAGGTCGCCTAATCCTTAGGCTAAAAAGGCGGCGGTACAGCGGCTGGGCGCTTTATCAAGTGCATTATTATTATTATTATTATTATTATTATTATTATCATTAGACTTTCTTAGCAGTTAGGCGCATTTACCGCATGCACCACGATATCTGAATAGCCTTCGTTTGTTAAGAATAAGATTGGCTTGCTCTCGTTTTGAGACCAGCTGCCGTGCAGGCCATGCAAACTTCACTGCTTTTTGCAAAGGGATGCTCCTTTACTAAACCTGTGCAGATATGTGGCAAACGGTACAGAGAATAATAATAATAGATTTGATATAGTGCCCTCAGATAACTCAATCTCTTCCTTGGCATTTTACATTTGCTGCTAAGAAGGCACGATCGACTGATCGATTTTAGCTTGCTCAATAAACAACTAGAATAACATGGTTAGAGGTGACATGCACAGGGTCAGCATGCAAGTATGGTTAGTGGCAGCATGCACAGTGTCAGCA
This sequence comes from Cristatella mucedo, assembly GCA_009760855.2. Taxonomy (NCBI): domain Eukaryota; kingdom Metazoa; phylum Bryozoa; class Phylactolaemata; family Cristatellidae; genus Cristatella; species Cristatella mucedo. Next base: position 2,847,565 of record WPIO01000020.1, read on the forward strand.
CGCATAGGCATATAAAGGTTGAAACACATGGGCCCACTGAACGCTGTGATAAATAGGTGCATTTTTAGCTTCTTTTTAAATGTGGACAGGTCAGGAGATCTGACGCACGGTGAAAGTGAGCTCCAGGCTTTGGGACTATACGAGCTAAAGCCACCGTCTCCAAAGGATTTGAGGATTTTTACGAGTTATAGGTAAGCAATTAGATTCCGAAAAGCTGGTGACACGATGCTTAAACTGGTGGGTGAGTAGATCTGATAGGCAGGCTAGAGCCAAAGAATAAAAGAACCGGTTACAGAAGTCGAGACGGGATGTCACAAAAGCATGGACCAATTTAAGTATGATACCCCTGTCTAAACAAGCCCGAATTTTAGCCATATTATGTAGCTAAAAGTAGGCAGACTTGACTGTGGAGCTGAATGAGCGACTCTGGGGGTGTTTCAGAAAACTTTATCAGGCTCAGGCTGGTCGGTCTAGCTCATTCAAGCATTTATGAGAGACTGTAGAGCTAATGTGGTCGTCTAATGAAAGGTCACTTTGGAACAGGACGCTTAGATTTCGTGCATATTTAACGGTAGCTATGCTAGCAGAGCCATTGTGAGCGTTATTCCTTACAATTTCTGACACGCACTTGGTTTGCCCTTAACTATTGAGATGTCTTTATCATATTCTTAGTACAAGAAATTGTGTTGCCATCCATGTGCCAATGTCATCAATGCATGCAGCAAGAGATGTGAGAGAATTCTACGTGATCGAGGGCTGGAAGGGATAAAAGCAAAGGTACACCTGGGTGTCATCTGTCACCTCAAGTCACTCACATATACATACTCCCTCTCTCTTTCTCTCCCTATCTCCTTTGCTCCTCTACATTTTATTTATTTTTTCTTTATGGAATCATTCCAAATATTTAGAGCTTAGCGCTCCGATCTGCTTTCTTTCTTGAAGGCTGTTGCTGCTGCTTTACGTCGTTATTTTTTCTTTACCCCACCTTTAAGACGCCTAGTGCCCTTGCAATGACTTGTGCCTATCATTAGCAAGCCGTCAGACTATTTAGCCTTTGAGGAGTTTTTAATATCTGGTTTATTGCGTTGCAGAGGCTGGTCCTGGACTCTTAGGTGACTTTCGTCGCGATCGGTTTGTTCTTGTTGATGACTTGTAAATATTGTGACAATAAAAATCCTCCCGTAAAGCAATCTTTCGGTCCTTATGTACTACGAATTTCCGGTTAGTAGCCACAGACAGCTTGTATTCTTTAATAGAACGATAGTTAACCAAGTAAACACTCATTTCATTCGTATTAAATCATATTCAGACGGAGAACAGCAGGCATATTCATGCGAACCTGCGCTTACAACTGCATGTATATACATTATGTGATTAAGCGCACATATGTAGTTCACTACGAACAGCAACCGGTATTGAAATTGTGTTTGGGATATGCCCCGACATTCTACGGCACATATAATCTTCGAAAGCCTTGCTGTCTCTGTCGATACGGTACGGAGAAGATAGCATCCGGGTCTCTGCCATGTTGAATGGATGCACCGAGATGTTCGTCAAGATGAAATACCGATCGGCACAGAGGAAACAAAATACGCCCCGCGAGCAATTTCATGTAGGGGAGATTATTTATCAAGCACTATCAACACACTTGCAGGGCCTCACACTGTCGTCGTGCACTTTGAAAAGCAGCTAAGCGAAATGAATGAGTTGATGGAGAGTGATGCGGTGATTTTCAAGAGGCTCGGCTTAGCATTTTTAAGTTTGCTTTCAGCTTGCAAAAACGCTACATTTCACCAGAGTATCGCAATACTTGCACATCTGTCTAGGCCTGTAATGCTCACGGACCTATTCGGACTAAGCAGTGACGCGCTGGGAGTTTGCCGCTAGGTCTAAGCCTAGGGTTAAGGTGCGCGCACTTCACGACCCAGATCATTCGTTTGATCCCTGTAGCAGACAATCTTGTATTGCCTGCTGTGCGAGGTTTCGTAACCAAAGAGGCTATTCTGTCGCAACGTAAAATGAGACCGTTGGAGCACGCCCAATTTATCGTACGCATACCTTACTTGCTTTCCGTGACTTATGAATTCGGGCGGAATTCGATAAGTAGTTGTTAGCCAACAGTGTCCACCTAATACGTCAAGGCCAAGTTAAGCGAAGCGTAACGGTTCAATGGAGTTCATTGGATAAAATAAGTGGCTCAGCTGTGAACGGCCTCGGATGAGGTGGTGACGCAATGAGGCAGCAAGATAATTACCACCGGAAAAGTAAAACTTTTGAACACCGAGTTCCAGGGTCTGGGACCAGCAGAGTAAAACCATTTTGGCCAAAAGTCTATAGATGGGGAAATACTCAGCTTATTTATAATCCTGATAAAATCATCAATGCACTGTCCCAAGCGAGCAGCCAGTATTTTTTTCTAGAGAAGCTGAAAGAATGAGGAAGTTGGGATTGTAAATATTTTCTATCCATATGCCGCGGCTTATAGGTCAGAACAACTTTTTACGCAGCCAAATATCGATAAAGGATGGCGAATGTAAGCGGGCTGTTTGTCTCCAACATAGTTAGCTATTGCCCTCGCTTGTTCGCAGTGCCGCTACTTCATAAGTCGTGTCACTCGGTCGGTGTTTGAAATCTCGAGCAGTTGGTATATCACATCGAGATGGCCTTTCTGACTAATCAGAGATAATATATCTGGCAGCCGGCCGTCGCCGGCGTCGTGACGTCAAACGAGCTATCGCTGATGTCTGCATGGTGCCTCGGGTGAGAGTTTCTGACGCCTGGGTAGCGCAGTCGTCATCTCGCGATACTTGTCCAGAGCCGGATAGGAACTCGACCGTGGGAAGACCAAAGGTCCACCCCTGGCTTACGCGCTGGCTGATATCGATGGAGTCGCCGGCCGGCGGCCAAGCAGCGGCGGGGGCGGTCTAATCCAAATATCAAAGCGGTGATGCTTAGGCCGCTCGGCCCCGCCGCGCTCGCTCTCTCGGGGAAAATGAAAACGTCAAAGCACGACGCGATGCCGACAAAGCCCCATCGACATGGCTCGCTGCGTTTTAACTTCCATTGAGAAACAGTTATGGAAAACATCGTGGCCCCGACGAGCGTGCTCATTTGCTCCATTAGTAAACTACTCATGCGAGCGTCCTGCTCTCTCCTTAGAGGCAGTCACTTGATAGCAGAGAGAGAGAGAGAGAGAGAGAGAGAGAGAGAGAGAGAGAGAGAGAGAGAGAGAGGAGAAAGATAACGAGACAACGGATATAGAGAGAGGAGAAGAGATACATAACGAGAGTGACAGACAGAGAGTAAAGGATAGAGGTCACGAGACAGAGATGAGAGGAGAGAAACATTAAGGCAGGGATAGAGGGGTCGTGCAACGCATTGCGAGAGAGAGAGAGAGAGAGAGGAGAGAAGAGGAAAGGGAAGAAGAGGAGAGGAGAGAAGGGAGAAGAGATTTAACGATAGGGAGAGAGAGAGAGAGAGAGAGAGCAGAAGAGAGAGAGAGAGAGAGAGAGAGAGAGAGAACAGAGGGAACGATTTGAGTCACATATTAAGAGATGAATTTTGAAAACTGTACTGCAAAAAAGAATTTCAGTACGATTTGCATTTGTGTACGTATTTGCATATGTTTGTATATGCACACCTGTATTTCATGCTGGGTCTTAGCGTTGAATTAAGGCACTCCCACTTAATGGTCTTTTAACGTCGTGGTTTTGTGGCCTGCAGGAAGCAATTGTTAATTTCCAGCTGCAAGCAGGGTGACTACCCCGAAGGCTTTCCTGGCGCTTTATAAAGGAGGCTATCCAGTCTAACTTATTTTTACTGTATAAAATTAATGCTAGTGGTATATGGATACAAATGCGCATACGTGCAGGTCTACACTGTATATTTACAGATGTTTATATAAACAAGAGGTGAAGAGTAAAGGCAATACACAAGGAGAAACTACAACCATGACCTCTGTTGGATGATTTTCCATTCACGCAAAGGTGGTTCAAAGCTTCGAAAAAATTAGTCGCGCGACTTTAATTCGGCCACAGAACCTATCACTTCTATTCTCAATACCTCCTAGAGGCTAAACGGTAATTTAAAATTCAGTGGTAAAAACTGCCTAATCACGCTTCAAATATTGTGTGTGTGAGAGCATTAGTTACATGTCTTCGCTTGAAAACGTAACTGATTAATTTTACTCGAGCTAATTTTGTTATTAGTATGCAACTGGCTGCTGCAATGCATCGAAAGCTGGCGATACCTTTTTATTGCATAAGAATTCAAGAAAATTTCTCAATCTTGCAGCAAGCTTCTGTTACGAGCAGTTTTTAAGTTGCAAGATTTAAGTAGACGATCGATTACCCTTTGATAACCTGGGGGCATTAGGAACTCATAGCTAAGAAGTATTTCAGCGAGCTATGAATGAAGGCTCCAATCTGTCGGGGCCTTGTAGGCGAAAATAGGAATATTTTTTCCGATATTCGTTTGTCGAGTATTGTGCTGCCAATAACGAAATACAGCAGTCCAGTCCAAGGAAATCCCAGGAAAATAAGGCCTTTAAATAGCAGCTGATGTAACTAATCCATAATCCTGGGCAAGGGTCGATCATGATCACGGCTGCGGAGGCGGTCTTCAGAATATAGCTTGGAAACTCAAGCTGTTGATTACACCTAATTTACGATTACTCATCGATGATTGCACTAATTCGCTTCCAATCATGGGAGCACTTAGTTACTGTAATCGCACATTTAAGATGTTCCATGAGTAGGAGCTGTGTGTGTCTCATGATTGACTAGCTTTTGAGAAAATAGGCGACATCTAGGGCCGATGGGCAGCAAGAAATTAATTCAGTTCATCGGTAGCCGAAGCCTGATTCCCATAGCATGAACGATATGCAGCGGCCGGTGCCGGATGCATTAACGTGCCCAGAGTCTGTGCCCCGAGCATTAAGTATCTTCACCGGAGGCTGCAAATAGACGGACAGCGGCAGTGAGCAGAGCGAATAGACGGACAGCGGCAGTGAGCTGAGTGCAGATTCTTGTGGGACTACTTTATAGCGGATGCTGATCCGCTGGACGAGAATAAACCGCCGCATGACGTGGACTGGACAAGCTGGAGACAGTCCGATTCGAACCAGGTCCGAGACTCTTCAGCCAGACCACGGTGGCACAAGCAGGATCCTGTGTGTTGATAATTGTGTCGGATGTTATAAATCAGATTGGCATTTTCGGAAGCGGCGGCGCTACCGTTATCGTTGTTACATTTGATGCCCCTGGTCATAGCGAAGAAAGCAACTCCATCGAACATGTATCGTTTGTATACCTAGTAAAATCCAATTGCATTAATAATTTAGCTTTTATAGTCCGTGTGCTTTTTAGTTGGTGTCAGTTTTTTCAAAGATTGTATGTGATAAAAATAAATAAATTAAAACGATGCAATAGTTTTCTATCACCTCTGATTATATAGAGTCCAGAATGTTTAAACATCGCTCGAAACATGGCCAAAGGTCGGCGTTTTTTAAAATACCTATCGTTTGGTTAATTGGCGAATTTCTCGCAGCCTGTATGCAGTAAACCATTTTGTGTTGCTTTACCAAGCACATGGCGTCACGTATGTGAATTTTAAATCATTAATCAATGGTCATTTTTAAGGCGCACATGTAGCTTCTATGAAGATAAATCACGACTTCGGATTTGTTGCTAATAAAGGCAGTCCGTCTCACCTGCTGCAGAGGTCAGAGTATTCCTTCGGTAACTGAAATAATCAATTTAATTTGTGGAGATTATACTTTAAGGTTCGAAGAAAATTTCCGTTTTCAAATATCTCAGTGGGAGACTCCAGAGTACTGACGTGAATGGACAAAGATCATCTGATGTACATCTGAGATATGGCGTACCTCAGGGCTCCGTGCTAGGTCTGGTTCTTTTCACGGTTTACAATCTCCCTCTTGCTGATGTGATTGCCAAGCACAATCTAGGCTTTCACTTCTATGCGGATGACACTCTGTTGTACCTTTGCTTTGATCCCTCCCAGCCTTCGAGCACCTCAAATTCTCTCAACTCACTTGCTGCATGCATTGATGACATCCGCACATGGATGGCAGCAAATTTTCTAAAACTAAATGATGATAAAACTGACTAATTAGTTATGGGCAAACCCAGTGTGATTCAGAGATTGGAAAGGCTGACTCTCAAAATTGGCTCTGCCAGCATATCTCCTGTCGAATCAGCTCGAAATCTAGGCGTCATATTCTAAAGCGACCTCTCGTTAGACGACCATATCAGCTCCTCAGTCAACTCTGCTTATTTTCAGCTTCATAGCATTGCTAAAATTCGGGCTTGTTTAGATAAGGATGCCACATCTAAGTTGGTCAATGCATTTGTGACATCCTGTCTCGACTTCTGCAACTCACTGCTCGCTAGCCTACCGGTATGTGCAATCAGGCGATTGCAGCTGGTGCAAAACTGTGCAGCTAGGCTTGTCGTGAGCGTCGCAGTTGCCACATTACTCCACTTCTCGCCGACCTGCACTGGCTAACAGTCAAGCAACAGATTGACTTCAAGGTTTTGTCGCTCACTTTTAGGTCACTTCATTCTATGGCTCCAGCCTATCTCTCAGATCTACTCCCCCATCAGGCCAAGCATCGTAGCACCTGCTTTTCGGAATCCAACAGTCTACAAATACCCCGTACAAACCTCAAATCTTTTGGAGATCAGGCATTTAGTTCGTATGCTCCCAAAGCCTGGTACTCCCTCCCGACCTGCGTCAGAACATCCCCTGACCTGACCACATTTAAAAAGAATTTGAAAACACACCTATTTAGGAAAGCATTTAGTGGGTCCCTGTAATTCGTCCTTCATGTGCTTATGTGTGCTGACACTGTGCATGCTGCCACTAACCACATTTGCATGCTGATCCTGTGCATGTCACCCCTAACCATGTTATTCATTTTTCTTGTTTAGCAAGCATGATTTTACTCACCATTCAATTGCGTTTCCCTTTGCAGCAAATGTAAAGCACCTAGAGAGATATTGAGTTCTCTGAGGGCGCTTTATCAAGTGCCTTATTATTGTTATTATAAATTTCCTTGTATCAAGAGAAATTGTGTACACTGTGGCAGCCTGAAGAAAGGTTCTAAACGAGCAGGTGTGTGTAATCTAGAGTTTAAAATACTGCAAAAACTGTCAACCTTGTCGTGGTTAGAATCGACATAATTGCTTTTAGATCTTCCCTTAAAGAGTTAACACTACCTTACCTTCTGATTTTCGCGGCTTTCCGTCAGAGGCATAGCAAGGGGGACATGTGTACCCGAGCGAAAGTGCCCAGGGAGCGCCAAAGCGATATTGATTATGCATACTTTTTAATTTCTTTCAAATGAGAATACCAATCTTACTTTCAAGCCAAGTCCTTGTTTGAACGGACTTACCTATTTCTGGCTGTTCTAGTTAGGCAAGCTTACAAACTGTAGCTTGACGCTGGCGCACACGCGATGACACAGAAACGCCGTGGGGGCTTTAACCATTGTGTAATCGGCTGGCACTCTCAGTGCAGCGGACTGCTCTCACCTCTCTGACTCGTCTCACCTCTCCGTCGGTGTTCTAACTGCTCTTCCATTTGCTCATTCCATGCTGCCTGCCACAGGCGGGCTGCATCACACCGAGGGCGACCCCTGCGTGCCTACGCCAAATCGAGGCTGAGCACTGTCACACAATAGCACCGCACAAGCTAGGCTTCCTTACCTGGCTACGCTACAATAACGCAGCAGTCATATCTTGCAAATTCTTTTAGTGGCCAGATAAAAATACTGTCCAGAAATGAAAAGGCATTTTGTATAACCTGTGATTCCCTTTTGACTAGGCTACCAAAGAAAGCAACTAGGCCACTGCAGCTGACTATGAATATGGCTGCAAGGCTAGTCTTCAAGTCTCAGAGGTTTGAGCACGTGTCTCCTTTAAATTAAAAGAGCTAGGATGGGTGCGGTTGAGCAACGGATATATAACAAAGTTCTTACGCTGACCAACAAGGCCCGGCACAGCTGGGCTCCTTCGTACCTAGCTGAGCTGCTGCACCAGTTTCAGCCTCTTCTCGCCTCAGTTCCTTTGTGGACAATAAATTAGCTGTTCCATTCCTCTGCTTAAAGACCGTTGGCTTCCCCAATTCTTACGCAACGAGAACAACTCTCCTACCACAGGGGCTCATCCTTTTCAGCGGTCCTGAGCTGCTACTTTCATGCTACTTACTAACTCAACTGCTCTCCTGCCTCTGCTATGCTTCCCACTTTCTCTTTGCTGCATGAGACGAAGTTTGTTGGCTACCGAATAGGTACCGAAAGCCGCTTAGGCTGTGAGTGAGCTATACAAAACTCTCCTGCGTAGCACCCACATAGTCTTTATGGCTTTATGGAGTTACAGACGGATACAAGATGTATCCAGCCAACCCAATAATATGACCTTCTCCCTGGGTCTTAGTCCAGGAGGTAAGATGCTCGTTCTTCACGACCCAGGTCATGGGTTCGAGTCTTGCAGTCGGCGGTTCTTTATCGTCCGCTGCAAGCGATGGTGATAGCCGTAAGGGCTCTTCTGCCGTTGTATAAATGAGGCTGATAAATTAGCTAAAGTTTGCGCACCAATATGTTCAGTAGTGATGCTTTCATTAAAATGTTCCGACATGCGATAATTATTATAGGAAGAAAGTAGCTGTACAATATATATGAGAGCCATCATAAGAATGGGATAAAATGCGGCATTTAGCCTTTTTATAAAAATAAATGGCATCACAGCCCATAATGCTAACGTAACTTCGAAAGCGGTTGGTTTGTGCTACTGCGGAAACGGTTGGTTTGTCAGGTATGAGCGGATTTCTTAGGCGAGAGAAGCTCAAGAAGTATATATATAATTATAGTTATAATTATAATCAATTTTTGTTTGGTATAATTGATCTTAAAGTCCTTCTTGAGTGCTTCTCATCTTGCCTGGGCATCAATGGCAGTGCACTGCAAAGGATCAGATCCTATCTCAGTGGGAGACTACAGAGTATTGATGTGAACGCATAATGGTCATCCGAAGAACGGCTAAAGTACAGGGTACCTCCTGGCTCTGCGATCGATCCGCTTCTGATCACTTCTTATACATCGCTTCTTATCACAATTTATACTCTCCCTCTTGCCGATGTGATCGCAAAGCATAGTCTAGGCTTTCAATTCTGGGCAGATGACACTTAGTTGTACTTTTGCTTTGATCCCTTCCAGCCCTCAAGCGCGGCGATTTCTTTACGTTTGAATTTTCTTATGGTTTGTGAATTGGCTGTCTTTATTGGGAAGCCAGACGTTGAAAAGTTATGAGCCTCTCGGAACTTTATCATGCAAGCACAGCATTGAATCAATTTAACGTCATATTCATCAAGCCCACTTTAAACCTAGCAGTGACTCTAAAAGCTTGGCTATTCAACAGAAGTTCCGTGTGTGATTACCCTTGATAATATATTACGCGAGTTCTGAAGGCGAGCGTAACACGTTTCCTTCAACCAAGGCTTGCAGTTTTAGGTGCCTAAATGTTGATGCTGCTTCTGCAAGGATTCGTGAGTCTGACCTCTCGCGTGGAAATTCCAGAGAAAGCAAGAGTGGGGGAGAGAGAGAGAGAGTCCAATGCCAAGTCGTAGCATCAGCGCTCGAAGAATACCGCCATCATTGGCATCTCGCTGTTGGAGTGACTCCGAACCAGAGATTCGAAGGGCTGCTTAGCGGGGAACAGAAAATAGCTTGAAATTAAGCGCTTCAGCAATTAGCTAGTTTATGATTACCTTTAACGCTTTCGTAAGGTTGGTTCAGCCTTATATTAGCAGCTAGCTTAGCGGCCGCTGCCGTCGGCCACTCAGCGAGCTTGTCAATGGAGCACTATTTTAATGGTATAATTAGTAAGTAAAAGTAGCCTGACGTGATTCACGAAAAATATATAAGCAAATATAGTTCATTTGTAAAGCGCCCTACGAAGGCTGCATCTTTATTCAGGCGGTTTACATATTGTGCCACCGGGCTCGAGCCTACGACCTCGGCCAGACCTGGTCGTGGCGAGCACCTAAGCGCCAAAAAATTGTTTCCTTAGACCGAGACCTGACTGAAATCGAAAAAGCACACGTGAGTAACCAATGGGCGCTTATTTGGTACACCGAGGAGGAAATCCATGGAAAAGATGGCGGCGGAGGGTCGTTCTAGCTATTCGTGCTCAACGTAAAACCCCTTGCATCTCGTGCGGTTTCTTCCAAAGTTTCCTCGACCAAACCGCTCCAAAAGCGAGCTACAAATGATGTGGCAGTAATCTATCGACAACATCGCAAGTCTCGAAAGAACGCTACAAACAAGCCTGCCGACAACTCTTGACGGCTGCGGTGCACTGATCCAAGCGTGCCCGAGAGCATCATCCATTCGTCCAGTAGCAAAACAGCTCGCTAGAATAGATCAAACAGCAGCGGTCGACCGTCACTTCTCGAAGGAGCGAGCTGGCTTTGTTGTAAGATGCTTCTGAAACCGCATTCTAAATATTGCTCGCAAGTCAATTTTGAGCGCGGCTATTACCCCAGCGACGAGTTCTCTAAGGGCGCTATATAAATCTATTCTTATTGCAACAGCTATACCGGTCGTTTGCGCCCCCAGCTAGCAGTCTAATCAGGACAAATATCACCCACACTGCTCTACCTAATGAGTATTCATCTTCTTTCTTGCGATGCGCAGAGATATTTCGAACAAGAAAAATACATATACACCTGTGACAGACAGCAGCGGCACTCAGTCCTGCAAATACAAAATGGGCGAAACCAACTCCGCCAAGTCATCACCGCTCTGCAGGTGAGCGGCGGCGGAACCAGCTGGTGGGTGGAGGCAGCTAGCGGGCTATAGCCTTCGCTAGTACTCTCTCACCTATGAACGTCGTAGCCACTTCCAATAAATATTCTGATACCGAGCCGACGTATTCAGTTGAACCGCCGAGAATCTGCGAACGACAAATAAAAAGGCAAGAGGCTGCTGCAGGCCTTACTTTAGGCGCTTGGAATCTGCGTGCACGCACGCAATTGCAATTCACCTAAGCGACGTCTGCACATTGAACGCACTAAACTCATATACAGCCTGCGTTACAGGTGCGTCGGCGCTGACATATCCCAACTGTCTACGCATGCTAACTGACATACATGCGAGCGCAGACACGCACGCATACGCATTATTGGACGCTTGCACGCCTTACGGGTGTAATGCGTGCAACTATTTAAGCAGGCGTAATCCCTCAACTATCTCAGCATGAAACCGTCATACTCGCTGCGCTATTATTCATTCGGCAGCGTTCGATTGTCTTTGGCGAGCCGCATTTGAGCTTTTCTCGCTTGCTCCAGGTTTCTCCAGCGACCCGCCCGGCAGCCGAGGGACTGGCGCGAGTATGTACCCCGCGCTTGCACCGAAACAAAAACGGTTGCATCATTCAGGAACAAATGGTTAAGGCTGACACACACGCGTGAACACACACGCGTGCGCGCGATGCGGCAACGTGCTTGGTACGCAGAACACGCGCGTGCCTAGTTCCTCGTCGTTGCAAGGCAGCCCTGTCATTTGATGAGGCTCCTGTCACCATCTGCGTCCCCCTTGAACTTAATGCGAGTACGGCTCGCGAGTTCATCGCCATTGCCACTCCGCGCTTCGAGCCACTAGCCTTCAAAGTTCGCGTTACCTTATCGGAGACTAGTCGTCCGTCAGTGCATTCTAGTTTGGTTTTCCATGCGATTATATGGCTGTCAAGTGGTCATGTCCAGCGATGTGTCAGCTCTCGTAACAGTACGGCGGCGCGTCGCAAGTTATAAACAGGCTGGCTCCGTACATACTTGTGGCCTGGGGCGCCAGCCCAGTGGTTGGTTCGATATTCAAGTATATATATATATATATATATATATATATATATATATATATATACATGTATATCTCTTTGATATGCATGCATGTATATCCCTTTTATATACATGTGCGTTTGCCTTTGCAGTCAGAGCGATTTATAATAATAATAATAATAATAATGTACTTGATAAAGCGTCCTTGGAGAACTTAATCTTTTTCTAGGCGCTTTACATTTGCTGCAAAGGGAAATGCAATTGAATGGTAAGTAAAATTATGCTTGAAAAACAAACAAAATGAATAACATGGTTAGGGGTGACATGCACAGGGTCAGCATGCAAATGTGGTTAGTGGCAGCATGCACAGTGTCAGCACGCATAAGCACGTGAAGGTCAAATCACAGGGACCCACTAAATGCTGTCCTAAATAGGTGTGTTTTTAATATAATTAAATAGGTGTTTTTGTTTTTTTAGGTGTGATTTCTCGTGAATCAATGAAACACTTGTCTCACGTTATAATAGAAACTAGCGTGTAACCGCAATTTTCCGCCTGTACACGAAACAGTCAACCCCCGACTTACAAAATAGATAGGAACTGGAAAACCCGCCGTAAGTCGAGAAGAGCATACGACGCGTTCTACTAGTATATGATCTGACGAAGTCATGAAGATGAAAACGGATTACATTTTTTTACTGCTTGCGGCGTGTCAAATCTACTGGCCGTGGGCTGGTTTCTGAAAGTTTCCTTGGATCAGCTTTGATTTTTTATTCATTTTTTCGTGACCGCGAGACCTGTTCATCCCATACATAAACCCAGCTTGAACATGGCGGGAGTTCATTCAGCAAGTCAAGATTTCGCTGTCGTTGCCTTTTTGGAAGAATATATAGCACATGCTAAATTTTTTAAAGATCAACTCTGAGTTGGGAAGAACTGAAGAAAGTCTTAGCCATCACTCTCAAACGTCACTCGGCAACAATTTGGATGCAAGAGTGGAGGCAGTGGAAGTTATCAATGGTGGATTGAACAGCATTGTAGATCTTTTGGAGGAACTGTCGGAGGACACAAGTTGAATACATGAAACAAAAAGTGAAGCTGGCAGTCTCATACATTGTATTTTGAACTTAAACTTGAAGGCCCTGTTACTATTTTTATGCCGCAGCTTAAGGAAGATTGGTCGCGTTTAGGAAATACTGCAGGCTCTCAAGATGAACTTCAAAGATGCCACCTATGACCTCCACTCTCTTGAAATCGAGTTGTTCAGACTTTGAAAATAGCTGTGCCGGGAATCCCTACTAGATGCAAAAAGGAGATTTTAATCAAGAGGAGTGGCAATAGAATGAAGAATCCACAGAAAGACCCAGAAGCCTGGAGAATTTTTTTAAGATCTTGGTCTCAAAGCAGAGGATGTGATTTCAAGAATCATGAAGGATAGCATGGACTATATCCGTCAAGAAATTACAATTAAGTTTTCCCAGCTCACACATCTTGGAGAAATTTTATCTCATCCAGCAATGTCTATATTTTAGAGGCTTCTATTTTTTCAAACGATGATGGAGCAGAGCTGTACAACGAAACATATGGCTGCAAAATTGTTCTTGCTCTAAGTCATGACTCGGCACTAAAGGCACTATTGGAACTCATGTTTTTCATTTTCAGGTATGGAAACTGTGTGTTACCTAATTTTAGAGTTGTCTTGCAAGGTATTCACACCGGCAGCTGTATCGGCTAATTGTGACCGTTCTTCAGCAAGTTGAAGATAATCGTGTCTTATCTGAGAGTATCAAAGGAGTAAGATCAACTATCGATTTGGCCTTTTTAAGAATTGTGAAAGAAACACTGGAAAGTGTATTTCAAACTGCAATAGACCACTTTACCACGTTCAAGGCCAGAAAAGTTCCTTAAAGTTAAAGCTGTGATAGCTACTTTTACATTTACTACAGTTAATAAAACTTTCTCGACTCGATATGCCTGCTAGCGTGTGTTTTTTGCATATCATCTGTGGGAGGAGCTATTTTGGAGCAATTTTTGACAACGGGAAGGGGTGACATTTGTAGCTTTGTTCCCTTCCGCCAAAAAGTCTCACTACACCTCTTTTTTCCGTCAAGCACCACATTTTTACTGCAGAACAATTTTTGTCCAAGTTGACAAATGATGTCACGAATGATACGTTTGTAGTGGTTGCAGCTGTGACGAGATGCCCTGGTACGACCAGTCAGCCAGCATCGACTTTCTGCCGACCGCGACTGGCCAGACGCGTCGCGACTACGTGGATGACTCACAGGGCTCACTCGCAGCGTCAAATCTCACTTGCTGCTGACGTACTCCACCAAGGCTGGAGTTCCGGTACCGTCTACCGGCAGCAGTCCACCGGCTCAGCGGAGGGGTCCTGCTCGCCCGCGGCCAGCTCTAAACTCTCGCTCGCACCCCGACCTTTGCAGCGTGACACACACAACACACACACGCAAATATATATATATATATATATATATATATATATATATATATATATATATATATACAGTAGCACAAAGACTACGTCTACATACATGTTACGTGCCTTAAAAGGTAGTCGTGCTACCTTTACGGCGCATGTAAAGAGCGTAGAAATAGATCAAGTTCTCTGATGGCGCTGTAACAATGTATCGTGATTATTATTATAAATATTCAGGTCCCATTTCATCTCATTTAGCTAGCCTAGTTGAGGACTGCAAGCCTGCTAGATGCCTAGGGTTCTTAGTATGCAACTGATTCGCTTTCTAGGCCAGCTGCCTCAAGGCAGTGGAAGACGAGTCTTTCCTCTACCGTACCGCAGTCTTCCGGAAATTATTTATTGGTGCGCGTTCGCCGAGCAAGCTCCCTACAGGTTCTGAAAATTAGCTTAGAAAATCCTGCAGCTGCAAGCATGCGCAAGGGTCTAGCACCGGACCCTGACCTAGCACTTGACCTTGCACGGCAGAAAATTAAGGCCAGCAAACTCAATAGCGACTGAGTTAGATATACTTCCAAATACGAGATGAGAGCATTAAGCCGTGAATAAGCGCAAATTGAATTAAATGATACAAAGTTTGGTCCAGCGCTTAAGGCACTCGCCCCGACTAAGGTTGGGCTGAGGTCGCGGGCTCGAGCCCCGAGGCATACGTGAAGCGCCTGAATAGAGATCAAGTTTTCTTGGGGCGCAATACAAATTAACTACATAAATTCATTTACCAGAGATAGAGAACTGGTTGCTTACTAATGCTGACACGCTTTCACTCTAAACCAGCCAGGCTATATTACAGCTGGCACAGATTATCACAAAGTAAAACAATTTTGCTGGGTGATCTGCATTGCATTTCAATAGCTTATGACTCTGAAATACAGAGTTTGGTTAACCTCAACAAATTTTTTTGAGACCAAGACATTTATCAACTTGAAATTAACCAATTTCTATGGGAAAATACAAACTAGAGGGGTACGTTTTATATTTAGCAATTTAAAACAGAAAATAAATCAAAATTACCATGTAAATACGTTAACGTTTTATACTTAGAAAATGCTGGTGACCCCTTCTTTGATCTCTTACTTATACAATTCTAAGCAAAAATTAAAACTCCTTGAGACTAAATGTCAGTAGCTTAGCATTGAAGTTTTTAAACTAAGACTTCTGATCTGATAGTTTAAGTATATTCGCTTTGGGTAGTATAGCTTTGAGTTCTCTTCAGCCGTATCTGTGAAATTGGAATCTGGATCTGGCAGTATCGTCCTGGTGTTTGACTTGCTACTCTACCATGAAGATAGATAATCGCTCTCTAGAGAGATTGTGATAGGCAGTTCAGGGCATCTTGTTGTGCTGCGGTGGTAAATGAATTAATGTGCGGACAAGTGACGAGAGGCGCGCGCTCTTGCTAGCTCATTGGTGGGAAGATTCGGCCGTGCAGAAGTGGCAGCTGCGTGAATAGTCTGTCGGCTCTAAGGAATTCTTGGATAGCAAACTGCCGCGCTCTTTTTTCTCGCCTGCAACAGCCTGTAAATATACAATTTTATAATTATTTAAAAACTATTTTGCATATATTACGCACTACTGTGCTAGAAACTCTACCTAACTATCAGAAATAATTAAACTTACCTTTAACAGTTATCTGGCAGCGGTCGAATGCGACGCGACGAGCCCAGGGCTTGTCTCGATCCCCTCACATGAAAGCAAAAATATTCATTTTCCGGCTTTGCACATCTTAACAGGATCTTTCACGGTGCACTTGTTTGCTCTAGTCTTGATAAATTGTCGACGCATTTTTCAAAGCG
This sequence comes from Cristatella mucedo, assembly GCA_009760855.2. NCBI lineage: Eukaryota > Metazoa > Bryozoa > Phylactolaemata > Cristatellidae > Cristatella > Cristatella mucedo. Next base: position 2,863,703 of record WPIO01000020.1, read on the forward strand.
CATCTGCAAGGTGCAAGCAGCTCCTTGACGCGGCTTCAGGTATATATGACCACCGTCTATTTTCTTACTCCTCATTGGCATAAACTAAAATATTCGCTTGAGTTCCCTACACTATTACGCTTATACCCAGTGTCGGACCAAGGGGGTAGGGGGGGTCATCTGCCAAACCCGCAGAGAGGCTCTGAGCTGGGCTGCCCCTCATTCCTACTTCCCGCGAAACGTCACCAACGAAGAGATTATGCTGTGGTTCAACTAAATGAGCAACCGCCGAGTTCGTTTCAAATAAACACCGTGATTTTACGCTGCTGCTATTTTTGCACTAATTGCGGATCTGTGCAACGGCTGCGGCCAGGGCAAAGGGTGGGCGTTGGAAAGACTGGCTGCAGCTGACGGCAGGCTTTCCTGCCGAGGGGTGCACTCGGTCGCGTTCGCACCCGACGGGCCGGGCCGAGCTCTGCAGGTCAGCGCGTCGAAGCGGATAGCGCCACCTTTCAAGGCTAGGCGACGCGCCAGAAAGCGACCCGCGATTGCGACCGCAGGCTGCGGTCAAGTGGATGGAGCCAGGGGTTGCGCAAATACGGCTATCGCGCAGCGGGGCGGAGGACGAACCGTTCTCCGCCCCGCTGCGTCCTCGTTAGCAGCGCCGCCGCCGCCGCCAGGCTCCTCGGCGTCTGCGACGGTTTGTTCAAGCGGCTTAGCAAAGGCAGCTCTCTGGCCTGGGCTCGCGAGCGCCGGCGCTTTGACGTCGCTCGCGTATTATCGTCTGCGGGCTTTGAACGCTGCCGCTTGGTAGCTGACGGATCGCGAGACCCGGCCGATTCTTAATGCTCCGCGTAGGCGTCGGCGGCGGCGTCCTCATCGTCGGTGCACTGGAGCTGCCGACGAGTTTCTGCGGCAAAACGACGATTGGCACTAGCCGTCGCAGCAGACGAATGTTGAACGTCACGCGGCAGCATCGCTCCCCGACCGCGGTTTTCTGCGGCGGCGTACCTTTGCCTGCGGTTGGAGGATGATTTTTTTCGGTGGTGGCCCCTTCCAATCAGCAGTCATTTGAATAAAATTTTGAAAACTTCGCACATTTGTCATCCTAGAAGACGCCTAAATTATTAGCACTCTGTCGTCCATTACGGAACCACCAATTAGTAGAGCGAGTTCCTGTTCATTTTCAATCAATGGGCGTCTATTTGTGCTTTGTTTCGTTTATGTTAAATTTGCTACTGCATTCTTGTGTCTCCAGGCATCACTCTAGGTTTCGCTCTAACTACTTCCAATTATGTCTCGGAGGTTCAGACAGATATTTCCTGTTTAGTTCGCATATTAAAATGAAGCTCCTAATATATTCTTCAAAAATTCTTGAATTGTATTGGAATTAGTCTGATTATAGTCGTAAAGCAGTCTGAATGTATGCTCAATGCAAGGTAACACTATTTAACACCAGCAGTGCAGGAAGCCAATGAGCGTACAGCTATTACATATATAAATGTATATATGTATGTATATATATATATATATATATGTGTGTGTGTGTGTGTGCGTGTGTGTGTGTGTGTGTGTGTGTGTGTGTGTGTGTGCGTGTGTGTGTGTGTGTGTGTGTATTTAATGAATACGTAACTTCTGTTGAACGAAACAGCAACAGGGCACTGAAGAAGAAGCTAACCAGCTTCAAGCTACTTAAAATGGCCGACGATGCTGAAAGTGACCGACGATGCAGACGACTGAGGCCCTTTCGATTGGTGAGCAGCGCCTCCTGTGTTCTGCTTATTGCATATAAGTATATGCAGGTATCTGTATATATTTATATACATGAAGTGTATATATAGTAAATTGTGGAAGATTTTTTCTATTTTAATAATAAATATGTACTTAGCCTCAGTCCGTATTCATGCACCTTTCCTGATGGCTCTTATTAGGCCACTAATTGGGAAAGCGACACTAGACCAAAAGAACTTGGGCAGCTTCCGTTCAGTTTCCCTTTTACCATTCTTATCAAAGACACTGTAACGAGGTGCTTCAAACCAGCTGCACTCATATATTAAAACTTTGAACCTAGCACGAAAGTTCCAATCTGGTTTTAGAGCCGATCACTCCTTAGAGTCAGCAAAGCTTCGGATGCATAACGAACACATCAGGAACGCAGACTTAGGAGAAGTCTCTCTGCTTATTGTAATTGATATTTCGGCAGCGTATGACATTATTGATCACCGATTTCTTCTCGGGCGCTTCTCAAATCGCCTGGGCATCTCTGGCATTGCACTGCAGTGGTTCAGATCCTATCTGATTGGGAGATTCCAGATTATTTAACGTCATCGGACTACGGTCATCAGAAGAACCGCTTAAGTAAGATGTTACCTCAAGACTCTGCGATCGGTCTGCTTCCTTTCGCAGTTCATGCTCGTCCTCTTTCCGATACAATCGCCAAGCATGCTCTAGGCTTTCCCTTCTATGCAAATGACACTCAGTCTAACCTTAGCTTTGATTCCTCCTAGCCCCCTGGCACGTCGAATTCCCTCAACTCCGTTGCTTCATGTATTGCTGACATCCGAAAATGGATGATAGCAAATATTGCAATATCTAATGGAAATAAAACCAACTTATTAGTCATAGGCAAACCAGGTGTGACTCAAAAATAAGAAACCTTTAAGCTCAAAATCGGCTCTCCCAGCATATCTTGCGTTACATATGCACGAAATATAGGTGTATTAATCCAAAGGGCCTTTATCTTTATGACCTAATAGGCTCAACAGTAATGTAATGTATCTCCGTCAGTAACTCCACAAAGTCATAAAGACCATGTGGGTGTTACGCAAAAGAGTTTTGTATAGCGCACTCACAGCCTAAGCGGCTTTCTGTACTCATTCGGTAGCCAACAGACTTCGTCTCACGCAACAAAGAGAAAGTGGGAAGCATAGCAGAGTTAGAAGAGCAGTTGAGGTAGTGAGTAGCATAGAAGTAGCAGTTCAGGGCCGCTGAAAAAGATGTGCCATAGTCGGCAGTTGGAGAGTAGTTGTCGTTGCGTAAGAATTGTGGAAGCGAGTTCCACAGTCTGGGACCTGCAGAGCTAAAGCTTCTGTCGCCAACTGTCCTTAAGCGGAGGAATGGGACAGCTAATTTATTGTCCACACAGGACCTGAGGGCGCGAACAGGCTAAAACTGATGCAGCAGTCCAGCTAGGTACGAAGGAGCTAAGCCGTGGCGGGCCTTGTGGGTCAGCCTAAGAACTTTGCTCTGTATCCTTTGCTCAACCGGCAACCATCCTAGCTCTTTCAGCAGAGGTGACACGTGCTCAAACCGCTGGGACTTGAAGACCAGCCTTGCAGCCATATTCATAGTCCGCTGTAGTGGCATAATAGCTTTCTTTGGTAGCCCAGCCAAAAGGGAATTACAGTAATCAAGCCGAGACAGAACTAAAGAGCTAGTTAAATTTTTTACAAGCCACTGTGGGAGACAGCTTCTAATCTTGGATAGGGATCGGATGTGATGGCTAGCTGTAGGGGCAGTCTTCTGAATGAAGCTTTTGAAATTGAGGCAGCTGTCGAACACGACACCTAGATTTCGAGCACGTGGTGAAGGTCGCACAATAACATCACCTATTAGAACAGCAAAACCTTTTAATCCAGCCACGCCCTTAGGGTGTCCTATGAGAAGCAGTTCGGTTTTATCGTCATTTAATTTCAGGAAGTTTTCCGACATCCAGGATCGAATATCGGCAAGGCAAGCATTCAGCTTCTCAGTTGCTGCAGCAGATTCCGATGGTTTGAATGACAAATACAACTGAGTATCATCAGCATAGAAGTGATATCCTATTCCATGGGCCTTAATCACTTTTCCCAGAGGTTTTGTATAAATGGAGAACAGCAAGGGACCAAGTACAGACCCTTGAGGGACTCCACAGGTGACCCTTCTCATGTCTGAGACCTGACCTCAACACGACACGGATCAAATCCCCCTACTTTTAACTGAATGCATCTCCGTCTGTCGCTCCGAGAAGCCACAAATACTGTGTGGGTGTTACGCGGAAGATCTTTCTGAAGCATACAGCCAAAAAGCCAAGGCTGCTTTCGGTAGCCATTTCATGGCCGACAGACTACATAACATTGCAAAAATTTTGGTTTGCTAAGAGAGGAATACCACATCCGTATTGTTCAATGCATTCGTGACACCTTGCTTCGCCTGTAACTCTCTGCTTGCTGATTTACCGGGCCTGACCAAAAGGTGCTTACATTTGGTACACGACTCTGCAGCTAGGCTTATCTGTCGTGAGCGTCACAGTTGCCCTCATCACGTCACTTATAGCCGACCTGAAATGGTTATCAATCAAGCATCGCACTGATCTCGGGGTTCTGGCGCTCGCTTTTAGGTTCTTTATTCTCTGGTTCCAGCCTATCTATCCAAACTTCTTCTCCAAGCCTAGGCATTGTATGCTTTTATGACTCTGATCGTTTACCTAAATGTCGTATGAAACCCTAAAGGTTTCTAGACCATAACCGTTGTTCGTACAAGCCTGGAACTTACTCTAATCTTACGGCACGCGACCTCCCATGACTTGATGAAATTAAAAGAAACTAAAAACGTAGCTGTTTCTCACAAAATTTAATGGGTCCGTATGATTCGTCTTTAGCGTACTTAGGCATGCTGACTTGTGTATGCCAACCGTATTTTACATGTTGTGACTGCACATGATGCAACTACTCATTTGATAATGCTTCCGTTGTATCATATGTAAAGTGCTTAGAAAGAGATTAATTTCTCTGAGGGTGCTATACAAATGTATTATTATTAACTTAGGGATAGTAAGGTTTTAGTGGCTATGTCACTATCAATAGTGAATCACCTGCCAACATGTGCACGTAACACTACAGTCGTTATTTCCTTTTTATCTTGACTTTGAGCAAATTTTACTCTTTGATCTTGCCAACAATTATTATTCCTTTGAGACCTGCATGCTTGTGTTACCATGTGTTTCCAGTTTATGATATCATTGACACTGCTGAACGTAATTTATCTTTGTCTTTAACTCCACAAAGCCATATTGACTATGTGGGTGTTTCGCAGGAGAGTTTTATATGGCACACTCTCAGCCTAAGCGGCTTTCGGTACGCATTCGGTAGCCAACAGACTTCATCTCACACAACAAAGAGAAAGTGGCAAGCATAGCAGTCAGGGGAGCAGTTGAGGTAGTGAGTAGCATGGAAGTAGCAGCTCAGGACCGCTGAAAGGGATGAGCCTTAGTCGGCAGCAGGAGAATAGCTGTCGTTGCATAAGAATTGTGGAAGCAAGTTCCACAGTCTGGGGCCTGCAGAGCTAAAGCTTCTGTCGCCAACGGTCTTTAAGTGGAGGAATGGAACAGCTAATTTCTTGTTCACACAGGACCTGAGGGCATGAGGAGGCTAAAACTGGCGCAGCAGCTCACCTAGGTATGGAGGAGCCAAGCCGTGGCGAGCCTTGTGGGTCAGCGTAAGAACTTTGCTCTGAATCCCTCGATCAAGCGGCAGCCATCCTAGCAATTTTAGCAAAGCAGACACGTGGTTAAACCTCTGGAACTTGAAGACTAGTCTTCCAGCCATATTCATAGCTATTTGCAGTTGCCTAGTTGCTTTTTTTTCGGTAGCCCAGCTAAAGGAGAATTACAATAATCAAACCGAGACAGAACTAAGGAGCTAGTTGCATTTTTCGCAATCCACCGTAGAGGACAGGTCCGTATTTTAGATAGGGATCGGACTTGATGGCTAGCTGCAGAATCAGTCTTCTGAATGAAGCTTTTGAAATTTATGCAGGTGTTGAAAACGACACCTAAATTTCGAACACGTGATCACGATCGTACAACAGCATCACCTATTAGAAGAGCAAAGCCTTTTAATCCAGCCACACGCTTAGCGTGTCCTAAAAGCAGCAGTTTGTTTTTCTCGTCATTTAGCTTCAACAAGTTTTCCGACACCCATGTTCGAATGTCGACAAGGCAAACAAATTTTCTAAAACTTAACGATGATAAAACTAACTTACTAGTTATGGGAAAACCCAGTGTGATCCAGAGATTTGAAAGGCTGACTCTCAAAATTGGCTCTGCCAGCATATCTCCTGTCAAATCAGCTCGGAATCTAGTTGTCATATTCCAAAGCGACCTCTCGTTAGATGACCATATCAGCTCCACAGTCAAATCCGCCTATTTTCAGCTTCATAACGTTGCTAAAATTCGGGCTTGTGTAGATAAAGATACCACGTCCAAGTTAGTTCATGCATTCGTGACATCTCGTCTCGACTTCTGCAACTCACTGCTTACTGGCCTACCAGTATGTGCGATCAGGCGATTGCAGCTGGTGCAAAACTCGGCAGCTAGACTTGTCTGTCGTGAGCGTCGCAGTTGCCACATTACTCCACTTCTCGCCGACCTGCACTGGCTACCAGTCAAGCAACGGATTGACTTCAAGGTTTTGTCGCTCACTTTTAGGTCCCTTCATTCTATGGCTCCAGCCTGTCTGTTAGATATACTACCCCATCAGGCCAAGCATCGTACCACCAGCTTTTCGGAATCCAACAGTCTGGAAATACCTCGTACAAACCTTAAATCCTTTGGAGACCGTGCATTTAGTTCATATGCTCCCAAAGCCTGGAACTCCCTCCCGACCTGCGTCAGAACATCACCTGACCTGACCACATTTAAAAGGAACCTAAAAACACACCTATTTAGGACAGAATTTAGTGGGTCCCTGTGATTTGACCTTCACGTGCTTATGCGTGCTGACACTGTGCATGCTGCCACTAACCACATTTGCATGCTGACCCTGTGCATGTCACCCCTAACCATATTATTCATCTCGTTTGTTTTTCAAGCATGATTTTACTTACCATTCAATTGCATTTCACTTTACAGCAAATGTAAAGCGCCTAGAGAGAGATTGAGTTCTCTGAGGGCGCTTTATCAAGTGAATTATTATTATTATTATTATTATTAAGCATTCAGTTTCTTAGTTGCTGCAGCAGATTCCGACGGTTTCAATGACGAATACAGCTGAGTATCGTCAGCATAAAAGTGATATCCTATTCCATGGGCCTTAGTCACTTTTCCTAGACGATGCTGGAACTTGGAATGACGTAGGTGCATGCACAGCTGTACCGATAGTGAAACTTTTGACGTTGAAGTAGGTCTGCTCGGTTTCTCGGTTCCGGTCAAGTGCAGGTATGTCCGCTGTGAGCACCATGTTTTATTACGGAAGGATTATCCAGAGCCAAGCTCAGTTAAGAGGAGTTATTCAATGACACAAGGAGGATAAAACTGGTTGCAGCAGTTCGGCAACCTGTTGTGACGGTGGTCACTGACGGCTGTGACCGAAGCTGAAAGCGATTTCTAGACCACTCGTGTATGTGAGGTGAGGGCTCAATCGGCTTAATATTTCAACGTTTTTTGAGTGGCGATGAGAAGACCGAGATGCCGAGGAGCTTGTGGTAAGGGAGCACACTAGAGGGGCAATAGGTGGTCCAATTAGTAGGCCTACCGCTCGTTAGTAAAGTGGACTTCAAGCCGGACTGAGCTATTAATGATCTATTTTATGCTTGATCGGAAGCCACTAAAGCTCTGGCAGACAGAGGTGTGATATGGCAGCTGCACCTTTGACAGTAGACCAGGCGAGCTGCTGAGTTTCACACAGGAAGTCCTTCATAAATATATATATATATATATATATATATATATAATAACAATAATAACACATTTGTTATATCGCCCTCAAATAAGTAAGTCTCTTTCTATACACTTGACATCTGCTGCAAAGGAAGTGCGATGGAATGGTTACTAGCAGCATGCTCAATGACGACAAGCCTAATATGTTTAGGGATGACTTACACAGCGTCAGCATTAAAATATTGTTTGTGGCAGCTTGCACAGTGTCAGCACGCATAAGCACACAAAGGTCGAAGCACATGGACGCACTAAATGCTGTGACAAATAGATGCGTTTTTATTTTATTTGTCAATGTGGACAAGTCAGGAGATGTTGTCACGCCAGTCGGAAGTAAATTCCATACTTTGGGAGTATACGAACTAAAGGCACGGTCTCTATATGATTTGAGGTTCGTACGACGTACAGGTAAATGATTGAATTCCGAAAATTGGGTGGTGCAATGCTTAGTCTGGTGGGGGAGTAGAACTGATAGGTAGGCTGGAGCCAATGAATGGAGGGACGTAAACGTGAGCTACAGAACCATGACGTCGATGCCGGGTTAATAATTCATTTATATAGCGCCCCAAGGGAACTTAATCTCTATTCAGGCGCTTCACATATGCCTCGGGGCATGAGCCCACGACCTCAGTCAGACCCTGGTCGGGGCGAGCACCTTAACCGCTAGACCAAACCAGCTCGTTGACTTGGAGCCACTGCATGTCGGCGAGACCACGTGGTAGGCGATGTGGCAACTTCGCCGCTCACGACAGACAAGCCGAACGGCAGAATTTTGCGCCAGCTGCAATCGCCTGATTTCACAGGCCGGTAGACCAGCAAGCAGTGAGTTCCAGAAGTCGAGAGGGGATGTAACGAATGGTTGCCGAGCTGGTTTGGCCCAGACGTTAAGGTGCTCTTCCCGACCAAGGTCCTGAGGTCATGGGTTCGAGCCCTGTGGAATATGTGCAGCGCCTGTATAGAGATTAAGTTCTCTTCGGGCGCTATATAAATGAATTATATATTTATATTTTGGAACAATTTAATGTTGTATGTCTGTCTAAGGTGAGAAGGAATAGTGAAGAGAAGTGAGAACTGAGCAAAGATTCGTTGGACACACCGTAATTTGGAAGCTCCTCGGATGATTTTTGCCCGGTGAAATCAATGCTCTGAAGAATTCTGTCAATACGATATGACTTGAGCCACCATTGAAGTGCAGTGCTGTGATGCCCAAGTGAGACGACAGGTGCTTAAGACGTACTGGGAGTCAATAGTCTCAAGCACTGCCGAAAGATGCAGAAAAACAAGGAGAGACTATTGTTAATTAAATATTCGTGAGAACGTCATTCTACGCACGCAGCATATTAAACCACGGCGAGTGGTAAGTCGCTCAGCAGGTATTTATTCCACCACCAACTGCCAGCTAGAATTGGTTTCCGAATTTATTTCATGATTTATCGGACATAAATTGAGCCTAGAGACATCGAGTTTCTATAGCAACTGTTGGTCAACAGAATAGTACCCTGGAAACCCTGGAATATAGCAAACCATTGCGTTCTCCAAAATATCTCCCATATTTCTGAAACCAGTGCAAATTAATTCAATTCAGCTCGGCTAGCCCTCATTGATCTGATATCAAACCACAGCTACTTCATGATTTCTGAAAACCTGTTGTGGGTCGTTATTTGCTTGCAGAACGGCTATCCTTAACTTGCGAATGAGAATTCCAAAAAACTGTTGTTTCACAGTTGGCTTAGCGAGCTAAAGTCACTGCTATAGAAGCTTTAAACTACTCAAAAAATGCAGCCTGTGCATTATTGTTAAGTTGCTAACGTGCTTCTGTTTCGGTGTAATGCTTCGCGTGACGCCACAAAGAATAGTTTAATAGGAGATGAAACGCGATCGATAAACTATCCTCCTTTATGTAATTCCGAGCATACGATGTCGAACCCGATTGGCTCTTTAAAATTTTTTTTTCTGGGCTATCCCACAAGTGCTTTCCTTTCCAACGCTAGCGCTACGCCATACCAGCCAAGCCCATTTCACTTCTGCGTAACTGTCCTAACTGTCCTGAGTTTGAGCGGTCGCACGTTATTGGCTCCAGTTGGCCTAATCGTCTTCTTCGGTATCCATGAGCCCAAATCTCCACTCTCGCTTGAGTCGGTACTGCTCTTGTTGCGATTATTAAAAATAAGGCACACTTATGAATTATTGGATATGTCAAAGTCGTCGTTGATACCCAATTAATCCAGATCTAGCTGCTTGAGCGGTTAAGGTGCTCGACCCATCCCAGGTCTGGCTGAGGTCGTGGGCTCAAACCCCGAAGCATATATGAAGCGCCTGAATAGAGATTAAGTCCTCTTGGGGCACTATACAAATGAATTATATTTTAGTTAAATAAACGGCATCGTGCGTGATCTGTCAGCTCACGATGGTCGAAGATATCTTTTATTCGCCGCTACAGAATTATTACGGCCAGGAGCCAATGATGTTATAATCTATGGTGTGGCGCACCATAGCAGAAGCCGTATAACGCAGTAAGTTGTGCTCCAGCATTTGAAACGACTTCAACTTAAAGCTTTGAGCCGGGCCTAAGATTTGCCCTCGGCTTTGAGCCAGTTGGCATTTGAGTGGTGCTCTGGGCACGGGTGAGTTTTTGTAAGTCATAGTCAGTCAGGTGTTCTCATTTTTTGACATTCTAGAGAACGGACTCGATCCAACGTAAGTCTTTAGACTCACGTGTGTGGCAATGCTCTAGATCTCGTGATCACATAGTGTGTCAGCCCCACAGGCCTTGCTTTGTTCCCCGTGACCAACACAGATCATTACTCAATCTATTTTACTTCTCCTGCTCCGTCTTATTTGCAGGGTAGCATCGATTTATAGCAGCGATACAACTTAAAAACTTGAGAGAGGACCCCGAGAATTTGTTTAAGCTGCCTGTGGTGCAGGTCATTTTGATCTGCACTCCGACGCTGACGACAGCCTCTATACTCTTATTAATCCAGTAAACTCGAGATTTGTTAGTGCTCTAGACGACCTTGCTCCTCTAAATTCTGTCCTTGCACAAAAGCGTGGAAATTTCTTTCAATTTCTTATAAGCCCTGAAGCTTAAAAGGCCATGGCTTCTTCATGGCTTTTTCATCGGAAACTAAAGTCCTGCCAGTTAGACCCACAAGAAATGAATAAGGCTGTGACTAAATTGCTTTTGAACTCTGAGAGGCTCACTCCGCAAATTTTAACGGTTTAACAGATAGGTTTTCCGCATTTTTTGTGAACAATTTCACATATTCGTGCCTTCATTGATCAAACTCGGACGAAAGTGAATGCCGAGTCGCAAACGGTGATCTTCCTTCACGAATTTATAGAGGTCTCCATTTACCTGCTGAGTACCTTAATAAAAAAAATTGCAAAAGAGCTCGTCTTTTTAAGACTCTATACCCGGCCCTCTCAGATATTTACTAGCAGTAAATTTGATCAAGCCACAACTCTAGTTTTTAATGCTTCCGTAGATAGCTGGGTTATTAGAAAGTCCTCACAATCGTTCGAAAAATAATCGAACAATCTTTATTAAATGCAGCAGTCATAGAAAACTTGGCCTTCTTCTTTTCAAAACTTGGCCTCCTTCGTTTCAGTGCACGATTCTCCCAAAGATTGTTGCCAAGCAGCTTGTAGAGGACAAAGTAAAAAATAAATTGTTGGATAATTTACATTCGGTATTCAGGCGATGCCACTCCACTGCAACAGCTCTCCGCTGTAAGACCAACAATATCCAAAGTAGCAACGATAACTAAAATGTTATTACAGCGACCGAAGTAATCTATTAGCTTCGTTCGATACTATCGTTCGCGATTTCCTTCTCGAAAGATCGAGAACAATTACTGCAGGCAGACATGACACTGGCGAGGTTCAAGTCGTACTAGTCCCATCGTGCTTAATCCGCGTTGTGTGGTTTGTGAAAGGTCCGTTCTTGGTCTTTTGATTTTGCTGCTCTCCATTTATTCTGAGCATGTGGGAAAGGTTATCCAGGCCCGTGGGATGGGCTACCGGCCCGACGCTTACTGTTGCCAGCTCTATTAGTCATTTCAACCGCTAAAATCTGCTACCACGATTGTCGGTATTTGTCGCGCGTAAGGCAGGCACTGCCGATACGAAAGCTGTGTTTGAAACGATGCTATGTCCGGAAGTGGCAGCCGCTTCACCCCGTTTAGACATTTGGTGCCTTGAGCGAGGGATTATAGCTGAGGACTTTTACCAGTCACTTTGCGTCATGCTTTGTCGCCAGTGAACTGATTCGCAAACGCAAAACCTTAAACACGGATATCGTTATTCGCGCTATTGAGTTGCATGCTCACCTCAATATTTAGTCTCTGAACGATAAAGCAGCTGCCTGCAGTGCCGAACTTAAGGTCCGAAATCTCCAGCTGAAATTCTATATATTTCGATACCATGCTGAATCAAAGTTTACCAAATTGATGAAGAGTATTTTGTTAACCCACGCAAATTATTCAAATTAGCTCAGACCACAAATTTTGCAAAGCATAATTGGTGACCGAGCAGAATATATTAGCATTTAAAAGTTCTTCTCTGGGGAGAATACATACCCTAAACGCCGAGGTACGCTGACGTCTACAGACAAACTTAGAAATAAATTAGGTTCCGGGTTACGAACCTAACCGATCTTGGACTGAGTTGGTAACCAGGTTGTTAATAACCCGGATTGTGACTTCCCATAAGACACACGGGGAATGTCTCAATAAATATTGGAGCCCGGATAAAAATTTCAAAAAATCCCGCTTAAATTTAAAATAGAGAAGAAATCTCAGATTTATATAACTTTCAAACTATTGGACATAAATTGAAAGAAGCATTAATAACTATGGAAGGATTTCTATTACGCACATTAAATTTATAATTATTTTGAAACAATAACAAACAGCTAAAAACTAATTTAAAGCACGAAGACAACACACACAAAACAAAGGAAAACAACAGAAATGTGTTCGGTCAAGACTTTCACTCAAAAGCGAATGGTCGAAAAGAATTTTTCTGGAATACAATGTTGGTTTCGGTCGGATGGAATGGCCAGCCTTGATGACTTTGCTGTACAGCGTTCGTAACCTTGGAGAAGAATCTTGATTATTCATTCGTGTGGTAATTCCACTTCCAAAGTTGTCTCTACTTGCCGAGCTGGTTTGATTCAGCGGTTAAGGTGCTCGCCCCAACCAAGGTCTGGCTGAGATCGTGGGCTCGAGCCCCAAGGCATATGTGAAGCGCCTGAATAGAAATTAAGTTCTTGTAGGGCACTATACAAATGAATTATATATGCTTATGGTTCTAGAAGCACAGGTTTTCTTCACTCATTGCAAAGTTTTTAGTCTGCCCTAATTTAACCATTGCGATTTATGGGAACCTTGTTAAAAAATGTAGAGGCTAAATTTAATGATAAACAGATTTGAATGAATTGTTTTGCCTTTCGGAGCTTCCTTTATAAATCTGTGACAGCTGATCCATTTAAAGACTTTATTAAGGCCGAATGCTGATTAAGCTTTGTCAAGCCAACTCGGTTGGGTTTGTAACCCTTAACCCGGTTCTTAATCCAAGTCATCTTTTCGTCAACCTAATGTTTGTAGCCCGAATTATTTGTTAGCCGAGGTGTTTGTAATCCGAAACCCCAGTCTGTCTGTCGTAAATGTCAGTGTTAATCAACAGTCTGCTGAGAGTAATGCTGAGGCTGCTATGAAGCAGAATCTTCAGTCTGCTAATGAGGGCAGCAGAATGAATTTGCTGTGGTAATATTTAAAATTTCAAGGACCATAAAGTGACCAATGTATCAGAGGTGCAGGCCACAGACGATGCCGTTTGTATGCGTTCACTTGCGTGGGTGCCTTTTGCTGATGGTGTCTGCACTGCGATTGATGAGGCTGCGGCCACTCTAGGTAAGTGCCTGACGAGGACCTTTGTTCGTACGACGACGAGTAATGCAGTGGTGTATAAATGAATGGCACGCCTCTGCTTTACGCTGACGATGACAGGACCGCTTGTCTGCGAGTCCCCTTCGAGTTTTTGTCTACTTGATGATGCTGCTTGCCCTTCAGCTGCAGTAGTTACCCAGAGCTATGAGCCAGACGATGAACCGCTTTTGGGAATATCATTGTGGCAGAAATGCTATTAGTTACATTCCGCAGCTTTACGATGACGGAAATGACTTATTTATGTTTCGAGTTGTTAGGCGTCGGCGACGACTCCTCCTTTTTCCGGCTTGAATAAGCTTATTCTTTTTCGCATCATAACATCTATTTGCGTTCTTTTACTGTGATTCCATTGATTTTGAAACTTGTTAAATGCAATGCTGTGACCTTCATGCAAAGGCGGAAAGCTCAACTTGGTACGTTTACGATTAGGAAGCCATTTCTGTATCGATGTGTGATAAAGCCAATTAATAAGACTTTTTGTTACGATCAGCATTAACTTAACAGTTCCCTGCATTTTGAAATTCTGCCAGTGGCTGTGTGTGTCCTAGGAGTCATTTGGACACACGATGTTGTCGTAGCACCCTGAAAACTATCCAACTGAATGACAGACAAGACTAAAATGAAAGTAATGAATATACATAATTCGAAATCCCCATCATTCGCACATCTGTACAGAGCACTCGTCCTTGAGATGCCTGTGCTGGAGTCGTTCTAATTTGAAATCGTTCATGTGTCAATTAAGATAGAGCTGCTGCTGAAGAGGCTCACTTCTCTCCACCCAGAAGGATCCTTGAATTCTATGCAACAGTTGACTGAGAGCTAGTGGTGGTTGGCAGGAAGTGGTTGATGCGGCAACTGCAAAGCTCACAACAGACAAGCCTAGCAGCAGGGTTTTGCACCAACTATGAGCGCCTGATTGCGCGGGCATGTAGACCAGCAAGCAGTGAGCTACAAAAGTCGATGGCGGATGTCACAATTACATGGACCAAATTTAGATGTGGTATCTCTGTCTATGCAAGTTCGAATTTTGGCAATGTTACATTGCTGCTGGAGGCGGACTTGACAGTTGAGCTTTTGTAATCGTCTTATGTAAGGTCACTTTAAACGTGATACTTTAATTTCGTTCAGAATCCGCAGGAGGTATACTGACAGAGCTAATTTTGAGCTTCAGGTTTTCCAATTTTTGAACTACACTTGATTTTCCCATAGCTAGTAAGTTGATTTTATGATCATTCAATTTAATAAATTTGCTGCCATCCGTGTGTGGATGGTCATAAATACATGCAGCAAGGGAGTTGAGAGAATTAGACATGCTGGAGAGATGTTAGGGATCAAAGCAAATGCACAACTGAGTGTCATCTGCATGGAAGTGAATGCCTAGACTCTGCTGGCGATCAAATCAGCAAGTAGAAAAGTATAAACTGTGAAGAGAAGCAGATCGAGGACAGAGCCCTGAGGTACCCGAACTTAAGTGGTTTCTCGGATGATCTTTGTCCGTTGACATCAATACTCTTAAGATACTACTTAAACCGTGGCAGCGCAGTGCCAGTGATAACCAGGCGAGATGAGCAGCACTCTAGAAGAACTTGATAGATAGTATCGAACGCTGCAGAAAAATTAAGCAAAACAAGCAGAGAGACTTTACCTAAGTCAGCATTCCTGAGAAGGTCGTTGTAAATCCTAAGCAATGCTGACTCTCTGGAGTGACTAGTTCTAAAATCATACTGGAATTTATTTGTTATGTTTGAAGTTTCAGTGTAACAGTACAGCTGGTCGGCCAACTGGTTCTAGTGTCTTTGTCAGGAGTGGTATAAGGGAAACTGGTCGGAAGCTGCTTATGTTTTCATGGTCTAGTGTTGTTTTCTTAATTAGTAGTAGTATTATTAGTAGTAGTACTAGTAGCATAAGTACTGCATTTTTTACAGAGGCATGGACATTTACTAAGGCTAAGGACATTTTTACAAAATACGCATAGCAGCAGCAGATCTATGCATCGTGGAAGTAGGACCATGAGTGTAAGGTCAAGAAAGGGCTTAGCTCTGCCTTGAACCAACTTCAATTCTTTTGAAGACCATGCCATTAGTCCATATGCTCCTAATTTCCTGGAACTCACTCCTGACTGACGTCAGGATATTCCCCGACTTGACGGCACTAAAATAGCTCCAAACGCTCCTGTTTTTCTCTGAATCTGAATTTTCCAGGTTCTTGTGAATTATCCTATGTGTGCTCATGCGTGCTGACACTGTGTCTGATATTATTAACCATTTTGACACTTTGACAATTTGCAAGTTATCCTTGACCACTTTATGCTTGTCAGCAGGTTAGCCTGGACCTTGACAGCAAGGACGGCATTTAAATCAGAAATGACATTACGACCGATATTAGGCGCCGATCGTCGTTGGCGTTGTCATGACCAAGCTCAAGAATGCCAGGCTTCAGGGGTTCCAAAGTTTTGCAAATCATCTGGCTTTGACAATGAAAACCCTCAGACCTTTAATTTAATTTAATTAAAATCCAACAAAGATCACTTTGACCAATCACAACGGCTGCGTTAGATCGTAGCAGTAGAGCACATATCAATATAAAAAGGCTGCATTAGTTACATTATTATTGAATAATACTAATAATAAAAACAACTTGTTAGGTCCGCCTGACTTGCCCAGCTCTCTTCCGGCTAAGAACAAGGGACCCACTTTTGGGTACAATCAGAAGCTCATCAGCTAGCGTGATCTTACCAAATTACCATTGGCTTTGAACTATATACACATATATATTCGTGCGTGTGTTTTTTTTAATTGAAGCAACTATAGAATTCATTTTCTACTACGCGAGATTTAAGCTTGGTTAATATCTTTCATTTGATAAAGTATAATCCACTGAGTTCCAGCTTCAGAAATGTTGCCACGTTCAGGGCCTGTATATAGCGCTCCAAGGAGGAACGGCTGGTGAAAGCGCGCGTCACTCTAAATTAGATTACAGCAACTCATTCCTTAGCCGGTTGCCCAAGAGATCCTTTTAGCTACAGGAAACTCTTTTCAACTTGTTTCCCACCCGACTCTTCGATGGCAGCATTTTTTAATTGGCCACCCGTTTAATGATGACTCATCTTCACTGGCTTCCAGTTAAGCTGTAAATTGCATTCAAGATTGTTCGTTAGTTAAATAAATGTCGCTAATGCCACGACGCCTCCTATTTAACAGACCCTGTAAGGTTTTACTTAATGTCCAGCTGAGAGTTTTTCCAAATCAGTCCCTTCAAGGGGGCCACAGATAATTCTTTCGCTAAGGCTAGCCAAGTAGGTATGTTCTAGACATTTGTTATCAGTGACACCTTTAGCGGGCGTTCTCCTTAAAAGGTTTCGAAATCGGCCTTAAAAATACTTCGCCTACGCACACGGGTCTAGGATTCGATATTTCACGTTAGCAGTGGAAGGCGTGTAGACCCTAGAGAGATTTTTCTACTGATGTGCTCATGTCCAAGCCTACGATGGCATTCAGGGCAGTAACAATTATGGCACCACCACTGCTTTGGATCATCCTATATCTGTCGGCGACGTTATTGATGTCAGCGCCCTGATCAAACGTTGTTTGAGCACGCCGAACTTTCTAGCTGGTGAGACTCTGACGTAATTACATTCGTCTAGTCCGTTCGTGCTAGTCCATTTCCTGTTGTGGTGAAGTTCCAACCAGCAGAAGAATCACCAATGAAGTTCCACAGGGGTCAGTACCCGGCCCTTCATGTTGTCCAGGATGCCTTTCGGAAAGTGATACGAGTTCATGGCGTCGGCTGAATTATTAGCCAAAATTTCTCAGTTTTTCTTGCTTTTTTTAAGCCACTGTAGTCAGCTACACAAGACTGACAGAGTGAGTGACTGCCTCCCTTGCAGAAAATTGGTCCTGGATATTTAGAGTGCTATTTACGCGTCAGTCTTTCCAAGAGACGTAGAAAGAGGTAGGTAGGAGGACAGTTGTCTCCGGGCGCCAAGGCCGAGGGGCGCCGAAAGAAAAATGGATTGTGCTAATTTTCTTTTTTTATTCTTCATATGTGAATACCTATCCTGATTTCAAGAAATTATTTTTCTTAATGGACTTGACAATTGCTGGCTGCGATAGTTAAGCATGTGTACAGACTCACACTAGGCAGTAGCTTATTGCTCTGGCGGAACACATACGATGACACGACAACACCAAGGGGGCTTTGACCACCATGTATTCGGCCGGCGCTCGCAGCGCAACAAGCACGCGGCCGTTCACCACTCCGTCCGCGTTCCAACGGTTCTCTCCCTCCGCTCACCCCATCCTGCCTGCAGCAGGCAGGCTGCGTCGCGCCAAGAGCCAGCCCGGCCTTCTGTGCCACATCAAGAGCGAGCAAGCGCTCTGTGGCTGAGCACCGAAACACTATTAGACCACATAAGCTAGGCTTCCTTAACTGGCTGTATTGCGACAAAGCGCTATCATGTCTGGCCACTTGTCAGTTGTTCAAAAGAGACAAGTGTCCAGAAATTGGACGGCAATTTTTGCACCCTATGATAATCCTGGCTTGAACCTGGCAGGAGTTCATGCTGAAATTAATAATCCGTTGTCATTACCCTTTTTTGGAATAGTAAAGAGAACCTACTCGTTCTTTTCAAGATCAACTCTAAGGTTGAAAGAAGTGAAGGAAGTCAACGTGAGCATCAATTTCAATTTTCGTGACTTTCAACTCTGGTTAAGTGCCAGAGTGGAGGCTGTGAAAGCTGTCAATGATGGACTGAACAGCGTCGTAGGTCTTTTGGAGCAACTCTCTGAGGACGCAAGTGGAAAACTGGAAACAGTGAGTGAAGCTGACAGTCTCATACTTTGTATTTTGAACTTTAACCTTTACCTCCCTTGCCGTTTTGGTACGGCATCTTAAGGAAGATTGACCGAGTTCAAAAAAGACTGCGGGATCCAAAGCCGAACTTTACAGATGCTTCTTGTGACCTTGACTCTCTTGAGATTGACTTTTCAAGACTCCGAGATGACCTGTGCCAAGAATCTCTACTAGATGCCAAAAGGAGACGTGATTTGAGGGGAGTTGCAGTTGAACGAAGAATTCGCTGAAGGACAAAGATGCCTGGAAAATTCTCTCAACATGTTGCTCTCATGGCGATTGAGGAAATTTTAAGGATCGTGAGGGACAGCATATACGGCATCTCCGTCGAGAAATAACAACTCGGTTTTTGCTGCTCACAGATCTTCATGCCAAATGTGTTTTTTGGGGGGAATGAGAAGCTTTTGAAGAAACTTGACCATGCCAAACTCGGACAGCAATGTCTAGATCTTGGAGGCTTCTTTGATTCAGACGCTAATGGAATTGACCTGTACAACGCAACAAGTGACTGCAAATGCTTCTTGCCACACGTCATGACTCGGCACTAAAGAACTGCTGGAACTCGTGCTTTTCATTGTCAGTTATATAGAAGATGTCTGTCTTCTATAGTTAGATATATATATATATTATATATTATATTAGTTATATATATATTTATTTATAGAGTTGCCTTGCAAGTTCTTCTCACCATAACTGTATCTGTTGCCAATTGTGAACGTTCCTTTAGCAGGCTGAAGATAATCCTGCCGCATCTGAGAGTATCACTGGGGTAAGATTGACTGTCAGATTGACCTTGCTAAGCCTAGAGAAAGAAACGCTAGTGAATATTGACTTTTGAACTTTAACAGACCAGTTTGCCACGTTCGTGGCAAGAAAAATTCCACTAAGTTAAAGCTGAGAGAGCTACCTTGTACCTTTACAAAAGTTAATAAAACCTTCTCGACTCGATATGCCTGTAAGCGAGTGTAATTTAGCATTTCTTCTGTGGTTGTGCTATTTTGCAGCAATTTTTTATGAGGGGATGGGGTGCTGTCTGTAGCTTTGTCCCCTGGCACTGAGAAGTCTCACTAAGCCTCCGGTCTTAATTGTAGGCCACGACGTCTGTTTTTGGATCTATGCTCTCCGGCTGGCTGATTGCAAGGGTTTTGAGCTCTAAGGACTTGGTGTGAGGTAATAATAATAATAATACACTTTTTAAAAGCCCCTCAGAGAACTCAAATCACTTTTCAGGCTGCAAAGGAGGCACGTGACACGAAAAGGTGGGATTGCACTAATCGATCTTTCTTGAGCGTATTAAGAAAAACGCCACAGCTTCAATGACCGGATTTATTTTTGCTATCATAGCCATGAGAACTCAGCTGGAATGAGAGAATGCTGTTGCTATGGCAACACCTTAAAGCGAAAGTACTAAGCAGCCGCTTAGAGCTGATAAGTACCAAACCGTCTGCCAGCCGCCGCCCTAGAGCGTTGAAAAGCAATGACAACCTTCAAAGACTCAACCAACCAACCAGTTTATGCTTTACATACTGAAACCAGTTTACTATTAAGCAATGCCTTCTCTTCATTCCCCGAAACTACTAGTTCGGTCAACCGCTCTGACAGACATGTGACTCTTAATTTCACCAAATGGATGCAGTGCAGCAGCTAGAAGCTGTCTACATTCTCAGCCAAGATCGTGCCTTCTGTCCAGACACTGAACTGCACGGTTCTAGAACTTTCCCACAGGCACTGAGAAAAAGAAAATCTTGCATCTTCAGTATTCGACTTTCTGGGTCCCGGTGGGTCAATTTCAGGGTCGCCTTCTGGTTTAGGGTCTTTGATCAAGCTGTTCATGCAAATCCGCTTTAGTTGTAGCTGGCAGAAACCGCCGAATAGAAACTCGTAATGTCCCAGCTGCGAGAAAGCGCTATCTACCAACCAATCTGCCGGGCTACTTTTGGACGTCAGCACCAGGTTGATTAAGATCTCGGCGGTCCCAACCCCGATAATGTGCAAATATTTGGCCGTGAAAAATCTGAACGACACAATCTGCTATCTGAAAGTTAATTATCTGCTGGCAACGCACATAAGCCAGTGAGTGGACTAACGTCTGTGAAACTATTTCGCAGCTCTCTTTTTGTGTATATAACTCTCTCTCTTTTTCTTTCTCTTTCTCTCTCTCTCTCTCTCTCTCTCTCTCTCTCTCTCTCTCTCTCTCTCTCTCTCTCTCTCTCTCTCTCTCTCTCTCTCTCTCTCTCTCTCTCTCTCTCTCTCTCTCTTCTCTCTCTCTCTCTCTCTCTCTCTCTCTCTCTTCTCTCTCTCTCTCTCTCTTCTCTCTCTTTTCTCTCTCTCTCTTTTCTCTCTCTCTCTCTCTCTCTCTCTCTCTCTCTCTCTCTCTCTCTCTCTCTCTCTCTCTCTCTCTCTCTCTTCTCTCTCTCTCTTCTCTCTCTCTCTCTCTCTCTCTCTCTCTCTCTCTCTCTCTCTCTCTCTCTCTCTCTCTCTCTCTCTCTCTCTCTCTCTCTCTCTCTCTCTCTCTCTCTTCCTCCGTCTCTCTCTCCATCTCTCTCTCTCTCTCTCTCTCTCTCTCTCTCTCCTTCATCTCTCTCTCTGTCTCTCTCTCTCCTTCTCTCTCTCTCTCTCTCTCTATCTCTCTATATTTATTTCTATTTCTACCTCTCGCTTTTTCCTACCTTTGTCCGCTTTTACTACCCTCCAGCAGTTCAGGAGTCTATATTTGGATAAAACGTAGGCTAAGAGGCCCAACGCATTCCGAATCTTAGCAAAGCTGGCTCTTCGGAGAGCTCAAAGATGTCGGCTAGGCTTTGTCAGCAGCCCGTCCACGACGTCCTGTTCTACGAGCGAGCAGCGTCCGCCAACGCACGACGCTGATTACCGCGAGGGCAGCCCCATCGTAAGGCACCGGTCGAGCTGTAGCTCAAACGTCGCATTAACCCAGCGCTAAAAACGCCGTGCCGAGACGCGTCTCAGCAGCAGAGCGCGGCACTCTGCAAGGCGGCTCGTCAGCCCACAGCCAGCTGTTGGGCACCGCTTGGCAAGTTGTCGGAAGCCGCAGTTGAATTTTGGAATTTCGCTCCGTGGCGGATAGACGCAGCCGGTGACTTATTACCTGCGCATGAGCGACCGCTCGAATGTTGCAGCGCTGCGGCCGCAGCCGCTGCTACCACCGCTGTCGGTGCTGCTGTCGCCGCAGTCAGCCCGCCCGAAGCAGGGGCAGTGCGTCCGGGGTGGAGACCTCTCGCTCCCGCTTATGTCATCGGGCGGCGATCGTCGCTCGCGGCTCGAACGTAGAGCGGCGCATGATTGAGAAGCTGCAATTGCCAAGGCGAAGGTAATTAGGCGGCCTTCTGTTTTGACTTTATCGGCGCTGCGACCGCCAGCCGAGGCGCAGTCTTGGGCGCAGCAGCAGCAGCAGCAGGCCGTCAGGCGTGCAGATACGGCGACCCGGCGGCCGGTCAGTCAGTCGGTCGGTCACGTGACGCGCACGCCTTCGACCGTGCCGGAAAGGAGGCTGTGGGTGTCGCACTGCTACTCTGGCCGGCCGCCGCGCAGCTCTCCACTTGTAGGCCCAGACATTGCTCCGAGCGGGCATTCTCGCCGTCGGGCTCGCCGGATCCAATTTAAGCCGCCATGACGATCGAACGGATTCTAGAGGGTATCGGCGGCTACGGGACATTCCAGCAGAGGATCATCGCTGCGCTCGCCTTCGGGTGCATCGCCTCCAGCATACTGTCGTATAGCGTCTTTTTCATTCTGGCGGAGCCCGATTTCCGGTAAGCGCTCTCTCTCTCTCTCTCTCTCTCTCTCTCTCTCTCTCTCTCTCTCTCTCTCTCTCTCTCTCTCTCGAGCGCGCCTCGCTTTAGCAGCTCTCGGCGTTCGCCCGAGGCCGCTCTCGCCACGCGGCGGCGGCGGCGCTCCGCGGCCAGCCGCCACCGCCGCGTGGCGAGTTTGGATCGACGAGTGAGCATGGTGGCGAATACCGAATCTGCGCGTCCTTAGCGCGGGCACTGCTCGCAGAGGCACCGCTCGAGTGCGGACGAGACTCGCTCGAAGCGCGCAGCAAGCGATTGCGAGCGACCGGCCGGCCGCCGCCGACCCGCCGGCCAGCGATCTGCACCACCCACTGGCAGCAGCCAGCATTAGTTGGGCATCGAGCTGACTGCGTATGCCGGCCGACCGCGGTCCGACAGACGCAGCCGCCGCGGCATGACGATTGTTCCATTTAGCCACCTGAAATTATTTAAGCGCGCCCGCGTGTGTGTTTGTGTATGTGTGTGTGTGTGTGTGTGTTTGTGTGCGTCTGCGTCTGAGCCGCGTCGATGCAGGTGCTGCCACTGCAGCCAGCGGCGCACTCGTTGCGAGCGAGAGGCGCCGGCGCCTCGTACTCGCGAAGTGCTCTCGGGTGGGCGGGCAGGCGGCCGGAGCTGGTCGCTAGTTCCGCGCAGAGCTGTCGTTCGTGCGGCCGCACGAACGACAGAAGACGACGGCGGAAGCAACGGAAAGAAAGCGACAGGTAGCATCGGTCAGTTTCAACAGTCGACTGGCGAAGTGCCGGAGACCTTGGGTCACGCCCTCCTCCAGGACGTGTAAAGCGTTGGCGATGCAATTCACCGACGTGACGCCGGTAGTGCGCAGGCTCGGATTCGGATGCTCGCGCAGGCTCCTGCGGACGCACGCCGGCCGGCCGGCTGGCGGCGGCGTAAGCCTGCAAAGGCTGCGTTGCTGCCGCTCTCTGTAAATCACGGACGACCGCCACGGATGCCACGCAGGGCGTGGGTTTGCGCTCTGCTCTGGTCTAGCGGTTATGGGCGACCAGCTGGTTAGAAGTTGATCTCAGATCCATGATAAAAAAAAATAGCGAACGCTAGTGCCACCGCGCACGACCCGACCGACATTGACCGGCAGTGCGCTCTGCAGGCTGGGCTCGCTACCAGGCAGGTGGCGCCCCTGGCGAGCGCAGCCCGTCGGGCTCCCTGGTCGGGTAGAGCCGTACACCGCGAGGCGTTGTTGGCTGGCGCGGTACTGCGTCCTAGGTCGGGTCCTGCGTTTTATTCCTGCAGTATGAAATAATGTACTATCTGCTGCAAGCGCTTAGCTATGTCGCCATTTGCTCCTCTTCTAAGTGTTTGTTAAGAGGTAGTCGAACTGAGCTGCTGCTTAGTTTCTCCACTTCGTCGTTGGAGACACAGATAGAGAGCTTAAAGTGCTTATATTTGAGGTCGGTTTGCTGCAACGTACGTAGCCGTCTCGGCGTTGTAACTTTACGAGCAATCTCGCATCTCCTAGAATGCCGTCGTTAGTATGTAGCTGCTGCGTAAATGCATCGCCGCTTGGTGAGATCCAAGTGGTGCGATTGCTTTATTGCCGCGTTATTAGTGCATGGGCTGAAAGAGTTTATGGCGGCTGGTTTAAAGGCCGTGCCGGTTTATTGGGAAAAGGTTTTATGAGGGTGATTCACTACCAGAGGGCAGTGGGAACACGGCAGTGGAAGAGAACGGTCGCGAGCTGTGGCGCTGCTAGCCCAAACACACAGGCTGTTCTTATGCGCTCGGTGTTTCCGTGAACGTCGCTTGCATTGCTGTCTGAGCGTCAAACTACATGTGGCAAAACTGACGAGACGCGCATTGACGAGCCATACTTTAATTAAACTCAAACTTCGGAGAAACGGCATGGGCCGCCATTCGGCGGGTAGTTCCTTATAGCAGCCATTACTAAACTCCTCCATCCTAATCCTAGCTTACAGCGAGCACTTGCATTGTCGTGGGCTATTGGCGTGGGTTCTTAAGTAGATGAGCTATCAAGCCTCCAATAGTTCACGCTAAATGCTGCGTCGCATGTCGGCAAAAGGATGCTGGCAGGTCAGCCTTACATCATGATATTTCAAGTGAGACTAAATCCGGCTGCTACTGGTAGTAAACGCCTTGCCCATTTAGTTTGTTGTGAATTTATTAATATATAATTTCTGTTTCAACTTTATATTTGTTGGAGTAGCAATTACTTGATTTATTTCCTTGTTTAGTCTTTTTTTTAAACGCCAAGAAAAAGATCATACTGTATTGAATTACTAAGAAAATGCAGTGCAATTATCAATATTGTCTATTTTCAGTTTGAGAGACTTGCTAAGCAAAACACCTGTGTACCTCCTACCACAGTCTGGTGCTACTCTAGTATTACTTGCGGCTACTTTATAGTTGATATACAGGAAGCTGATCTAAAGCACATAGCAGAGATCGTGATCGTTTGCGTCTCCGTAAAATGGTGCATGGTACATAGATCTCTGTTCAATTGCCCCGGATCCTTGCAGAGAAGCTCAAACCAAGCTGCAAGTCGTCTGCCGTCGTATTTTTGGAGTTTTCGCGGTTCACTCTCAGTACACTTCGAATGATCGGCTGTCTCTGTAGACCGCAATGTATGTGCCCAAATCGCTCATACAACCACGTGGCTCATTCTCCGTAGGCACGGTATGGGGCAAAAAAAAATTACTCTCGTGTGCGCTCAACTAAACCGACCTGACTGCACGAGCAACTGCACGACAGAGGAATCATTAAGAGCAAAATGACACAGAAAAGCACTACGCGCCGAACTGCTTTTCCTCAGAGTCGTGCTGAGTTTTTCTCGTGGCTCTTATATTCTTTGCTCGATGCCAAGGCAAACCCCCTTTTCTGGCAGCTCAAGCGTCCCCTGTTGACCGTTTGAAGGTTTTTTAGTTTCAGTTGCTTCTTACGACGATCGTAGGATGTGGACTGTGACAAATTAGCTCATGCGTAGTCACGAAAACTTGTCATGTTAAGCGACGCAAAGCCAGTAGGCGATGAAGCCTACGTTTAAAGGTTTGCGTTGGTCTCTCAAAGCGGAAGCCTTTACATATCTGATAGCTTTAAAAAATCTCGTATCTCCTAGAATGCCATCGTTAGCATGTAGCTGCTGCGTAAATGCATCGCCGCTTGGTGAGATCTAAGTGGTGCGATTGCTTTATTGCCGCGTTATTAGTGCGTGGGCTGAAGGAGTTTATGGCAGCTGGTTTAAAGGCCGTGCCGGTTTATTGGGAAATGGTTCTATGAGGTTGATTCACTACCTGCACAAGAGGGCAGTGGGAACACGGCAGTGAAAGAGAACGGTCGCGAGCTGTGGCGCTGCTAGCCCAAACACACAGGCTGTTCTTATGCGCTCGGTGGTTCTGTGAACCGTCGCTTGCTTTGCTGTCTGAGCGTCAAACTACATGTAGTAAAACTGACGAGACGCGCATTGACGAGCCATACTTTAATTAAACTCAAACTTCGGAGAAACGACAATGGCCGCCATTCGGCGAGTAGTTCCTTATAGCAGCCATTACTAAACTCCTCCATCCTAATCCTAGCTTACAGCGAGCACTTGCATTGTCGTGGGCTATTGGCGTGGGTCCTTAAGTAGCTATAAGTGAGTTAAGTGAGCTATCAAGCCTCCAATAGTTCACGCTAAATGCTGCGTCACATCGCAGGATGTGGACTGTGACTGGACTGTGACAAATTAGCTCATGCATAGTCACGCAAACTTGTCATGTTAGGTGACGCAAAGCCAAGATTTGCGTTGGTCTCTCAAAGCGACATTGCTTAGAAAAAGTATAAAAAACCAGCTCTGAATTCTCCCTAGATAGATTAGCCTGGCGTTGCGTTATTCTCTCCGAATTCTCTTGAAATGAATGCGCAAGCATTAAAGACGTTTCAGTTGGAAATGAAATGAAGTCACCATCTCGTAGCAGAAGGTAGTTTAATTACCGCAGCAGAGCACAGCTAACGACTAGAAGCAGCCTCCAAGCGCCTTGATGTGCTTATGCGTGCTGACACTGTGCATGCTGCCACCAACCACGTTTGCATGCTGACCCTGTGCATTTCACCCCCAACCCTGTTGTTCATCTTGTTTATCAAGCATTATATTACTCACCATTCAATCGCGTTTCCCTTTGCAGCAAATGTAAAGCGCCGGGAAGAGATTGAGTTCTCTGAGGGCGCTTTATCAAGTGCATTATTATTATTACCTGCGCTAGAAAATGCACGTCCTCTTCACAGGCCTGCTCTACGTGAAACACATGAGACTGTAATGCATTGTGGCGGTGGCTAAAATAAGATGCTGCTCCTTGCGGGTCTGTCTTTCTCTGCAGATTTTCAGGCCATTATCGTAATATTTTTAGCCGTGATGGCACACTAGGTAAGGCAATAGTTTTTCACGACCTCGCTCCCGAGGTCGTGGGTTTGAATCCTGCGGTGGGTGATCCTTTATCGTCGCTGCAAGCGGTGGTGATAGCCGTAAAGGCTCTTCTGTTGCTATACAAAATTGGGCTGTTAAATCAGCTAGTATTATTATTATTTTAATTTGAAGTGAGTTCGAGCAAATGCGTTAGCCCTGCTAGTAAAACAGATGCTATAAAAAACTCAGAGTAAGTCAGTAGTTTTTGCAGGTCGCACATATTTTTTCAAGCGCAAAGCATTAAACTCGACTCATAAATGACCCGATGTAGAATTAGCGCTTAAGCTACGTTTATAACGCAAGCACACCCTGCACAGCGTTAGTTTTGGCACAGCTTACCTATTCTAAAGAAAGAGTCAATGACTGCATTCTCCTGGGCTTGGTAGTTTCAAAAAGCGTGCTCGTGAGAGAATGATGTTAACTATTACTAAAGCAGTGAGTAGCATGGAGAGAAGTCATGGGCCAGGGGACGTGGGCCACTGTGCTCGAATACTTTGCAACGTAGGGCCCATGGCTGGCCAGATGACCGCCGAACCACACCCACAGCAATGGAGATGCCGGGGACACGTATGAGTCCTAATTGATACGTCGCACGCTGTGCTGGTTTAAAGCAGCCCTAGGCAGTTGCTTCCTTCGCGGTTGAGCGTTGCGGTATGACATACGTATAGTGTTTCTCAAGAAGCAGTTTATCATTTTTTGCACTCAAAGACGGAGAAACTGCTCAGCCAAATCGTTGGTCAGGGTCAGTGGGGGAGAGAAACAGAGAGAGGGGGAGGGAGACAGACAGACAGACAGAGGGAGGGGAGAGAGACAGAGACCGAGAGTGGAAGAGAGAAAGAGAGAGGAGAGAGAGCAGAGCGAAGGAGAAAGCGTCAGAGTAAGAGAGACAAAGTCAAAGATGGCGCAGTCACGGTGACAGATGGAGAGAAGTAGGAGAAATGGGGGAGGAGTACAGATTTCATGACACCGCGGTGGCCGAGATCTTACGATTACTTACTACTTTGAAATGTTTGGGCTTGAGACGGGCTGTTAACTTAAGAAATCGCCGCCATTGGTTTAGGAGTGCATTTGGAAACAAAGTCGATTGTCTAACCAAGGCTGGAGAGGCGGCTCAATTGTTCTTACCAATCTCTATCGTCGGCGGTGACATGCTGGAGTCGTGACTCACTGCGCGTCGTATGCGCCTTAGTTAGGCCTGCGGCGGTGAGCGGCCGTGCAAGCCTGCAGTGTTGCAGACCCTAGGCTTGTTGCATGTTGGGCATGTTTAGGCATGTTAGTTGTGCCTGACGAACGTGGCATTCCGTTGCAAGGAGTTTTATGTTGGAAAGATTATATCGTTTCCGCAGTGTCCTATGCAAGTTGCAAGAGAGCGGCTGCTAAATGGGGGACGAACGCCAACTGTAGAACGAAAAAGCAACATGGGTTTACGAAAAGCTTATGCATAACTGCAACTCAACTTCAAATTATTTCTGCGGCAAGCGTCCAAGTGTTCGGAGCTCAAGGCATGCGTACTCTTGATGCACGACTTCATGCCGCTCTCGAAACTGTTTATTCTGTTGCACTTGGAGAGGGACAGACTCTTCAGGTCGATCCAGGCCTGTGACAGCGGAAGTAAAAGAGTAAACGAGACGGAGGAGACGCCGAGCAGAGAGAGAGAGAAAGAAAGAAAGAAAGAAAGAGAGACACAGAGAGTCCCGCTTGAGACAGAATTATGTTCGGCTTTCCCGTCGGACGGCACGTGTAATGCCACGTGAAATGTGATTGTAAGCCATGCCAGCTCAATTCTTGAAGCGCTAAATATTCCACCGGGTCGCTGGATCATTCAGTGACCCAGTGTGCTGAAGCGGCTCCGGTAGATAACGGCCGCTAAACATACCATCTTGTCACTTAGCAGCAATTGTAGGTCGACCAAACCTCGAACCCGAATAGCTACGACGGATTTCACCAGGCGTGATACTTTGGCTGGGAGGATTATACCCGTAAGCCAGTGTAAGCGTGGGTCTTCCAGTACTGCTCACTTCTCTGAAGATTTATATCGATCAGCATGTGCTACCCTCTTTCTATCTCGGGTCAGACACCGACTATCGTGGCACCTGCTGGGCGGACGCTGCGTCGGGTCCAACTTAGGCAGGGCGACAATAGGATTATAGTTTCCTCGGAATAAAGCTACGTCGTATGTAACTACACAGTTACAGAATAATAAGAAACTAGGTTATGATATGTATTCGTATACATTACTAAATAACGTCAGTTTCATTTTTGAGTTATTACATCATAATCTTTCCTGGCTGATTACAATGTCATTCCAATGTCACAATTTTAGTTAATGTTGGTTGCACTAAAAATTGTATTATTTTTTCCCTGCGATCTGCAGACCACTTTGACTTTCGCCAGCTGAACTGCTCCTTAATGTAAACGGCTATTGAATGAAGTTCTATAGTTTAGGGATATCTTCTACATCAGTTTCATGCATAGCCTGGCAATCCAAGCCATATTTTGCAATTAATCTATTATAAATCAATTCATCATGCGATGTCTATCCAATGTTTATTGCCAGATCTATCAACAGCTCGGCTATCAAACCTACGACTCGTAAGTTTAAAGCGCTGAATAGCACTTGTTGCGGTAGTAGCCCACCCGCCGTAGCCCAGCACGTTGTGAAACGTCGTCCGACGGCCGTTACCAAGGTCCAATTCAAATTCGAAGAGCTAGCGTCCACCGGGCCGGACGCAAACGGTAGAGAATACGAGCCACTTCATCACCGTCGCCCAGTTGTTGGACAGCCTCTTAAATTCCGCCTACTAAATTTCCGGTTGCTAAAAACCAAGGGGTTACTTATCCGCGATCAGGTGGTCCAGGAGAAGCTAGATGCATTTCTGCTTACCGAAACCTGGACGACGCCTTGTTACAGTAGCTGTATTTCCGAGACCACCCCACCCGGGTTCTCATTCTATCAGTCCATGCGTTCTGACAAGGTTGGTGGCGGGGTTGCAATTGTTGTTCGCGAATCGTTTGGCTATAGAATGTGCAGTTTCTCGCATGGGTCATCGTTTGAATCGGTTGCTATCAGGTCTTTATCAAAGACAATGCCTCTCGCCGTTGTGATATACCGGCCTCCTTTTGGCTGTCTAAACTTGTTTATAGAGGAGTTTTCAGAGTTCCTCGCTAAAATATTTGTGTGTGACAGGCCGTTACTGATTGTAGGAGACTTCAATATTCACGTTGACAACCCTAGCAACAGCCAGGTCCGCTCATTTCTTGACTTTCTGGAGAATTTTGGTTTGGCCCAACTCGTTAATCATAGCACCCACGTCGGTGGCCACATTCTAGATCTCGTGATCACTAAGGATGTCCTGCCCACTGACTTTGTGGTGTGCCCACTGACCCTCTCAGATCATTGTTTGGTCTCGTTTACTGTTCTTGCTTCCTCGTACGTACAGGGCAATGTCAAATTTGTCAAACGACGTAACTTACAAAGCATTGACTTGGACAAGTTTTTGAAATCTGTTTGTGATGCAGGCCTTCTTGATCTGCATTCAGACTCGACCGGCAACCTCGATACCCTCACTGATGCGATGAACATGACACTCAGGAGTGCTCTTGACAACCATGCTCCCGTTCGCTCTATCCGTGTTCAAAGTCGTTGAGATTCCTTTCAATTTACAAAAAACTCCTTAAGATGCGCGGTGTTAAGCGCAGGCTGGAACGTCGTTTCAAGAAATCGAGGTCTGAGGCAGACCTAGTCAATTTTAAAGACTTCCTTCGAGTTTACACCCGAAAGCTTAAAAAAACCAGCGCTTCTTTTTTCATTAGAAAGCTGAATTCCTGCCAGTCGGACACTAAACATATTTATAAGACAGTAAACCATTTACTGGCCAATGCTGTGAGGTCTGACTCCCCAGATATTAAGGGCTCAGCCGAAGTTTTCAGCCTTCTTTACTGAAAAAATTGTGCAAATTCGTGCCTCCATTAAGCCCCCTCCGACCAAAGCAATCGCCGTTCCTCATCCTGTGACCTTTCTTTAAAGGTCCTCCGATGTTTCTGCCTGTGATGTGGCTGCCTTAATAAGGTCTAGCAAAAAGAGCTCTTCTCCTGAAGACCCTATACCTTCATCTCTGTGGTCTTCACTTGCAGACCAACTTAGCCATGCCAGAACCAAGATTTTTAATGCTTCTTTGGGAAAAGGGGTCGTCCCCAAGTCCTTCAAATCGGCAATCGTTAGACCTATTCTTAAAAAGCCTGGATTAGACACAGAGGTCCTAGAAAACTATCGTCTAGTTTCCCTTCTTCCGTTCTTATCAAAGATTCTTGAAAAATGGTTGCTAAGCAGCTAGTTGAACATATTGAAAATAATGGAATGTCAGAAACATTTCAATCAGGTTTCAAGAGGCAGCACTCTACTGAAACTGCTCACCTCCGTGTTAACAATGACATTCTACGTGGCTACGACGACGGGAATGTCACTGCCCTAGCTTTGCTAGATCTGTCTGCTGCCTTCGACACCATTGATCACGAAGTTCTGCTTGAACGATTGAGAACAACGATCGGTCTGGCAGACGAAGCACTGGCGTGGTTTAAATCATACTTGTCTGATCGTGTTCAATCCGTGTCGTGTGGGGGTCAGGTCTCAGACATGAGAAGGGTCACCCGTGGAGTCCCTCAAGGGTCTGTACTTGGTCCCTTGCTGTTCTCCACTTATACAAAACCTCTGGGGCAAGTGATTAAGGCCCATGGAATAAGATATCACTTCTATGCCGACGATACTCAGTTGTATTTTTCATTCAAACCGTCGGAATCTGCTGCAGCAACTAAGAAACTGAATGCTTGCCTTGCCGATAGTCAATCCTGGAGGTCGAAAAACTACCTGAAATTAAATGACAATAAAACTGAACTGCTGCTCATAGGACACCCTAAGCGTGTAGCTGGATTAAAAGGCTTTGCTGTTCTAATAGGTGATGCTATTGTGCGACCTTCACCACGTGCTCGAAATCTAGGTGTCGTGTTCAACAGCTGCCTCAATTTCAAAAGCCTCATTCAGAAGACTACCTCTACAGCTAGCCATCACATCCGATCCCCACCCAAGATTAGAAGCTGTCTCCCACAGTGGCTTGTAAAAAATTTAACTAGCTCTTTAGTTCTGTCTCGGCTTGATTATTGTAATTCCCTTTTGGCTGGGCTGCCCAAGAAAGCTATTATGCCACTACAGCTGACTATAAATATGACTGCAAGGCTGGTCTTCAAGTCCCAGAGGTTTGAGCACGTGTCACCTCTGCTGAAAGAGCTAGGATGGTTGCAGGTTGAGCAAAGAATACAGAGCAAAGTTCTTACGCTGACCCACAAGGCCCGCCACGGCTTGGCTCCTTCGTACCTAGCTGAACTGCTGCATCAGTTTCAGCCTGTTCGCGCCCTCAGGTCCTGTGTGGACAATAAATTAGCTGTCCCATTCCTCTGCTTAAAGACAGTTGGCGACAGAAGCTTTAGCTCTGCAGGTCCCAGACTGTGGAACTCGCTTCCACAATTCTTACGCATCGACAACTACTCTCCAACTGCCGACTATGGCACATCCTTTTCAGCGG
This sequence comes from Cristatella mucedo, assembly GCA_009760855.2. Taxonomy (NCBI): domain Eukaryota; kingdom Metazoa; phylum Bryozoa; class Phylactolaemata; family Cristatellidae; genus Cristatella; species Cristatella mucedo. Next base: position 2,895,973 of record WPIO01000020.1, read on the forward strand.
TCCTGAACTGCTACTTCTATGCTACTCACTACCTCAACTGCTCTCCTAACTCTGCTATGCTTCCCACTTTCTCTTTATTGCGTGAGACGAAGTCTGTTGGCTACCGAATGCGTGCCGAAAGCCGCTTAGGCTGTGAGTACGCTATACAAAACACTCCTGCGTAACACCCACATGGTCTTTATGACTTTGTGGAGTTACTGACGGAGATGCATTACATTACAAGTGATGGCCAGCAGAGACCAATATGGGACATTAAACGGCTGCCAATAGAGCTTCATACTAAAATGTGTTAAGACCCGCCTAGCTACTCCGCGACCACATGCAAAAAAATGAGGTTGTCAGGGTACCTAAACAGCCCATCCTTAGGTAAGTTTTTGTAATGTATCTCCGTCTGTATCTCCATAAAGCCACATACACTAAGTGGTTATTAAGCAGGAGAGCTTTCTTGAGCAAGCGAAGCCGAAGTGGTTTTCTGCATGCAGTAGGTAATATAATTATAAATAGTATAACTCTTTTATTAGCACCCTCAGATAACTTAATCATTTTTTATGCTCTTTATGTGTCGCTGTGGGTGTTGCTTGGTAGCCCATAGCCTCCGTCCCACGAAACTAAGAAAAAATGAGAAGCATAGCTGAGTCAGGAAAGGAGTTGAGGCAGAGAGTGGAACGGTAGTATCAGTTTATGATAACTTGAAAGGATAAGCCATAATAATAATAATAATTAATTCGTTAAAGCGTCCTCAGAGAAGTCAATCTCTTTCTAGGTACTTTGCATTTGCTGCACAGGAAGCTTGATCGAACGGTTAGTGGTAGCATGCTCAATGACAACAAGCATTATATGGTTATAGGTGACATGCACAGCGTCAGCAGGCAAATATGGTTAGTGGAAGCATGCACAGTGTCAGCATGCATAAGCACACAAATAAAGAGTCACATGAACCCACTTAATGCTAATAGTCGGCTGAAGGATAGTACGTGTCTTAGCATAATGATTTTGGAAGTGATTCCAACAGGCAAGGACATGCAGACCAAAACTTCTGTCGCCAACAGTCTTCAAGCGGAAGAATTAAACAGCTAGTCATTACTCGTAGATGATGTGAGATCATCATGCGACTGAAACTAAGGGAATCGCAGTTCAATGAGCTATGAAGGAGCCAGGCCGCAGCGGACCTTGTGGGTCAGCGTTAGAACTTTACTCTGCATCAGTTGATCAACCGCAAGTCACAGGTTACTACTTAATAATTGCTTTGGTCGAATGGTATTTTATGTAGGCCCGTATGTGTGCTATTTTTTCGATGAAGAAGGCTGAAAACGATTCGTCCAACCTGTTAGTATCTAAGGAGTGAGAACTCTCAGAGCTGGCAAGCAGATCGTGTACAGTTTTATAAATCTACTTCGGGTCCAAGTTGCAGTACTTCATTTTTCCAGAGAAAAAACGACGCTTTTGCTTTTCTAAAGTTCCGGGTGTAGAATCGGACGAATTCTTTTGAGACTGGCTGAATTATTGTTAGACCCAGACTTCTTAAAGTGGCTTTCCAGCCTACACTTAGCACGGCGTATATTTTGAAGTGTTTCAGATAATTGAACGGAATCTCCGCGACCCTGTATGCTGACACAGTGTACGGGGTCATGCTCGGCAGGGCTCTCAAGGTCACGTCAAAGTTTCATGCTCGCTGGATCAGTGAGGGCCTTGTGTCAAGCCCCTTCTCAGGCTGGTCACAGCAGCAGAGGGTAGAGGGAGCTGTAGCTAGAAGCTGTAGCCACCCCTCCTCCCCCCCCCCGATGTATGCGTATGCGGCCTCAGCCATGTTCAGCGGTCGCATTAGCAGGATTTCGATGCCATTAGTCGTTTTAGCCGCCACAAACGACTGTGTGAAGGCGGTCAACTCGGTTTTTTCTTATGTGCATATTTTAGCTTATCGAAATTGATCTGAGTGGAAAATTATTTTATGTCCAGTGTCAGGATGACGTCAGCATCGTCAGATGATATAGAAGTAGTTTCATGAGGCTAGACTGGCAATGGCATCGTGCAATCGAGGGCAATGAGCATGCAACTTCCATTGCATCAGCACTATCAAACTTTGAGCTCCTATAGTGGATCTTCTATGCCTAAGATGCGATGCAAAAATTAATTCTAGTTGCAACGTATACGACGTTGGTAGTTCCACATTAGGAACTGCCCCATTTTACGGCCGGCTGTTGATGCTGAGCTAGAATGGTCGAATTGCCCAAGGTCTTAGCTATCGAATCCTAGCTTTAATTAGTAGCTTTAGGATATTTGTTTGGCTGGTCAATCGACGCTAACTCTAACCACGCTCTGTAAAGTTCCAGTATAGCACTGCTAAAATGTCCGTCACTAGTCCTCGGAGGTTAGGCGCAGCACGTTGTGGCCAGAAAGGCGATGACTGTCTTTCGTGTGCAGCATACAGCTGGGAAATCCTTTTTGTCGCTGGCCACGGCCCGTCAGAAGTATCATTTCTACTTGTAACAGTATCACTAGGGTACGGCTCCTAATTCGGAACATTGCGCATAGAGAGCGTTTCGAGTGTCAATGAGGTAATCATTCGAGTGTCAATGAGGTAATCATCAATGAGGTAATCATTTAATCAATGAGGTAATCATCAGCATTTCAAGTACCAATGAGATTTTGAGTATCAATGAGCGCGCGAGAAGAGTCGGGCGTTCACACTTCGACACCCAAGTCCTGAAGAAGTCCTGAGGCAGACGCGAATTCCTTGCTTCCGGCTGCAAGCGTGGTCATGGCAGCAAAAGATCTTCTGCCGTTAGGTAAACAGGGCTCTATAATCGGCTACTCTGCCTTGTGCATGCGGGAAAGGCTCTTCTTTCGTGCTCGATTCCCTTTGCCACCATTCACTTTCTTTTTCATCTTATTCTGCTAGTTTCACTTTTCATTCATTGAATCTGAAAGCTTACTTTGCACTGCCGCGATAGGTGGCGTGATTTCATGGTAACTGCTTAGATTTGTTCACATATTACTTCCAGATGTCGAATAAGTGAAGATGATGTCTACAGTTTGTCCAAAAAGACCATGAACGATACTCTAAACAAAAGAATACCAAGAAATCCCAATGGAGAATATAGCTCATGTAAAATTCTGGGAGATAATGGCACAGATGAACAGCCCTGCACTGACTATGTATATGACGACAGCGACGGTACCTACTCTATCGTTACAGAGGTATAAAAGGCGAAAGCACGAGTACATGCTAATGTGCCTGCATTTCGGTTGTGGCAATATTCACTTTCACCTGTGTCCAGGTTGCATGTTTTAACGGATAGTTTAACGCCGTGTAAACTCTTCTACTTTGTCTCTTGGTTTGTCACTAATAATCTGCACGATCCATAATCTCGCTTACAGCACTCTTTGTCTACATGTCTGTGCAGTGCTTTCAAGTGTCATAAAGAGGATGATTAGCATTTGGTGGTAACATTAGCCCATTATAATTTATTTCTTGATATTCGGTCTCAATTTTATGCTTTTAATAAGGAAGCTCGAGCTTTAAGTAAAATGAAATAGACTTTACGTAGGAGTCCAGACTTGTTAACTTTACCCAATTTCAGGCTAGTCCTGTAGATTGAAAATGAATAAGGGAGCCGCAGTTTTTATTTCATGTTAGTTGTGCAGAGCTAGGGTGAATTTGAATTCTCTTTACTAATTATTAATTTTTTTAGAAACCTGTAGAGACTATAGTATCAGCTCAAGCTGCCCGTAAAACTTACTGAACTCCACAACAACAACTGTGCATATAGTCTGAAAAACTTTAGCTGGCATTGTGTTTTACATCATATTGTAAGTTTCAGACTAGAAGCTTCTTACCTCAAAGCCAGATGACATAATCACTTCTAAAGTATTCGCCTCATCAGTTGCATGCATCTGATGCTGCAGAAAATCTTGCTATTCATGAGGCTGAAGCGGCCTAAAAAGCACTGCTTATCACTTAAGTTAGCCTATTACCACAAATTTTTCTTTAGTTCAATTTGGTTTGCGATAAGAAAAGTCTCGCTTCGACCATCAACACGATGACATTTGTGGGCAGACTGGTAGGATCGTTCTTGTTTGGTATAATTGGAGACCGGTGAGTATCGCCCTGGCAAACCACTTTCAACGCGCCTCTATGTACCGAAATTTAGACTGAATTCTAATTTTCGAACTAGCTTGAATGCAGTTCAATTTGAGACCGACAATGCATGACAGTGTTCCGTTGATGCTCTGCAAAGCACCCTGCTTCTGAAAGAACTAAATGGACACGGATAGAAATCTTGGCATCTGAGATTTCATTAGCATCAGTACACTCTGTCAGGACGCTTTGATGCTAGAATAGAATTTTTGACAGTTTTATCGCACCAATCTGTGGATTTATATCTAATTTTGTGCAGGTTATTGCATAGTTTACCTTATATTTTAGTAAAAATTCTCTGCTGCTGGCACCAATTAAATCCAAGCTTAAAACCGCTACATTTCGCAATTGCTTGATTAAGTTCTTAACCCAAAAAAATTAATATCATTTTGCATTGCAATTATTTTCGCTCATTATGGATATCAGGTATTCTCAGAAATTAGCGGTTACCTACCAGCATCAAGAGGTGCAGTGATGACAATGAAAGAAAGGAATACCGCTAGAAGCCTATGTACGGTCACCTATTCTAAGGTGTGCCTGTTATTATCTGCAAACTTAGCGAGCCGATTTCCCAACCTCTCTTTGCTTTGGAAGTATACAACCACATGGCTCCAAGACACGGCTTCATTTAGCATAAATGAGGCATGACCTTTCCTTGAACAGTACGAATTCTTATACTAAAAGGTCATGAGATGGTCAACAATGACCCATAATGAATATGTACGGTACATGAACACCCGAGGGAAACCAGTCGGAAACGAAAATTACTCGCCCTAGTGTATTTCGACGTTGATTCAGCATAACAAGAACTAGAGTCAACTCGCTCATGAAAGCTTTATCTAGGTGCACTTTTTTGCTTGGCTTTAATAGTAAGAATTTTTGTAACTGTTTTGTGAGGCAATGCTGCACATGCTCCAAGTCAACCTTTCTCGGCTTTAGTGTCGGCCTCTCTCATGTGAAATCGCTTATAATCTTATATTCAGTATTTTATAGAAACTGCGAATGCAGCAACATTATCGAACCCAGATTTTTCTCATCCGTTGATAGGCTTGCAGGTAGTTTTTTTCCTCTTTAGTCAGAGGTTAGCCCCCCCCCCCCCGCCCCAACCGGTAAAGCCTAGTGGCCCCTCTCTTACAGCTGGCAGACATCTCCAGAGAAGGTCTCTTGGACTTTGAGATCACCTTCAAGTGCATTATTGTTATTATTATTATTATTACCTTGCGAGTTTTTTCGGTCGGCACACCTTGGGCATGTAGCTTTAATGTATGTGCCCAGAGTGGTATCATGCTTCATTCAGAGTACCGGAATAGGTGCATCTGGAATCAACTCCACCCGTTAGGGTTTCACTCCTAACTCAATTTTTTGAATCATAAGGCTTATTATAACCATCAATTTACATAATGTCCAAAACGCTTACCTTTTAAGTTCAGAATACCAAGCAGGCGAGATCTTTTGGTACTAGACGGAGAAAACTGGCCTCGGGATCTTAGCATGCATTCATATCATTTCTAGTTGCTGTATAAGTGCGTATAAATTGTTTTGCCTCTCTTTGGATGCTGTAAAAATGTCTTATTAGTATCGTTATTTTTATTAAATGCGAAGCCGTGGGAGTAATTTATTTAAGTGCTCACTCGCCTTCTTGTAGAGGATCGACAATTTTCTTTATATTCTTTAAAATGCTCGATCACTGCCAGTCAGTTATAATTTCATTTTTAATTTGGCCTTAGCTAAATAAATAAGGAGGCTGCGCCCGTAAAGCCTCTCTAGATTTTTACCTACCCACCAAACCGCTACAGGAGAATCGGATGCGTTCGCGTGGAAGAAGCTTTTTCTTCGCTGGCATGATCGGCAGCGAGGGCTTTGACATTGCCCTAGCTGCCGAGGCGTCGCACTCTCTCGTCATTTCGATTTAAGTCTGTTCGAGGTTAAGGCCTAGCCTCTTTGGTAAATCCCGGCAAAATGATTTTCAACAAGTACTCGGCAAACTTTATATTGTGTTAACAGTCAGCATTCCTTTGTGGCGGGACCAGCAGGAATACCACATGACCCGGTTCTTCCGGTGCTCACTGCTTCGTTCGTCTCGGCTCTGAGCTGGCCCGATGGCACCTACCATATTTTTCAGACAGTCTTTAGAGCTGGAAAGACCCTACTCACCGAGTTTGGATAGATGGAGGCGAACAAAACTTAATAGTTATTTTTCATTAGTAATTACTAGTAATAATAATAGCAGATCGTTCGCATTGGGCCCTAAGAGAACTACATTTTTGTTAAGGAGCCTCGTGAACTCTCGCTGAAAGAATAAATAACCACGTGCTACTTACGATTACAGTATCATGCTTAGACAAGCGTGCAAACGTACGAAAATTTAGTACGCACGCACGCCAGCATGCCAAAACCACATGAACTCACTAAGGCCAACCGGTTAGAAGGACTCCTGATCAGTAAAATCCAATAAATTAAGTATCCACAGAGAAACATGCAAAGCACGCCAGAACAAAGGTAAATGTTCTGGCGTGGCAGTGTGAAAGCTTAGCGAAACCGACACGTATTTGTTATCAGAGACTTCGCTGATGCTAAGACATTGCGGGTAGTGGCAGAAGCCGGAAGCTAGTTTGAGACTTACAATCTATATGAAGTGATGGCTTGATTACTAAAAGACTAACTTAGTTTAAGGACTGCGAGATGGCTCAACTCCTTGGAGCAGGTGATCCTTTATAACACCGAAGCGGCAAGGTAGTCGGCAATGGTTAGCTCGGGCAAAGGTTAGTTCGGGCAAAGGTTAGCTCGGGCAAAGGTTAGCTCGGGCAAACGAGTAAAGTAACCTACGAAGCACACGGAGGCTTTTAAGTCGACTCAAAGCTCTTTGGACAGTAAGTGAAGCTCGGACGGAAGGTTCGTGACGTGGGAGCCACGCCCCGTTTACGATAGACCATCGGACGAGTGGCTGAGCTTTGCACCCGTCGCACACGATGAAGTGCACAGGCCGGGAGTCTTGAATAAATGGAGCTGTAGCAATCTAGATGCGATGTCGAAAATGAGTGAACTCGCTCGGCCGTTGTAGCTCTTATCTAAGCAGGTCCTGATTTTGTCAATAAATCTTTTCATAAGGTAGGTCGACTTAGCGGTGGAATAAATGCACCCATCTAATGACGTGGCGTTTTTGAATGGCATCAGCAGGTTACGGGAAGCCGTCATTCGAGTGCTGCCAGACGAATCAATCGGAGTCTTGAAACTTTACTGCTGCATAGGCTTTCCATGGCTAATAGGCTGGTCTTACACTGTCGAGCTCTGTAAATTCGTGGCCATCCCAGGACGATTGTCTCGGAGATGCAGGCTGAAATGAAATAAGTAAGTCTGATGCTGAGCAATGCTTAGAAGGGTTAAAGAATCGGTAGATCTGAGTGGCATTGGCGTAAAATATAAAAGCAAAGATAGCGTTTTGCGATGACATCGGGTTACAGAGAGTATAGACACTTAAATTAAGTGGACACCTACTACGCCCTAGAGCAGCAGTTCTCAACCTGTGGGTCACGACCCCTTTAGAGGTCGAACGACCCTTTCACCGGAGTCGCCTATGACCATCAGAAAACACGCATTTTCACATTTTGCGCACAATAATTTTGTGGTTGGGGGTCGCCACAACATTAGGAACTGTATTAAAGGGTCGCGGCATTAGGACGGTTAAGAACCACCGACCCAGAGGACACTAAACAAAGTCTGCTAGGATGACCGTCAGCTATTTGCATCTGCATTTTCATGTATCTCACTGAGGTAGGGTGTAATACAGTCTAGCACTGTGCCAGTTGTTCCTATGCATGTGGAGAGGTGCTCGTGGAGGATCGCCTTGGGCTTAATCAGTCAAATCGGTGCTAATAGATCAAAGAGACCTAGCAAAGAGGCCTTATTCTGATTAGCATTTTTCAGAAGGTCATTGTGAATCCGGAGCAGAGCAGTTTCTGTGGAATAGTGAACTCTTTGACCTTGAATAGATTTGATGAAGCGATGCAATGGAATCGTATTAATGCTTGCCCACTATATCACTACATATATGTGTATATATATATATATATATATATATATATATATATATATATATATATATATAATGGGCCGCAGTATTTGTATAGCACCCTAAGAGAACTTAATCTCTATTAGGGCTCTTTCTATATGCCACAGGGCTCGAGCCCACGACATCGGTCATCAAATGCAATGACCTCGACCTCGGTCGTCGAAGGCCAGCACTTAAACCACTGGGCCCGAACCAGGGCGGCACTCATTTAAGCGTTTGGATAGAAATGGCAAATGAAAGGTGGAACAAAACTTACTAACGTCCTAAGGTCACCTTTGTAAAAAATGCAATGAAAACCAGTTTTCACAGCGAAAAGAACTTGTAACCGAAAAAAGTGATATATTTATAATATCGGTTATGGTGGTCAGCAGCGGGTCTATGCATCTCATTAGTATAACTGCTGGAACAGGTTCCCTGGAACTGTCATCGCTTTAGCCTGATAGAAAAATGTGTAGAGATAATTTCAACAGATTTAGGCCAGAAAGAGAATAGATAAGAAGAGCACGGCGATCAGGGTGATGATGGACCGCAGTCTAGCAGGGACGGTAGCGTGGAGAGGGAGTCCGTAACCTGAGGTATCTTACCTAGGATAATTTGGAGAAATGCTCTGCTAAGTCACCATTGGGATCACTGGGTTTTATGCTTGCCTTTGAGTGGTTAATAAGATGGCTTAAAGTAAACAAGAACATTTTTGGGATAATTAACGGGCAATCCTATTACTTTTCCCGTGGGATTTAGAAATGTAATGTAATGTAATGTAATGTAATGTATCTCCGTCTGTAACTCCACAAAGTCATAAAGACTATTTGGGTGTTGCGCATGAGAGTTTTGTATAGCGCACTCACAGCCTAAGCGGCTTTCGGTACACATTCGGTAGCCATCTAATAATGCTTAAATACCTGGTAGCCAAATAATAATGCTTAAACGCCAAGCAGTGGACCGTGAGTTTCAACATTTTTGGGCCTGCCTCTCAAGCCTTGTTCAGTATTTCTTGGTTTCTTCATGTTAGTCGTTAATTAAATTAGTCTGACCAAGAACAGATCTGTCGTTTGTTTTTCTGCCTATGCACTGCGATACACTGAGCGTCAAGAGCGCTTGGATAAGCTTGTGCCTTCAGCCTGTTTGACTCGTCCATTCAGCTGCACGTGGCCGGCAATCACTTGGATTTATGTCCTAATTTGAGTATTCGTTAATCACCTAAGTAGATGCATAAAAGCTCACTTTTTATATTTTTATTGAGGTGTATATCTCGATTACTCACCTGGTTATAAGGCTCGCAGTTCGTTGCTGTTGCCAAAAAGAACATTGGGATCACCTTTGTACAAATCTTCAGGTGTGGTTTCATTTGCATTGGCAGCTTGCATAGTACACATACCCCAGTTACGTACCATGTCTCCTTTGATAATCCGAAGCCTGATTACTGTGCTACTTACAAATATCTTCAATTCTGAGTTACATTGGCTGGTTGATTGGTAGCCGACGGTGCTCAATTTACACAGATTATGCGAACTAGCTGCATCTATCTTAGAAGCCACTACGCTGACCATCTAGCAAGGTTGGCCATGACTGCTAAGTATGGGCAATTATTTTCAATATGACATAGCTATCGGCGTTTACATATCTTTGTAGTTATGGAAGAAAAAGGACTTTGGTCGGAACCATGGCTGTAATGGCGCTAGCATCGACCGTTGGTCTAATCCCGAACGTCTACGTAGTCCTCGTGTCCCGCTTCATCGTTGGAACGTGCATCACCGGATCTTTTGACTGTTGCTTTGTCATAAGTAAGGTGCCAAGAAGTGCGCACGCGCCTCGCGGCTAAGAATCCGCGGCAAGCTTGCTCCTAGCCCTCCTCTCGAGCGAACGCGCTGGACGACGCTTGCATCCATCGCGATCCTCTCCACCCCGCTCAGCTCCTCTGCAAAAATATATGAACCGCTACATTCCTGTCAACCAAGAGGAGCCGCCGGAGTTTTGGCCCTGCCACGCGATTTCGAAGCGAACGTGGTGGCAGCTAAAGCTCCCAGGCTATGTCACGAAGTTTCACCTGAGCAAGTGTAATGCTCGAGTACCCCGCTTCAGCCCCCATCCCAGTCCCCGTCCCAAATCCCCGTATCAAGCAGGCTTAAATCTACATGAGCGAGAGACCTTGCCAGTGAATAGAGGCAAAAGCACAGCAGACACCTTCTCCTAGCATTTAGCTGCTCTTTCTGGGACTTCCTGCCCCGGCTTGGTACACTGAACCGCCATCGAATGGTAGCTTGACGTTCCGCGCCATCAATGTTAATCGATAGTTCAGCTGCCCTCGATCAGAGGTTCATGGTTGGGAGAAGAGCCGTCGACGTGCCAACTGGTGCGAACAAGCTACAGATGCCCTGGAGATTTTTAGGCAGAGAAAAGGAGGCAGTTCAACGTTAGGTGTCATGGCTGTCATGGCTGTCACGAGTAGCAGCTAGAAAGGGTTTAACATACTATACATTAGGTGGCCATCCATTTGCTACCCAGAATGGTGCAGGAAGTAGCTGGTGCCCAATCCTAGAGTGCGGGTGACTTACAAAGACACTTTTTTATGGCAGCACGCCCGGGCGTGCAACGCTGATGAGCGGTCGAGCTGTAAATGAAAAGCCAAAATGGCTGACAGGAAGTGGTTGTGGGTAGAAAATCGATTCATTGATATGCAGCACCTGGTCCGTTCTAAGACGGCTGGGTTGCATACTAATAAGTTGGCAAGTATACTCAAGTATTTGTGCATTTTAAGTTTCACATACGGCCTCGAGTATTTGCAATATTGTGTGTGAAGTACGAATGCCTGCAATGTCCTTATCTTAGGAGAAAAATGGCTGTAAGAATTGCATATAAAAGTATACCAACTGAATATTTACGCGGCACAAAGTTTTACATATAAAAATAAATAAATATAATAAGTGTAAGTATAGTATAAATACAGGTAAATAGGTACAGATATAGAGGAGCTTGTGTCTGCTCTTGGCTTTGAGATCAGAGCAACATATCAGGTTAGCTACCAAATTTATAAATGGCTTAGTCCTATTCATACTTAAATTGGCAGTATTAGTCCTTATTGATCCCCTTCATTATCCAACATTAAATATCCAACATTGTATCATGGAATCGGCGATCAAGTAACTCCTGATAGCATGTCGCTGATCGTGGATAGAAAACTTGTAACGATGACGAGGCTGAGATCGGTACGTTCTTTGAGAGCTATGACGTGCACTGCTTTTTGTAACTGGTGCGAGGGGCAGCACTTGTTGGCAAGCTCCTTTCAGCATGTATTCAACCACATGCATTATAAGTTATACGTATTTTAATATGTGTATTTGTATACTATCAAAAGCCGTAGCTATACTAATCTTTGTAGAAAGTCCTGCGATGGCAGCTAGCGACATAGACGTGTTGCCTAAATAATGTCGTACTTTATTAGTCGACTAAATTTAAAAGTTGGCATTACCGACAAGACGGCTAAGAAATTGTGTGTCAAAAAGAACTATCGTGCATTGCCCTACAAAAATTGAGATGTCATCACGCATTTCTAATGAGCCAGACTTTTTCAGACATATTATACAAATCAAATGATGGATTATTACTAGACTTACTCCTGTTAACAAGTGCTAAGATGTGTCATTTACTATTACTTTAACCCGCCGTCCGTCACACTGACTTTGTTTGCCCTGAGCGTGACGAGTTATAAATGACCTGGTAGGTCCTTCTAATTTATCAAGTTAATTAAATTAACACTTGCACGCAGGTAAAATGCCACCTTAAAGTGATATTTAATATAGTCGTAATGACGAAAAGTAGGTACCTTCGCCTAACTATGTTGTTCATGTTTATCAAGCATGATATTACTCACCATTCAATCGCACTTCCCTTTGCAGCAAATGTGAAGCGCCTAAAAAGAGATTGAGTTCTCTGAGGGCGCTTTATCAAGTGCATTATTATTATTTTTATTATTACTTTCATTTCATAAATTTGAATAGGTGCTAAGTGGAAAGTTTAGAACCCCTCTATTGCTTGAAAGGTCTTTCCGGATTGAACAAATTTTCTAATTCCATTTTCTTAGAGAACTGCATCACAAAGGAAATGTTAGCATGTAGCAAATTGCGAATATGCAAGCTTATGCCCAGTAGAAAATCGCAGGAAACCACGTGGCTTCCACTTTGTCCTTGATATCTCCGGCCGGCACGCTGCTACTAGCGCGACATTTGAAAGGCTTCAGCTTCGCACATTCATGGTGCTTCTGCTTTCTCCTCACTATCGCTTGCGTTTGCCAACGTTTGCTTAATAGAACGACTCCTTATTTCAGCAGCAGCAGTGTGCCGTTCAGCAGCGCCTCTTGACGTCTCTCCGGCCCATTGCTGCTGCCGCTGCTGCCGCTGCTGCCGCCGCTGCCGCCGCTGCCGCCGCTGCCGCCGCTGCCGCCGCCGCCGCCGCCGCCGCCGCCGCCGCCGCCGCCGCCGCTGCCGCCGCTGCCGCCGCTGCTGCCGCTGCTGCTGCCGCTGCTGCTGCTGCTGCCGCTGCCGCTGCTGCTGCGGCTGCCGCTGCTGCTGCGGCTGCTGCTGCTGCTGCTGCTGCTGCTGCTGCTGCTGCTGCTGCTGCTGCTGCTGCTGCGGCTGCTGCTGCTGCGGCTGCTGCGGCTGCTGCGGCTGCTGCGGCTGCTGCTGCTGCTGCGGCTGCTGCGGCTGCTGCGGCTGCTGCGGCTGCTGCGGCTGCTGCTGCTGCTGCTGCTGCTGCTGCGGCTGCTGCTCTGCTGCTGCTCTGCTGCTGCTCTGCTGCTGCTGCTGCTCTGCTGCTGCTGCGACTGATGAATGGCCTCATGAGCTGAGCTTCATGCGTTCTTCGTACTTCTGCGTCTGTCGTCTTCCTCATTCTCTACGGCACGTTGTTACTGGCGAGAATGCTCTTACCTCCTTTCTGCTTTTTGTCTTTCAGGATCTTGACTGGTATCCACCCAATAAAATGTAGTGGCTGGGAATTTAAGTATTAACAAAGCTGTACAATGTAAAGAACAGCGGCAAAAACTTAAAACTCGCTCTACACAAATCTATCAGCTTTCCAATACCCGAACGCTAGTACTACAAGCGGGAGCGCTCGAAGCGCTTGGGCGACAGCAAAGAGTGCCGTAGTGCCGAAAAGCTCCAACTTATGTAATGCCAAGGTCACACTTTGAACGACCCTTTCAATTTCATAGTCCTGTGAAGTTTTAGCATTTCAAATGTCCAATGTCACCTATGAGTACAAATTCAAATTAGCAATTTATCTCGTCAATGTTACCCCTCTTTTGTGGACACTCGCCACTGCTGTACCACAATGTATTTACTATAAATCCGTCATGAAGGACTCGTTGTGAATGTGTCTTCAGTGCCGAGGACTTACAGACCAACTAATGGGCTAACATGCCTAGCTTTTTGCATTTATATTTATATGGTTGATTGTAAGAGACTAGGAACTCGATTTCGTCTCCTTCAGTGCTGGAAATTGTTGGAATCAGCTCAAGAACTCTCGTGTCATCTATATCGTCTTTGTGCTGGTCATCTGGGTACCTTATTGCGTCCGGCGTGGCTTACTTTCTAAGAAACTGGATATACTACCACGTGGCTATGACAGGACCAGCTGCAGTGTCACTCCTACTCATTGCGTGGTAAGTAAATAAAAGTAAATAATGATAATAAATAAAAGTAAATGGTGATTTAGTAAATAAAAGACCGCTCACGGTGGAAGGTGCTCTTCACTCTGCACGTTTCTGGCTGTCTGTTATGTCAGCTAACCATTTGCGTAGCTATATCGCTGGCGATATGTCATTGCTTGCGATTCTGTTGCTAGTGTACTAGCCTGACTCAGCTATTATTACTTTCTTATTAACTGAATCGGCGGTGACCTGCTTCAACAATGCTACTTGTGTCAGCTTCTTGACTTGAAATGCCCTCTAATTACCACTAATGTTGAACCGTAGATTGCCCAGACTTTGAGTTTACCGTTCTAAAATGCCTATAGTCACTTTACCCGTTTCTGGCTGTTATTATTATTATTATATGTCGGTTAACCATTTGTGTAGTTATGTCGCTTGGCGATATGTAATTACTTGCTATTCTGGTGCTAGTGTTCTAGCCTGACTCAGCTATTACTACAGTGGTATTTTGACTAATGAGTCTCCCAACTGATGAGTTTTTTGGCATTAGAGAGTCTCGCGGCCAATTTTTTGCTTTTGAGTTGAGAGCTAACATTCGAGTTACGACCCAGCTTCAGATACCCCACCGCTAGTTGCAGCAGCGAATGTCACAGTGAACGCTGCAACATCAGCCCAGCATCCCGTGCAGCAGCCGTTCACTGTACGCGGTTGCAACGGAATTGCTCTCACGTATACGAGTGCGAGTGTCAGCAACGCAAGCAAGAGGATGGAGGAAGGAACTGCTTGCTGTTACTCGGGCCATTAAGGTTAGGGCAGTGACAAATGTTCCGCTGCTAGACGTGGGTTCGAGGATCTACTGCAATCCATAGAGCTCAAAATTTTTGGCGGACATTGCAGTACATCTTTGATTAGATCTATCCACCAAATTTCATGTATTGTGCACAGGCACACTTATCCAAATGAGCTGCAACGATGGACGCCTGTACCGCAATCCACTTCAATCCACTTTAGTTCTCTCTAATCCACAAATCAACCACGAAAAGCTTCAAAAAGTTTGTACTATCAAACTACGCCACATGTAAAAACGTACGTGGTAAATTTTTCGCTATTCTCCTCGCGAGTTCTCACGAAGTTTACTAAAATAAGATTGCTGTGGTCCTGGCTAATATCGCAATCATCCACCGCAATCCGCATTCCACCACACAGCAAAAGAAATCCTGTTCTAAAAGCTCCCTTTATGGTTGCATATCATAGTACACTCTGCGACAATTGCATTCATTAAATCTGACTGGCATTGGCACGGCCGTTCTCGTGCAATGCCCTGCAATCAACTGCAGTAGCCCGGGCCAATACTGCAATTTACGCCAACCCACCGAATCCACTTCAGAGCGAGTAGAAATAGATCGAGCCGAGCTCCAATTTGTATTGCATATTAAAGCGAACTGTGCTGTGTGCACACCTACTTAAAGTACAAAAAAATTGTGCACCCGCACACTCTGGCAATGTCCGGCAATCGCTCGAAATGACAGGGCAAAGTACCGTAATCCACTATATTTCACTGCAAATTCTCCTCGAATCGCCATCACGATTGATCTGGCAATGTTTGTTGCCCAGCATGGATTAGAGACGGGCGCCTATGCGTGCCATCGCCAGGCCACGTAATAAAACCACCTGAGGGCGAGATGGATGTCGGTCTGCGTCTAAGAGAGCAATGACCCCAGCTTCAAATTGACTGGGAGATAGTATTCTGCCTTGTCAATGACTCGTGCCGACGCGAACGCCGCTTCGATCGGCACCCCTCCGATTGGCACCCTTCTCGGCGGCTGTAGAGCCACCACGTAGCGACGCCGCTGCTGCCCACTCTGCCTGCGACGCTGGCGCGGCGGGCTCGCCTGCCCAACGCTGCCGCGCCCGAGTACTTCGCCGCTTTCTTGGAAACGCTCTCGTCGGCGTCGCCGAATAGCTGGCACGCTTTTTGCCCTCGTCTTCGCTTGCAGGCTGGTACCCGAATCTCCTCGCTGGCTGATCACCGTAGGAAGGTGGGACGAGGCCGAGCTCATCTTGCGGCAAGGAAGCGAGCTGAACGGAAGGCGGTTCCCGGAAGAAATCTTCCGAGAAATGGTGAAGGCCCTGAGCTCTATGCCCGCTGAGAGTGAATTTTCGGGCCTCAAGCAGCTCTGTGGCAACGGAACACTTATAAAGCGCGTGATCGCTCTGTGCTTGGTTTGGTGAGTACTCCATGAGCCTTCATGCTCCTCCTCCTCTTCCTGCTCCTGCCCCTCCTCCTAATGCTCCTGCTCCTCCACCTTCTCCTGCTCCTGCTCCCTCTCCTCCTCCTCCTCATCCTCCTCCTCTTCCTGCTCCTGTCCCTCCTCCTCCTCCTCCTCCTCCTCCTCCTCTTCCGCCTTCTCCTCCTCGCTACTTGGACTTGCTTTTTTGTCCGGCGAACTCGTTTGCGTCGCTTACTTTATAGAATGTATATAGTCTTTTAGAAGAAAATTTAGTTTGGGCTGATTAAGAAGCCTCTTTTATCTATTGATTGAAGAGCCTGAGCGCCCATCACCTCCGATAGCAGTGGGCAATAACAGATTCACTGCTGAAGAACTCGAACCCGCGGATTTTTAATTGCAAGCACTTTATCCCTCGGCTTAGAATCAAAGACTTTAGTCCACATTTAAAAAGATACTAAAAACGCGTCTATTTAGGACAACATTTAGTGTGTCTCTTTGATTCGACCGTTATGTGCTTATGCGTGCTGACATTGTGCATGCTGCCACTAACTATACTTGCATGCTGACCCTGTGCATGTCAATCCTAACCATGTTATTCTTGTTGTTTATGGAGCATGCTACCACTAACCATTCGATCGTGCTTCCTTTGCAGCAAATTAAAGCGCCTAGAAAGAGATTAAGTTCTCTGAAGGTGCTTTATCAAGTGCATTGTTATTATTATTTTTATCCGCTTAGAAATTAGGTTTCTTTTAGAAAAAGTGGTTTGGTAGCATATATTTAGATATCGGAAATCGAGGAATTTTCTCGATATTAGTCGGAAACGAGTTCCAGGCCACTTAGAGGGACATATGGACAAAGTATGGCTTCCGTGGTGGCATTCGATGTCATCGTGAAAAGCAAACTTTCTTCAAAAACCTCCAGCATACTCAGGAACGTTCTAATTTATCAAATTTAAAATAGAAGCTTAGAAGAAGTACAGACCCGTCCATATTCGCGTGGTTTCGTAGGAAGAGCTGTAAGAAACGAAATACAGCAAGGGTTGGAAGCCCAAAGGCCGTTTCCCGACGCAAAATAAAAATCTTATTAATAATAGTTATAATGTAGTTATAATACATCAGTTGCATTTATGTTCTAAGATAACCAAAATTATTTCTACTCACTTCATGCTCGCTGAAAAGGCTTGTTGTCATTTTTTAATTTAAGGTAGGATATTGCGGAACGCACAAGTGCACAAATTTGACAAGTAACATGGTTAGAGCAAAAGCTGTGAGGAACAGGCAGCATTCAGGCTTCATTTTAAATATCGTCAAATAAAGACAAGGGCTGAGTCAGCTGCGTTACTCTCACCAATCAGGAGATGAGCGGAGTCAGCTGCGTTACTCTCACCAATCAGGAGATGTGCGGAGTCAGCTGCGTTACTCTACCACTCGAAATTTTCGAATGCCTTCCCACCCGATCAATTTGGGGGTCTGATATGCTTCCGTGCTGGAGCTCAGCACACGAAGAAGGAAATTAGGCCTTTGCATTCGCAGCTTTTGATAACGCATGCTGCTGGAGCTGTCTTGGCGGCAGAAACAATAGGCTGAACGGGCGCGGGCTGCGGGCCACGGGTGCAAAGTGACATTCCTGAAGGGCGGGAGCCGCAGGCGACAGATAAAGTTCCATGTTCGTGAAAGCCGGATGCATGTCTTGCTACAATGGTGACTGCTTTGTGCCGATGCGCCAAAACCTCAGCTGTCTAAATTCGGCACTTTGGATGGGAGCAGCAAAGTTGGAGCACACTCGCTGCCTTAATGCGCCTGAAGTTCCCAGCGATCAATCAAAGATTTCCCAAGTGAATGGATTTTATTTCGGTTACTTATGCATTGCCGGCCTCCTTGGTAGGAGGCGAGCTAGTCTAGGTCTAAAGTAGAAGCATTCGCGAGAGCACAAAATCTCTTGGGTAGAAAGTCCTCCCTACATAAATATGTGCAAGTGGAAGAAGGATCATTAGATTCTGAGCACTGTGCTCGAGTTCACTCCTAATCATAATCATAATAATAATAATAATAATTTGTATAGCACCCTCAGAGAACCTAATCTCTTTCTAGACACTTTACATTTGCTGCAAATGGAGCATGATTGAATGGTTAATGGTACCATGCTCAATGTCAACTAGAATAGCATGATTACGGGTGACATGCACAGGGTCAGCATACAAATACGGTTATTGGCAGCATGCACTGTGTCAGCGAGCATAAGTGCACAAAGGACGAATCACGTGGACTCGCCAAATGCTGCGTTAAATAGATGCGTTGTTTTTAGCTTATTTTCCACTGAGTCTGCAGGGCTCTCGTGCGAAGTTAAAGCAGCTAAAGCATCATGGGACGGCGTACATCTACACAACGTCTCGCTGCCGCCGCGCAGCATCAAACTTCGAAGAAGTGGACACGCATGCAATCTCCTTATTGCATGTAGACATGATATTACTCACCATTCAATTGCATTTCCCTTTGCAGCAAACTTAAAGCGCCTCGAAAGAGATTGAGTTCTCTGAGGGCGCTTTATCAAGTGCATTATTATTATTACTATTATTATTATTTATTGCCAGCATATGCTAGGGGATCTTTGGAAGCATAAAGGCAGTGTCCTTCTACTTTGCCTCTCCTGTCCGAAGTGCCGAGTTGCTCCAGTTTAGGCTACTGAGGTTTTGGCGCATCGGCACAAAGCAGTCGCCATTGTAGCAAAACGGGCACCCGGCTCTCAGGAATGTCACTCTCCATCCGTCGCCTGCAGCTCCTGCCCTTCAGGGCTATCTCTTTTCAGCCGTGGCCCGCAGCTTCTGCCCTTCTAGTCTACTTTTCTGCAATGCTGATCGCCTTTTCTGCAGTGCCTTGTCAAGAGCAGAGCGAATGCCAAGGTCACATTTTATCTGTGCATTGCAGACAAACGCTGGCTCGTGGCCTTAGCAGGAAGAGCCCAAATACACCGACGTAGCATACCAGAGAACGCAGCACTCAACACATCATGAGCTTCGCTCGCTCGTTATCGAACATGTAGTCGATTTCAAGATCCTCAGTCTGGCTCAAAGTTCACTAAACTTTCTTGCAGCTGCCTACCCATCCGGCCTCTCTGTTTTCCAGTGCGCACTCTCGCCGCCTGCTCTTCAGCATCATCGCTCTTCCCACGCACTAGATTGAAATCTTTTGGGTATTGAGCTCGTCAGCTCGTTCGCAGCGAGAGCATAGAGCTCGTGCCCAGCTACCGCGACTGCCCGTAATGGCCTTTCGTCATTTAATTGTCAGCTACAGCCCTGTGTCTTTTGCGGTCATCTTAACCTTGGCCTGAGCTTGCTTGTCGTTTGTGATCGCGTGCGCTATTCGCACTTAGCGGTGCTTGGTTCAGTGCATGTTATGAGCGAGAGATTCTAGTAACCGGTATACACAAGTCCTCTTCTTTGCTTTGCATGGTAGTCAAGTCATGATAGTAATCTTGGTTTGAATGCTTGTGCAAGCATGACACCGTGCGTGTCTTTGGTCACTGATTCTCTTGCAATGAATTTTAAAGCGCCTGGGTAATTAACTTAGTTATCTTATGGTGCTTTGTGACGGAATTATTTGTATCAGTAGTCAAACGCATCTGTACCTGTGCTTTGGTTCCTAGCTGCCTTAAAGTGTGCCAAACTCTGCCGACTCCCTTGTGGTGTGCATTTTTTACATTCACACATGACAAACAGAAAAAATTTACGAATCGAACTCACTAGTTTTGATCAAAACTAGCGCTATTCAGAAATTGGAGAGCAAAACCCTCACCCTCAAAATGGGCAGCATGCCAGAATATCTCTTTCAGCGTCTGGACTAAATCTGTTTTGTTTCCTTTTCCCATGGTGACCTTTCCCTAAAGGACCGGATCAGCTCGGCAGTCAAGTCTGCCTGCTTTCAGCTACGAAACAAGTTCTTAGAAAAGATTAAACTAGCCAATCTGGTCCATGCCTTTGTAGAATCCCGTCTAGCCTTCTGTAGCTCACTATGCAAACGTCTTTATACTTTTGCAATTAGGTGCGGATACTGTGTGCAGAGCTCCGCAGCTATGGTTGTCTGTCGTGACTCTCACGAGGCCACATTTGCATCACTTCTCGCCAATCTGCATTGGCTCCGAATCAAACAGCGTATTGACTTCAAGATTGTGTCACTCATTTTAAGTACCCTTATTGTCCTGCTCCAGAATACATATGGGCGATGCCCCTTCGAGGGTTGGGTCTTTTAGAAACTCTACAACCTTATAGGCCGGCACAACCAGAGGATACTAATCGCGGCATACTGCTCAAAGTTCCTAAATTTCAGCCATTCTATTCCTTTCTGCTCTTTTCAGGCTCCGCAGCAGGTAGAGTGAGCAACTATTTGCCACTAAACTACAGAAGGCCATCTTACAGTGTCCATAATTAAAGCGCCCTGTGTTGGCGGCCAATTTTTTCATGAAACTCTGCAAATTATTCACGTATATCGTGAGTACTGCCAGGATAAACTTATTACTGCCACAGCGATAGCACAGTAGTTGCAGCCAACGTGCGTCTTCTTATCCGCTCGCGCCCAGCCACTCCACCATTTCAAGTCGGGCGTTTGGAAGGAAGCTCACCTGCTCTGGGCTTGTAGAGCTGAGAAGGCGAGAAAGTCTGGCTGACATTCCAACTCTTGTGAGTTCGTGTCAAGCCAACTCCGGGTCGAAGCTTAGCCCCCTGAGAGAAAACATTGCTCGTCTATGGGCCTTCTAAGGCCATAGCAGCGACAACAGCAGGACGAAGCAATCCACTGCTAATGGCACCGGCGATTGCTCTCACGCGAACGCGCATGCGCGCATCAAATTTAGCGGAATTGATCTTAACGTGCACCTTCTAATACCCCAGTGTGTCCGCGTACAGATGGTTAGATTGCTTCTTTTGTAGCAGATGCGAAGTGCCTAGAAAGAAATGCAATCGTGGGGGCTTCTTGAGTTCTCTGGGGGAGCGCCTATGACAAATGTAGTATTATTACTATTATCTTGGGAAGTGGCCGAACTAGCTCGCTCGCTCGCTGCCAACATCCCGTCGGTCGAATGCCGGGCTCGCTGCTCGACTACGCTGGTGAGCCACGACGGCTCGCTACGTAAGGCAGCTGCTTATCGCGACCTCGGTCCCGAGGTCGGGTTCGAATCCAGCGGTGGGCGATAGTGTATTGCCGTTGCAAGTGGTGGCAATAGCCGTAAAGGCTCTTCTGCCGCGACACAAAGGAGGCTCTTAAATCGGCTAGTATTTCTTTACGCTGGCAGGTTAGCCGTCGACCTCGGCTACTTCGGCGCATCGCTGAGCTCGGGCAACCTAACTGGCGGCATCTACGTGAACAACCTGCTGAGCGCCGCCGTGGAGCTGCCGTCCGAGGCGCTCGCCTACTCGAGCCGGTTCATGGGCAGAAAGAACGCCAGCATAGTGGCTGCGGTGCTCGGCGGCTCCGGGCTCATTGCCACCGGACTGGTCCTGCTGCTAGTCGACGGCGGTAAGCGTTCGCTCCGCTCCGAGACCGACCGGTCCCAGCGCAGCGAGAGCCAGTGACTCGAGCAGACACCATGGCGGCTCGTCACGGCGGATTGTTCGAGGAGGTAGCGGATGGACGAACGGGGTCCAAGCAACGGCTCGTGTGAGCTCGAATCCGCTGTGGGTCTGGGGGGGGGGTTCGATCTGAGCGCGTCAGCATCATTCTCGGCCCTCGCAATCGCGCTTCGACCGTAGCGTGCCCAATGCCCGCGGGCGAGCTCCGTAGATGCCCGCACGTGCTCTTCGGCAAGCTCTGTGGGCACTCGCTCGCGAAGGCAGCGCCCGCCGCCCTCGAATGTCGGCGGCTTCGAACTTCAGCAACCGCTGCGGCAGCAACCGCTGTCGTCGCCGCCGCTTATCGTCGCTCGCGCTTGCGCCCGCAGTGACCGGCTGGACGGTGGTGGCCATCAACTTGGTCGGCAAGCTGGGCGTGTCTGCCGCTTACGGGCTGCTGTACACGTGGACCGGCGAGAGCGTTCCGACGGCTTTCCGAAACGTCATCCTCGGCATCTGTTCCACCGTGTCCGGGCTCGGCACGATCGTGGCGCCCTTTCTCGTCGACATGGTATGGCTGCGGTGGGCGGCGACGGTGACGATTGCTGAGCCGAGAACCTGCCGCTCGAGCTTTTCGCCAGGCGCACGGCGCTCGAGCCCTGAGTTTGCTATTGCAACACTTTTTCTGTCTCCGTCAGCCGGCGTCGCTATTGCCTTCGCTAGAGACTGCTTTAGCATCACCGTTGCTCTATCGTGTCTGCCTCGTTAGTTGCGGTCATTGTTGCCTTCGCTAGTCAGGTTTGGCGCAGCCAATGTGTGGCAGTGTGACAGGCGATGCCAGAGGGGGCAGGCCGGCTCAAGCTGGTTTTACGTAGTGAGTCTCGCTTCCTACCTACTTCTGTCCTAATCGAGTCTCCGTTGTACATGTCGAGCTGGTTTGGCCCCCAGTGGTTAAGGTGCTCGAGTCCCGACCAAGGTCTGGCTGAGGTGGGCTCGAGCCCCGTGGCATACGTGAAGCGCATTAGTGGAGATAAGTTCTTCTTAGGGTGCAATGCAAATGAATTATATATTTTTTATGTCACTAATACTGGGGGCGGCGATCCAAGACTTATGGAAGACTTGACAAAGACTCGGCACCCAAATAACGAGCTCTAATTCTTAGCCAAGACTCGGGCAAGACTTAGCAAACGACCAATCATAAGCGTCGTCAAGAGCAGGCTTTCTTCAGTGCTTTAAAAGCTTTCTGGACGACAACCTGCGAAATCATCGAAGCGTTCCGTGAGATGAGAAACCTGTTTATGAGAAACGTCGCGTTCTCCATAAAAGAACCAGCTAGTGAAGCGGCGGCGGGCGATATAGGCACTTGCTCGCCGAAGGTTCAAATTCACCCGCCGGATGTGCGTCTCGAGAAGCCATTTCTTACCTCCCTAAAAACGAAACTTTTCGTTCACCACTCGGGGGAGGAGCATTTACGAGGCAAGACTTTGAGTAAGACTGGCGTTGTGAACTTCCTATAAGCAGGAAGACCGAAGTAGGACAGAAGTAGGCAGGAAGCAGGACTCGTTGCGTAAATCCGGCTCCGTGCGAACATTTAGCCTCCAGGGCACTGACGCCGGCTGCTCGGCAGAGCCACCAATCACACTCGCCGAGCCGACCGGTTGCTCCACTTAGCTGTGAGAGATCGCTGCATCGGATTGGCTTTCCTGGTGTTCTTGTCACCATGAATAAAGTAAGTGAGTATAAGCTTACGTCATATCTCTCACCTTTACTTTATTTAAACAGCACAGGCAATATGCTCAGTTTAAATCGCACAGTATCAGGTGAGTTTTTAGCCTTTTGAAGGTGCACCCGACATGAGCCGGTCTAGTAAAACGTTGGCGGCATTTTTTCTCCTGAGACTTTTGGAGTAGACGAAACTTATGATAAAAGTTGTGTTAAAGTAAAATGTATGATTATCTCTATGCTTTTCGGAAATATTCTCCATAGATAGAGAGGCAAGAAACGACCCTTGAGTGCCAAAGTGTCACAGCGAGGGCAATATAAAACTTTAAAAGGGGGCTGTTATAATTGCCAAATAGTTCTAGCTCAACTATTCGATTGTTTCGGATGTACTTCGTGCGATAGAACTGCTGACAGTGTTAGTGTTTAGTGCCAAAGTCTGCTTAATCTGTCGTATTGAAATTCACCATTATTGAACTTGATTGCACGTATTGCCCTGGACCCCTCAGATCGTATCTTGACCGTCACCTGTCGGCAAAATAGTTAGACTGTCCTCGTCAGGTTTTTCCAGTTAATGTATGCCTCACGGTAAGGCAAGTTATGCTAGAGAAGCAGCTTCTTAGGCGCAATATTTGTATTCGACACTGACCTTAGAGGCTGTAAGTATGTCTTTCGGCCCATCTCGTCAACTTCTATCATGGGTTGAGTTTGAAGTATTCCTTGTTTATTACTCGTCGCAATAATAAAGAAATAGGACCGTGAAAAATCTTGAGCGCTGGAAGGCTATTGTATGAAAACCTTTTTCCTGGATCAAGTCAAATCGCACGGTAGTTTTTTTCGAGAAATAGGGCAGGCAGTGCAAAATGCTCTCTAGCTTAACAGCGATGTAGCCGAAGAGCACTCTAAAATCTCTGTGGCTCAACCGAGTAGTGAGTACACATTTTTGCTGAAACTGTAGCCGGCCTTTTGCATACTTTGAATTTTATTAGTCGTCCAAAGGTGGCTTACGCTGAAAGAAAGCAGACAGGAAGACCTTCTTGGGCTACGTGAAATAAACACGTGGTGTAATGCACTCTTGGCAGATGTAAATAGATGCATTTTTAGTTTCTTTTTTACCGAGGACATCTCTTGACTTGCCCAAATTAAAAAAAAAGCTGAAAACGCATACATTTAAATTTAGCATTTAGTGGGTCCCTACGATTCAATCTTTATGTGCTTGTGCGTGCTGACACTATGAATGCTACCACTAACCACACTTGCATGCTGACCCTGTGCATGTCAGCTCTAACCACGTTATTCTTGTTGCTTATTGAGCATGCTACCACTAACTATCCGATCGTGCTTCGTTTGCAGCAATATTAAAGTTCCTAGAAATCGATTGAGTTCTCTGTGGGCGCTATGTCAAATGTATTATTATTTTTTTTTTTTGGTTAGCATTAGAATATTTCTAAAGCCCATAGCTGGCGAACTAACTATACATAGCCATTGTTTTATTAGGTGCTGGTCTCAACTAACAATTTCTAAACCTAGTTTTTATTGATGCTACGACATCAGACCAGCACGACAACCTGGGGGTGTTTCTATTGGTAATTTTGGGGTGTGTTCGCTGCAAAATTTCGCAATTACAAAGCTTCCGTGTCATTTCTACATTACTTTTAAAATAATTGTTTATATCTTTAGGGCTGTGATGACTGCGTTAACCATAGAAACTAATACGGAAAGATTATAAGATAGGAGATCAAACTATGCAATCTAGCAGTAACGAAATTACTTGGCGTCAGAGCATCAGCGTCATCAGTTCAACCGATAATTTTTTCTGCATTTAGTTACTTGTCAGTCCAAGTAAAAAAGCCTTCGTTCTGCTCCTCTTGTCTCTCTTGATTCGATGCCCTGTCTCCCTTTAAAAAAAAAAAAAAAAAAAAAAAAAACATTTTGGAATTGCATATGCAAACTCTAATAATGCTCATGCCGATGTGCATCAAATATCTTTATAACCACTTCCGGGTCACCACCTTACTAAGCAATCTGTATGGCGGTCTATCAGATCTTTTCTTTGGCTTATTTTTTTGGCAAGATAGACAAAACCTGAGAATCCAAAACCGAGGTGACATCTCTACTTGCATCCTCTTCCTCAGCTCCTAGCTTTATTTAATATTCGCCTTCAAGAGTGCAACTGACAAATGGCTTTATCTCATATGTTAGAGTGCCGTGATATGTAGGATAAGATAAGATAAGATATGTAGGACCATAGTTGGTAAGGCGCTCGCTCTTAGCGACCGAGGTCGTGGGTTCGAATCCAGCAGTGAGCAATCTTTTATTGCTAACTGCAAGCGGTGGTGGTGATAGCCGCCAAGGCTCTTCTGCCGCTATACGAACGAGGCTGTCTAATCAGCCAATACTTATCTTTTTATTTAATTTTCTTAACGCAGTCTAAAATGGCTAAATGCCCCTCCAGACCCCATACCTACTTTTATTCTGAAATGCCTAGATTTTCTGGTGCCCTGAAGCCCAGATCTTTTCAATGCAACTTTCAGATGGCTGTTGTTACTACTGTTACTACTGTTACTACTGTTGTGTCTACTTATTAAGAAAGCGATAGTCGACCAAATGAACTGAAGTCATTTCAACCTAGTCTCCCCTTCTGCACCCTTATTAAAGACGCTGGTACGAGTCAAAAGAGACAGGTTAAACTCTTATGTCGTAACTTGTAACTTAACAAGCAATTTTCGGTCAGGCTTAGAACAAATCACTCTATAGATTTAGCACTGTTGCAAGTGAATTACCAAATTCTCTTGGAGTCTCTCTGCTTTACTGGTGAACCCTCTTTCGGCTGCGTCTGATAGTATAGATCATCACGGTTTAATTTAGTGTCAGTCATCGAGCTTTGACATTACTGAAAAGTAATGATTTATGCCCCAACTCAGTGGCAGATTTTGGAGCACTGACGTCAATGGGCCACAGTCATACGAGGAGCCTTGAAGGGACGGGATACCGAGGAGATCAATGCTTGATTAACTGTTTTTTATCATTTGAACTCTTTCACTTGTTGATAATCACCAGGCACAATCTAGGCTTTCCTTTTCTGCAGATGACCTGTTGCTGTACCTGTGCTGCTGCTGTACCTGTGCTGCTGCTGTACCTGTGCTGTGACTATACCTGTGCTGGGGCTGTACCTATGCTGCGGCTGTACCTGTGCTGCGGCTGTTCCTGTGCTGCTGTATCTGTGCTTCGGTTGTACCTGTGCTACCATACCTGAGCTGCGGCTGTACCTATGCTGCGGCTGTACCTGTGCTGCGGCTGTACTTGTGCTGCGGCTGTACCGGTGCAGCGGCTGTTCCTGTGCTGCTGTACCTGTGCTACCTAACTGTGCTGCGGCTGTACCTGCGCTGTGGCTGTACCTGTGCTGCTTCGAACCAACTCTCGAACTCGCTTATAACTTCCCATGCAGCATATAGTGCTTAAATTTGTACTTGGATGGCAGCAAATGATTTCTCAAGTTTAATCACGATAAACTAAAACGTAGAAATCCTGGTATTCGTGAGAAAATGGAAAGCCTGACTCCGAAAATGAGCTCAGCTACCATAACTCCTTCAACATCCGCATCAGATCTGGTTTTTCTGTTGTGCAGTGACCTTTTACCAGACGACCCCATTGGCTCTCAGACAAGGCAGTCTGCTTTCAGCTAAGCAAAATTGCAACCATAAACCTGGATTTGGATCTGCTTAGACAAGGATGCCACGGCCAATCAGGTCTATTCATTTTTTACATTCCATCCTGTCTACTGGAGCCTATTACTTTGGTGCTTATTACTTGCGTGTCTTCCCACCTATACACTGAGAACGTCGCAGCTGTTTCGAAACACTGATACTAGGCTTGTTTGTCATGGAGATTTCAACCGCGAAATAAAACCACTTATCATCAACATGTACTTGCTCCCCATCAAGCAAAGTAACAATGATTTCAAGGTGGTTTGCTTTTGTCACTCTGGTTTAGGTCCCGTTATTCTTTTGCTCCAGCCTACCTAGCTAACTACTTCGCAATCCCGAGACGGTGCAATATCACTCAGCTCTGTATGACTCTATTCGTTTAGCTGCACCTGTAAATCACCCCAATTCCTTTGGAGACCGTGTGTTTTATTCGCGAGCTCAAACGGCTCGAAACTCACCGATGCCACGATATCAACTGAATTGAAGACATTTAAAAGAAGCCACAAAAAGCCCCTTTCCTCGCAGTACGTTCTCTGTTCTTATGCATTCTCTTTTGTGTACTAATGTGTGATGGCATTGTGAATGTAATGACTCGCTAATTGGCATGCCTTTTTTCCACTATACATTAAGCGCCTAGGCGGAGATTTAGTTCTCTCATGACGCTATGCAAATCATTCACTATTTTTTATTATTGTTCTATTGATAAAACGCGAAGCATGGGTCGCAGAATGAGGAGACATTCTAGCGTCACACATTGAGCATCTGTATTTAACCGTTTTTCGCTAGGACTCGGAAAACAAGATGACTAGCCAGTCGTTGCCGTCAATGATCCTCGGAGGCCTGCTAATAGTCAGCATCGGTGCCACGATGACGATACCGGAGACGAGCCACTCGGAGCTTCCTGACACGATCAAGGAATCTGTGGAAGTGTCAAACCTTGGGTACGCGATTTCTGAGCGATCGCCGTTGGCTTCGAACTCGGCCACGTCAGCTGAAGCGTGCAGCGTCGGCGGTTGACGGATCGTTTCTATGCAGTCTACGCGGTTGGCCACGCGGCCCTCGACTACGTAGGACTCGCATTGCAGCTGCGCTACTCCCTTTGCAGGCTCAGCTCGCGCTCTTAGCTTGATTCGTCTCCTTGCAGGGAGCACCCGCAAGCCGAGCAGAACTCGCAAGAGGAGAAGACGGAGTTGAGCTATGTGTGAATCGTGCGCGGCACCATCTCGGTACGCCTGGCGAGCTCGCTAGCGATTTCCAACGTGTACCAGAAGCGGCTAGCGATCTGGATTGGACCCGTTATCTTTGGGAAACGTCCTTTCTTGATTGAGACTACATACCAATACATTGGAATCATTGCTATGCTATCGTATTTTTGCTCTAAGCGATTGCGCTCTAAGCGACTACTATGCAATGAGGTATGTAGATCCCGGTATGCAAACCGCTATTATTCCAGACCCCATCCTTTTATCCGTTGGAACAAAGTTTACCGAATTTCTTGCATTCACTTATAAAATTTTATAAAAACTTATGTTTAAATCAAATAAGATACGAGCTGTTTGGCGTTTTGCACTTAGATTGAGGTCCTCCTTCGCGGAGTATGACATCCTAACCTATGTACTGCCATTAAGGTACAATTCGAAACAAAGAAAATATCGTTGAAAACTTCCAATTGAACCGAAAATAGAGAAACAGTTAATTAACAGTGCTTCGCTACGACGGAAGGTCTGAGATATTTCTCTCTCTCTCTCTCTCTCTCTCTCTCTCTCTCTCTCTCTCTCTCTATCTATCTATCTATCTATCTCTCTATCTATTCATCTATCTATCTCTCTATCTATTCATCTATCTATCTATCTATCTATCCATCCATCCATCCATCCATCCATCCATCCATCCATCCATCTATTTATATCTCTCTCTATCTCTCTCGCCTGCTTCCTGAGATTTTTTTCTTGTGAGTGCTTCAAAAATCTCAGTTTCACGTAATGGTTCGTTTACAAGCAAGCATCGATTAGGAACTATAGCATTCCTGAAAATGGCGTAAAAACGCATAAAATTATACTTGAGTAACAAAACTACAGGTACAAAAGTTAGAAGACCTGCGATTGGGTGTAGAGTAAGCAACATAGACTATGCAGCGGACAGCCTTTGAACTTTCGCTACATCTGCTGGTCATCAGTAGGCGCGCTTACGTTGCTAGATAATGACTCGACAATGTAAGTTCACCAGATCAAACCCTCGCAGCTTAAGCAGTAGTGGATCTCAGGCGATCAGAGACATTTTTAGATGCATGCTCGCTCTCATTTATCGTAAAACCTTGATCCGCAAACAAAGTCTGTGATCGTATTAGCTCATTCTTATCGAAACAGCACAGATTTTGTAACAGTGATTGGTCTATTTGAGTTATAAATTTCAAGTCGAGTGGATATCGAGTAAAGTACTTTGGGCGGACATGACGTATTATGCACAAGATACAACAACAGCGCATCATCGATATGTCAACCCGATATGCTAGGTTGGCGTCTGCACGTCTGCATTGTCTTTTTGATCTGCATCTAAGATCCTACAACTATCTCCAAACTGTCATTGACGGCAAAATTCGAAAATGCTAAATTCTCTCGTGAGAATGCTCTCCAAAAGGATTTCGGTGTACAGAAACAACAAGGTGCCTTAATGCTTACTACAAAACATTTCGAAAGCCGCGCACGGCAAAATGCATATGTTAGCTAAGTTTTTTAAATTGACCAGCTTGGATCCGTCGATCGTGCGAGATTCGAAAACTGTGCCCAAATCTACCCGCATGAGCTGAGCCGCGCTGAGCCTTTTTTCTTTCACTGTAACCTGTAGCCTTAGCAAGGTGCAGGTGCAAATAAAATTCACTTTAAATACGCTTGAATCGCTTGCTTGATGAGACTAAACTGTCCAAAACAGTGGGGTTTCTTCTCCAGGCCTCTGCTACGAGCGATCTTTCTGCAGTAAACAATTAGCTGTTAGCAGTTCAATACTTGAGGACTCTCGTGCAACTTTCGCATTACTGAGACCTGATTGAAGCCAAAAAAACTACTCGGGTATCGCAGACGCTACGACGAAAGGCTTAGCCAATTTTCCTACTCGGACATTGCTGAAAACTGGCGGCAAAATAGTAGTAGTAGCCATCGCTTCGTTTAACGTCAAGCTTTCCTCGTCTCTTGCTAAGCAATCTTTCAAACGTTTTGTTCTCTACCCAGCTAATTGTGAGTTGCCGATGGTGGCCGATAATGTGTTTGTCCGACAAGCAGCTCGCCCAGTTGCATCTGGCTATTTTTTCTACCTTCTCGCAGCTCTTTTCGTTATGAATCGCCCTTTTCTCATCCTATGCGATTGTAGGATCCACTTTGATACCAACCGTTTGGCGATCCGATAGAATGTATTGCAGCGATCCTGTCACGATCCTGCAGAGTCCTTTTGCCTCCGTTCTCACTTTCAAGCAAGCCCTCGTCCCACAAAAGGCCACACCCTTCATCATATTTTCTCCCGCGATTTTAGCCTATCGACCCCTGCCGTCGCCCCTGTCAGCAACTCTGATCATAGAACGATTTCATTCTCTCTGTAAATTGTTTCGCTTTCAACATTCAAAATTGCGTATGAGTCTTGAAACCTTAAATCGCTTCTTGACGTTAATGCTGCTGTCGGCAGAAGGCTTGCGTCCTCGTTCCGACTGCTAGATTCTCACACCGAATTACCTTCTTAATGCAATGCAAAATTCGGAGCCAGCGATGACGTCCTTGATGGCTTCGCACGTAAAAAAATAAAGACATGCCCATCCCCACCCAGTGACACGCTTTGGTTTATGGATCGCACATACAGAGCAAGGAGCACAAAACGTATGCTAGAGAAGGCCGCGGGAAAGTCCGGACTCGCTGTCCGCCGCTTCCCAATTTAAGATTATCGAAGGTCGCATGAATTCACTTCGGCTAAGCCTGCACAGGTTTTTTTCTTATAGAAGTAGTGGAATCCTAGATCGAGTAATCAAAACCACAAACCGCTCCCGACCCAAGCACACTTGCCAGTTTTACCTACGGTGACTTAGAAAGGCCTTTCTCCAAATTAGTCGTTGGGAAGGTGGATAGGATTAAGGACTTGGACCATTCACTGCCGCACCTGCCGAAGCGCTGCCTCTCGCTCTTCTTCTCTTTATTCACTTCCTTCGCAACTTCCTTTATTGAACTCACCGCTTAGATCGGATCGTAGAACAAAATGGCGACACTAGTTCTGTTGATCTTTACCCAACAATTCGCCTTATCAGGTGCGTAGACCTGTTGTCAACCGCAAGAAATGATGTCAAAGTTTTCCTGGTTAGCGGTAGGTAAAGACCCTTGACCTCTGAAAACGGCAATAGTCAGGCCGCTCGTTAAAACTGCCTATCTTATCTCTACCATGAGAATTCCAGCAACATTCTTTCCGTCTCCGTTCTTCTATTCCTACACAGCACGACGCTCGAGCGAGCGGCGGCCGAGCAACTGAAATGCTTACATCAAATCGTCATACCTCACTGGCAAGTTCCAGCTAAGATTCAGAGCGAACCATTCCACAGACACTGCTCTGCTTCGGGTTGACTGAGCTCTAGTCAGCTGTTCTGATCAGGACGCGGTCTCACTGTTGGTACTCCGGGACCTCCCGCTAGCATGTGACACAACCGATCACCGGATCCCTTGGGCGGCGCTTGGCCCCACGCCCCACGGTATCAAGTCCGCTATCAAAATCGTTGCAGCCACAGCCACTTCTTTCTGGGCTCCGTCGCCTCTCTATCAAGTATCGAATCATCTGTCACGTCTAGAGATTACTTTTCGCGCTTGCGCGCGAGTCCACTTTTCCTACTCGTCGCTCCTCCAGAGTGCTCACACACGCACGCGCGCGAGCTACTCCTCAGTATATCACCTCATCTCGCCGTCCCTCGCACTAAATTGAAATAATTTGGCAATCGAGCGCCGGCTCGTGTGCAAGCAAAGTCATAAACTTTCTGGTTAGCTTCCGATTACGGCAGCTACCTGCAATTATCTCGCATCGTTTAATTCTCACCTATTAGCGCGTCTGTTCAAGTCAGCACTCCCTTCGCGCCAGTATACCATCCAAAGCACTTTGCACGGCTACGTACGCATGATTACGGCATGTTCATCGCCAGAGGCGAAACCAATCAGCGGCCACAAAAGTGTTCGTGCTTGCTTTAGCATGCTTTCCTAAGCCTGGTGCTTTTTCGCTTTTGCATGGTTGATAGCATATATATATATATATATATATATATATATATATATATATATATATATATATATATATATATATATATATATATATATATATATATATATATATATATATATATATATATATATATATATATATATATATATATATATATTAACTTGATAGCAAGCAAGCATGTCAAACATCCTTGGCTTTTGATTCTCCTGCATCGATTTGCAAAGAGCCCTGATAGAGATCCGGCACTCTAATTGTGATAAAGAAACGACCTGTGAATACTAATATTACATTAGTATAGTACATCCCTGTTAAGGATTAGGAACTACTTACCGACGTGGCTGGTAAAAGATTCTTATACCAGCCCGGTAGTCTCCAGACTCGACTTCCTTAGCTTAAATTGGTTTGAATACCACAAAATTCTACTAACCCTTTACTGTGTATGTTGGATTGTGTAGCTAGCTGTACTTTGCGTCAAATAAGTTCAATCACTATTTTACTGTGCTTAGTAACAGCGAAACCTGGTGCTTGATTATTGAATTCAGAATCAATCTCTTGCGAGATGCTGGCACTTCTTGACCTAGCCAAGAGTTCACCGTTGCAGCAACCCGTCCTTGATTGGGCAGCAAAAGCGAGGTTTTAGCCTCTCGAGCTCTTCTGCCAGTGTATAAATGGGGCTGCTTATTAACCCAACCTTCACTCTGACCCACAAGGCCCGCCGCGTTGACTTAGTTTCTCTGTACCAAGCAGAACTTCGGTGCCAGTGGCAATTTCAGCCTTCCGCGATTCTCGGATCGTGTCAGCACAATTAATTACCTGCACAGTCAATCTGTCACTCAAAGAATTTCGGCGACAGAGAGCTTTCACTCTGCAAGTCCTAGAATGCGGACCTCACACTCTCTCATGGCTCGCATAAAATGACATCGCTTTTCTAGCTACCGACTTTGGCGCACGTACCTTTCTTCTAACCTTACTACGCTGCTGTTAGGACGCTTTGACTACGGCCTCCCGGCTGACGAATCTCTTTGCTTCTCACCTTCACTTTGTAATGCGAGATGCGTTCTCTCGGATTCCCCGCGCGCCAAAAGCCTTTTAGACTCTGAGCGGGCGCTACACGGAGGAACGCTGTCCAGCGTAACGCCCGCTTAGACTTTGCGTATTTGTGGAAATTCAGACCGGTATATACCCAAATGCGGTAAGTAGCCGGTAGAAAAACAAGGGCCGCTAGCGATATGGCGCGTGTCTCCGTCTGCTCCGTCAGCTCCGTCTGCTCCATCTGCTCTCTCTAGCAGCCGCTGACGCAGCCGACACTCACTCGCGGATGGCAGCCATTGCTCGTCAAGCCAAACTGCGAATGGAACCAGCTGTGCGGATGCGAAACCGGGCTGGGCTGCTGGCTAGCGGTCGCATCGCGCCGCCGCGTCGCAGCGGCCGGTCTGCCGGCAGGCCGGCCGCGCTCTTGCTGCTGCTGCTGCTGCTGCTGCTGCCGCCGCCGCCGCTGCTGCTGCTGCTGCTGCTGCTGCTGCTGCTGCTGCTGCTGCTGCTGCTGCTGCTGCTGCTGCTGCTGCTGCTGCTGCTGCTGCTGCTGCTGCTGCTGCTGCTGCTGCTGCTGCTGCTGCTGCTGCTGCTGCTGCTGCTGCTTTCTCCCGCGTCGATCCGCTCCAAGGTTCAGCGAGGCACCGCTAGGTACCGGAGTCGTGCGGCTCTGCGTTTGCTCTTCAGCTTAGCCGGGCTCGAAGTCGACAGTAACGGTATGCGACCCGCGACCGCGCTGCGGCGCCGCGGCGCCGCCGTCCGTCCTTCCCCGTCCAGCCAACCGCCGGGAGGCGGACGCGAAGCGGCCGCGACGGCGGCGGCGGCGGCTGCGAAGCTGCGAAGCGCAGTCGGCACATTCCAGGGCAGAAGCGGCTGCAGCAGCAGCAGCCGCATCGAGCGAGGCACCTCCTCGCCGCCTCGAGGCACCGCGGCGGCTGCGGCAGCTCGAGCCGGTGCCGGCGTGCCGGCGGCTGCGGGCTGCTGCTGCGGCCGCGCGCGCGCGCGCGAGCGTGCACGCGACTCGTGGCGTATGTGGGAGCCGGGGAGTGGGTAGCGGGAGGGCAGTTTCGCGCTGGCTCCCCCCCCCCACCTCATAAGCCGAAGCGCAGCCTGACCATTATTGGCGACGAATTTACGTCCCACTGCCCGTCGATGGGAAGCCGGCGAACGTGCGCGTCGTCGAATGAGCGATTCGACCCTGTGTGCAAGGCTTTCTCGGTACTTGCGGGTGCTGTCGTCCCTGCGTGATACTCCTGGCTCCGCCGCCCCTGGCCGTGACGGATAGGTATGATATGACACAGTTGCTACTCCTCGGTGGCGATTGCTACGTCCAAACAAGCTTATGTCCGCGAAAAATCTCGGGAAATTTCAGCGCTGCAGTGCAAAGCGAGCCCTAGTATTGGCTGACGTAATGGTAAGCCCGGCATAACTGGTAAATCCGGCCTACAGTCTGGCTACGCACTTATCGTATTTATTGAGATGAGCCTCTAGATTGTATACTTTGAATGACATCCCGCAGCCCATGATGCAATAGTTCTTCACCATAGTCTCAATCAGATCTACATAGTTCACCGCAGCGTGCTCGCACAGGAAGCCGGTACCGCCGCGACTAGGTCAATACAAGGTTCTTTCACCTTACCATTCTTAGCGGAGTTTTTGAAAATACGTGCACTAAACATCATCATTCTCGTTATCCGCTATGCCAAAACGATCCTGAGATTTTGACCTTGACCTTGGTGCAGCTTAGCGAAGACGATTTGAAGGTACTCGAAGGCTGCCGAATACGTATCGAGAGCTGTGGCCGATTGCTTCCCGAAATTCAACTGTACAATGAGGCATCAACAACTTCACGAGGTCGACTAGTCCGTCCTCTGGCCATTGACTCTGCGCCCCCGCAGAGAGATAAATCGGCCGTTTCCAGTCACGCCCGAAGTTAGGAGCGGTTATGCCCGACGTCCCAAATGCCAATACTGCAGAAAAACTTGGTAAAATCGCCGCAGAGACACGTCGGAATGGCCACCATTGAGAAGTCTCGAATGACTTCCCAGTCTAACTCGTAGCTTAAAGTATCCAGGAATCTATGGACGCTGCTGCTGTTGCTGCTGCTGCTGCTGCTGCTGCTACTGCAATCTTTCGCTTGGATGTGCACTCGGCGGGCGTGGCGGCGAGCGAGGTGAAGAGACGCGCACGTCCGCTTTCAATTCGCAGCGGCAGAACGGTTTCGAGGGTCCTTTATAAGCTTTGCTTTGACGCGGCTCCACTCACGTTCCAGCTTGTTCCGGGCAATTCTTGTTGTTGACTGCAACAAGCTAGTCGAAGTGTTGCTATGAGCGAAGCCCTCCTCTACGGGTGAAGCCGAAGCGAGTTGCTCACGGTGAGCACAATAACAAACCTCATGGCCGGTTCTTCACTCAGCACCATAGCAAAGAGAAACAGTAAAAACAAATTTTTAGATGTATATAAATAAAATTATTTATTTCAGCCTTAATTATTTTATATCTCTCGTAAATGCTGCTTGACATAGCATCGTTAGAGGCCCCAATTTGTAATATATAACCTTCCAGCTCGTTTGTTCATGTAGTTCTCTCAGCTGAAATGGTCCCAGCCCAGTGAGGGTCCTTACTCCAGACAACCATGGACATATGCTTTGTTTGTTCACTTCAGAAATCTTAGTATATGCTTGCACGAAGCAATATTTAGCGCATCTCTTAACAATTTGGCCTCTTTGATATTGTAAAAATTTAATTGTGGATGCGTAAAGCTTCTTGATGCCATCTCAGATAAATACTGTGAAATGGCGACTCACTAAATTAGCCAGATTATGACTGATACTCATTATTCATGTACGTTAGTTATAGCGGCTTGGAATTGATTATGTGATAACCTATTACCAAAGCAGCATACTAGCACAAGCCGTATATAGGGCTGTCAGTTATGCCTACCGAGTTGGCCTTGGCCTTTGAGCTGATCTGAGTTCTTAGTTAGGGAGCCCTTGTTGAACGGCGGTAACCATACGCTGCTGTCAAATAGACTTCATCACCTTATGGATATGAACTTGTTCAATTGAAGTGTGTGTGCTATTCATTGCTGCCGAGTTCCGCTACTGTGGTTATATCTGCGTGCGTTGGTGCCACGTCAACAAGTCTGTAGCCGCGATAAGAGTCTTAGGTGCCACCAGTATTCGTCGCGAGTCGGCTGAGAGTAGCACCGCTACGAGCGCTGCGCTTGCAGTCCAGTTCTGTCCAGACCAACAAGTCACAAATCGCGTTTTCAAATTTTTGCCCCTACATAACTTATGGCTGCCCTTGGCAGACATAAAAACAAACCACCAATGGAAGATTTCAACGTGCGGCTTTGCCACCACGTTATGATGTAACACAAATTGCTAGTGAGGAGTTTCCAGACACCTCCTTCGAAACTGTCGCTGTAGCTGCCTCGCTTTCATCTTCCTCGCCAGCAGCCATCCCACCAACCGAGCTGAGCTTCAAAGCGTCTCCAGAACTCTCTGCCTTTCCTTTCATGTATTTAGGTGTAGCAAGGCTGATGCTCAAAATTGGCTCTGCCAGCATATCTCATGTTGAATCGGCTCGAAATCTAGGTGTCATGTTCCAAAGTGACCTCTCGTTAGACGACCACATTAGCTCCAAAAACAAGTCCGCCTACTTTCAGCTACATCACATAGCTAAAATTCGGGCTTGTTTAGATAAGGATACCAAGTCTAAGTTGGTCCATGCATTTGTGACATCCCGTCTTGACTTCTACAACTCACCGCTTGCTGGCCTACCGGCATGTGCAATCATGCTATTACAGCTGGTGCAAAGCTCTGCAGCTAGGCTTGTCTGTCGTGAGCGACGCAGTTGCCACATCACACCACTTCTCGACGACCTGCACTGGCTTCCAGTCAAGCAACGGATTGACTTCAAGGTTTTGTCGCTCACTGTTAGGTCACTTCATTCTTTGGCTCCAGCCTATCTCTCACATCTACTCCCCCCACCAGGCCAAGCATCGTACCACCAGCTTTTCGGAATCCAACAGTTTAGCAATACCTCGTACAAACCTCAAATCCTTTGGAGACCGTGCATTTAGTTCGTATGCTCCCAAAGCCTGGAACTCACTATTGACTTGCATCAGAAAATCCCTGACTTGACCACATTTAAAAAGAAATTAAAACGCACTTACTCATCACAGCATGTAGTGGATCCCTGTGATTTGTCCTTGATGTGCTTATGCGTGCTGACACTGTGCATTCTGCCACTAACCACACTTCTATGTTGACCCTGTGCATGTCATCCCTAAGCATGCTATTCATGTTGCTTATCAAGCATCATACTACTCACCCTTCAATCGCGTTTCCCTTTTGCAGCAAATGTAAAGAGCCTAAAAAGAGATTGAGTTCTCTGTGGGCGCTTTATCAAGTGTATTATTATATAATAATAAAATAATAATAATGCACTTGATAAAGCGCCCTCAGAGAACGTAATCTCTCTCTAGGCGCTTTACATTTGCTGTAAAGTGAAATGCAATTGAATGGTAAGTAAAATCATGCTTGAAAAACAAACGAAATGAATAATATGGTTAGGGGTGACATGCACAGGGTCAGCATGCAAATGTGGTTAGTGGCAGCATGCACAGTGTCAGCACGCATAAGCACATGAAGGACGAATCAGAGGGACCCACGACATGCTGTCCTAAATAGGTGTGTTTTTAAGTTTCTTTTAAATGTGGTCAGGTCAGGGGATGTTCTGACTCAGGTCGGCAGGGAGTTCCAGGCTTTGTGAGCATACGAACTAAATGCACGGTCTCCAGAGGGTTTAAGGTTTGTACGATGTATTGGTAGACTGTTGGATTCCGAAAAGCGGGTGGTACGATGCTTAGACAGATGGGGTAGTATATCTGACAGATAGGCTGGAGCCATAGAATGAAGGACCTAAAAGTGAGCGACAAAACCTTGAAGTCAATCCGTTGCTTGACTGGTAGCCAGTGCAGGTCGGCGAGAAGGGGAGTAATGTGGCAACTGCGACGCTCACGACAGACAAGCCTAGCTGCAGAGTTTTGCACCAGCTGCAATCGCCTGATTGCACATGCTGGTAGGCCAACATATATTACCGGCCTGAGTGAATCGAAGATTTTCAGACTACGGTGGCGAGGCACAGGAGCGCCGGTATGTCCGAGAGAGAGAGAGAGAGAGAGAGAGAGAGAGAGAGAGAGAGAGAGAGAGAGAGAGAGAGAGAGAGAGAGAGAGGTGAGCGAAAGATAAAGGGAGAGAGAGAGAGACCAGAGTAGCAGAGTAGCAGCAGAGAGCAGCCGAAGCGGCGATGCGGTGCGGCGAGTTCAGCGGATGTCGCGGCGTCGCCTCGCGAACGACTGTCGGATTATTAAGCGGCGCGCAGCATGCAGCTGCAGACGCACCCAGCAACCTGCCCGCAAAAATGGCGCGCTGATATTCCTATCAAAGTCGCGCCGCCCTGAGCTCTCTTATCGTCGGCGCGTCCATCGCGGCGCGTCCATCAGCAAAGGTCCGGCTCGTCTCGCTCTACGCCGCCGCCGCCGCCGCCGCCGCCGCCGCCGCCGCCGCCGCCACCGACGGATCCTCGGTCGGTGCGAGCACCTGCACGGGCGATCACCGTCGCGAGCCGCGCGGTGCGTGCGCGGAGCTGTCTTCGTGGCAACGGCTGCGTCCGCCGAGCCAGGCGCCCCGACGCAGCCGGTCGCTTACAGCCAGAGCCGGAAGCGGAAACGTGGTCCTGACCGTTGCGTCGCCGCTACTCTGACCCTGGCGGTGCTCGAATGGCGAGGCGCAGCTCTCGTGTGCGCTTGCGCGTTCAACAGGGAAGGGGTGTAGCCGACGTCTGCGCTCGCTGGCTGGCTTGCAGGAAGTGGATCGCGAGATCGCTGATCGCGATGCCGCCCCACCCCCTTCGATCACAGTGCGGCGGAGTGGGCGGGCGAATGTGCGCGAGAGAGAGAGAGAGAGCTGCGTTGCCTCCGGTTTTTGGAAGTAGTCGGGGCTCAGCTCCCGCTGACCACACTCGTCGGCGTATCCTTCGTCTTCCTGGCCATGCGACACGCGCCTTCGACGAGCCGACTGCATACCTATACCGGGCAGGCGGCTCGGCTGGGCGTTTTTGAAACAGCCGCCGCCGCCGAGGTTGGTAGCCCAACACAGCGAGTCCTGCTCGCTACTCGCGCGGGCGGGGCATGCGTGTGAGACTGCCGATAAGAGGGGAACGAGTTTATTTTCTGCGGGCGATAAATCTGTGCCGCTCTCGCGGTTTCGGTAAACAACATAGATTAGATGGCTGACGTGGCGCGCGAGGCCACTTCGCGACGATCGGCGATCCGCGAGGATCAACCGCATTCTGGCGTCACCTGAAGGAGCCGCAGGGCGCAGATAGCGCTACCGGGACGTAGCGTCGCGACGTAGCGAAGAGACCGCCCTCGGCGCGGCGCGCCGCCGCAGCCGACCGACGTATAAAAAGGCGCCCGGAGGGGCCGGCCTGCAGCGTTCTCACCCAGCGCTATCCCGACGCCAATCTGCGAGGCCGTCGGGTGTACAGCAGGATGGCTGACTCGCGGCCACCGGGCTCGACGGCGAAACAGCTCGCCAGTGGCGGCGGCGGCAGCTGCGGAAGTGCGGGCGGCAGCCCGCCGCAGTCGAGTCGAAACGTCGCCAGCGGAGGAGGCGGAGGAAAGTTCGGTCACCAAAGAAACAAGTCTTTGAGCGGCGAAAGAAGCGACGGCGGCGGCGGCGGGAGCAATTCACACCACGGTCACGCCGTGGTCGAGCGCGTGCGTCGCTTCAGCGTGTTCACGGTACCGCAGACGCTCGACGTGCCGGCGCCGCCGTCGGCCGCCGCGGCCTCCGCAGCTGTCGCCGCCGCAGCAGTCGCCGCCGCCGCCGCGGCCTCCGAGGCCTCCGGCCTGCATCAGCATCTCTCTCACCATCATCAGTACCTGCAGCAGTACCGCGAGTCTTGGCATGACACCGGCGGCGGCGGCAAGGCCAGGGAGATTGAGACGCCGGACGACGAGAGGCCGCCGCCGACGGTGCAGCATCCGCCGACAGCGGCGGCGACGGCGGAGCCGCGCATCGAGTCGCCGGACGGACGCTACATTAAGCTGCGCGACGAGATCGGACGCGGCTCCTTCAAGACTGTCTACAAGGGTCTCGACGCCCAGACGGGCGTGGCCGTCGCGTGGTGCGAGCTGCTGGTGAGCAGAAAGTGGTGCGGACGCGCGCGCGTGCGCCTGCCGAGGCTTCGGCGGCTCGCCGGCCGCGTCGAAGGCTCTGGCGCTGCTCGCGAGCGTGCCGCTTCCGCTGAGCGTCGCCGAGAAGGACCGAAGCGACGGTCCAAACCGACGGAATTCAAACGGAAGCGTGGGAGGGCCGATGGGGAGTGGGACTAGTTGCACCGGCGGAAGGAAGTGCACGTCCGGCGGGCGGCCGGCCGGCCGGCCAGGTGGGCGGGATGTATCACGAGCTTCGCGCCGGGGAACAGCTGGCGCGTTCGCAGCCGGCACCTGAGATGTCAGCCAGCGGTCGTCGGTTGAGTAGCGACGTAACTCCTGCTGCGGCTCGCGACGTCGAGTCTTCGTCACTTTAAGCGGCCGAACTTTAAGGCGGTTCCGGATTATCGCCGCGAGCCGTGTCGGCTGACTGGCTGGCTTGGTGCCTGAGCAGCGGAAAGTAGGGCCGCAACAGCGCGGGAGGCGTTCGCTCTTCACCGCCCAGCTCGCCGGTTCGAATCCTGCAGTGGGCGATCCTTTATTGCCATCCGGAAGCGGCAGTAATAACCGTCAAGTCTCGTCTTTGGCCCCATAAGTGAATTTGAAGAAGCTGTATCAGCTAACGACAGCCGCTCCGCCGCCGCGCAGCTATGGCGGGAGCCGGATGTCGCTGCCAGATTAGGCTTCGAGTGCGAGTCGATCGTCGGCAGCGCACACCCGGGGTGACGCTAGCCGTGCGCTTCGCGATTACTCCGCCGACCGCGATCTCTTGGTAGGTCGAACTTATCATTTTCATTCACGCGTGCTTTGCACGCTTGCCGTTGCACGATTCGGAGCACTCCTCTGTCTCATGTCTCTGTCCTCAGTCTCACTGCTTTTCAGCGTACGGTGCTTTCGCACTCGCTGCATGCTCGTCCAAGCACGGTACTTAGAGTAGACGACCATCGGTCATTAGGTCTTTGTTGTTGCTTCTCTTGCAGTGGGCTCGTAAAGTGCCAGGATGGACTTTCGAATCTCCCTACGAGAAAGACCATTAGCAATTTAACCGGTGGCCGAGCTCGCAGCCGCCGCCGTGGCCTCAACGCAATCGCTGCGCTAAATCGGCGAAACCTCTTTGAGAAGTCCGAGCGCGCGCAACGGTTGAGCGCCTGAATTTCTTGTCGCTCACTTTTAGGTCACTTCATTCTTTGTCTCCAGCCTATCTCACAGATCTACTCCCCCACCAGGCCAAGCATCGTACCACCCGCTTTTCGGAATCCAACAGTTTGCCAATACCTCGTACAAACCTCAAATCCTTTAGAGACCGTGCATTTAGTTCGTATGCTCACAAAGCCTGGAACTCTCTCCCGACTTGCATCAGAACATCCCCTGACTTGACCACATTTAAAAAGAACTTAAGAACACACCTATTTAGGACAGCATTTAGTGGGTCCCCGTGATTCGTCCTTCATGTGCTTATGCGTGCTGACACTGTGCATACTGTCACTAACCACATTTGCATGCTGACCCTGTGCATGTCACCCCTAACCATATTATTCATGTTGCTTATCAAGCATGATATTTATTACTCACGATTCAATCGCATTTCCCTTTGCAGCAAATGTAAAGCGCCTAGAAAGAGATTGAGTTCTCTGAGGGCGCTTTATCCAGTGAATCATTATTATTATTATTATTATTTTCCCGCTCGCCAGGACAGCCTCGCAATCGTACGCTGGCGGGTAGCGAATGGCGCGCGCTCGGCAGCTGCCGCTCCCGCTTAGCTCGCCGTGAGGCAGTGCGAGGCAGCTGCCGCGGGATCGGCGGCGGCAGCCTCGCGGCGTTAGAAGCTCGAGTGGCCATCGCTGTCTTAAGGAGAGCAGCGGCAGACGAGCGGAGGGGCGGGGCGGCGCCGACGGCGGCGCTTTGCAGCCCCGCGGCAGGCAGTCGGGCGCGAGCGCTCCGCCGAATCGGTCAGCCGCCGCCGCCGCCGCCGCGGCATTACCGGCGACGCTGAGGGCTCGCGTGAAGCACGCGAGAGCACGCTGGCTTGCCTCGGCGCCGCCGGCGGCGCACGAGGCAGCGGCGGCGAGCGGATTTCGCTCGGCGAAGCGCAAGCCGTTCGTCGGCGCTGCATGCGATCCTGCGGCGACGCGCCGCGCTGCCGCAGGATCGCGGCTGGAGCGCCGAGGATCGGCAGAAATACCGCGAGGAGGTCGAGATGCTGAAAGTGCTGCACCACCCCAACATACTGCAGTTCTACGAGTCCTGGAGCTACTCGAACGGCGCCAACAAGAACACTGTGCTCGTCACCGAGCTCATGTCGGGCACGCTCAAGGCGTGAGTACGCACGCTCTCGCGCACACGAGCGATGCGCCGTCGAGTCGCGTCCCGCCGCGCCCGAGTCAGCCAGCGCCGCGGCGCCCTCCAAGCGCGGTGGCGGTGGCAGCGGCGGAGCTAGATTCTGCGGCGATAGGGCGACCTTCGCAGCAGCAGCAGCAGCAGACCTGCCCTGCTTCCGAGGCTCCTGAACAACGACGACTACGACGACGATGACGAGCCGCTGTGGTTGTGCGAACGAGCGCATGCGCGGCTGGCGCTCCGCGCCCGCACTTCCGCACGGCCCTGACCGTTTCCACCCCGCCCCGCCATCTACCCGCCGGTCTGTGAGCGCGACGCGAGCGGACGCCGGCGACGTGTCCGACGACAAATGGAAGCCTCGCACGAGGCCGCTAACGGCAGCCGCTCGCGCGTCGTCACAGGTACATCCGGCTATTCCAAAAGGTGTCCATGCCGGTGCTGGTCAGCTGGTGCCACCAGATCCTGTGCGGCCTGCAGTTCATGCACTCTCGCACGCCGCCCATCATTCACAGGGATCTCAAGTGCGACAATATCTTC
Source organism: Cristatella mucedo (assembly GCA_009760855.2). NCBI lineage: Eukaryota > Metazoa > Bryozoa > Phylactolaemata > Cristatellidae > Cristatella > Cristatella mucedo. Next base: position 2,939,388 of record WPIO01000020.1, read on the forward strand.
GTCATCGACATCACGGGCGTCGTAAAAATCGGCGATCTTGGTCTCGCCAAGCTAAAGAGCTCTGCTTTCGTGAAAAGCGTTATCGGTACCGGTTACCGCCGCAGCGCGATCAACCGCGGAAAGCGGAGAAACTCGCGGCCTGCGGTCCGCGAGCCTCGATTATTCGCAGCCTCTGATGTGCTGCTGTCCCTGAAGGTGCTGCTCTCGCTCTTTGTCCTTCTCTTATTTTCCCTCTCTCATCCTCGCTCGCTCGTTCCCTCTTTTCCTCTCTTCTCTTGTGCTTCCTCTTTCTACCTCTCACTCTTTCTTCTCTCGCTACCGCTCTCTCTCTCTCTTTCCCTCTCTAAGCAGAGCTCTCTCACTCTCTACCTAGCCAGCTCCATCTCCCAATCCCTTTCTCATTCTGAAATTCATTCATAAACTCATTCTTAAATAGTCGCACTCACACGAAGTCGTTCTCTACCTCGTCCACTCCCTTGCTCCTAGGGTAGTGGCGACCATTCTATCTCACTCACTCACACACTCTCTATCTCTCACTCACACGCTCACGCTACATCACTCTCTCTCTCTCTCTCTCTCTCTCTCTCTCTCTCTCTCTCTCTCTCTCTCTCTCTCTCTCTCTCTCTCTCTCTATCTCTCTCTCACTCACTCCCTTACTCCTAGGGTAGCGGCGACCTTTGTGCATGCTGCCACTAAGCACATTTGCATGCTGACCCTGTGCATGCCACCCCTAACCATGTTATTCATGTTTATCAAGCTTTATATTACTCACCATTCAATCGCGTTTCCCTTTGCAGCAAATTTGAAGCACCTAGAAAGAGATTGAGTTCTCTGAGGGCGCTTTATCAATGCATTGTTATTTTTATTATTATTATCACTCTATTGCACGAGCTCTTTCACTAGCTCACACACGCTCTCATTAAATCGCACATGCTCTCTTACTAACTCCCTCGGCCTTTTGCACTCCGCCGACGAAATACCATGCAGCGAACGTCGCAGCCACGTCGCAGCCACGTCGCAGCCACGCATTTCGCGGCCCGACACTGCGACAGCAGCAGAGCCCAGCGAGCGCCACAGAGCGAGCGAGGCGGAACCGTGAGCCGTGAGCTCTGAGCGACCTCTGAGCCCCTGCGGCGCCTCTGTCGCAGGGACGCCCGAGTTCATGGCGCCCGAGATGTACGAGGAGAACTACGACGAGGCGGTGGACGTGTACGCGTTCGGCATGTGCATGCTCGAGATGGCCACGTGCGAGTACCCGTACAGGGAGTGCACCAACGCCATGCAGATCATCAGAAAGGTGTCCAACGTGAGCAGTGCCAGCCCCCGTCCCCGAAGCGCGTCGCAAGCCGATGCGGCGGCGGCGCGGCCTGAGCCACCGCTTCGCCACAGCCGCCGCCGTTGCTGCCGCCGCCGCCGCCGCCGCGACGACGATCGGCGGAGGCGGCGATCGTGCGAGAGCAAAAACGCACTTGCCGCAGAAGAGCCAGCGCGCTCGCGCCCAGTCGCTGACGGACGGCGGCGGCGGCGGATGGACTGACGGACGCTCTCGGACGCAGGCGTCGCAGCTTCCTTTGCTCGTCTCAGGGCGTCAAGCCGGAAAGCGTCGAGCGGATCGAAAACCAGGAAGTGCGCGATATAGTCAACGAGTGCATACAAGTGGACAAAACGAAGAGGTGACGGTCGCACGCTTGCGGCAGGGGTGCAGCAGTCTCGGGGTGCAACTGCGATGCTAGGCGCGCACGCGCGGACTCGCGAGCCGGACCGAAAGGCTGCGAGGCGCCGTTTCGACGGATGCCGCAGCAACGGCTCTCTCTCTCTCTCTATATATATATATATATCTCTCTCTCTCTCTCTCTCTCTCTCTCTCTCTCTCTCTCTCTCTCTCTCTCTCTCTCTCTCTCTCTCTCTCTCTCTCTCTCTCTCTCTCTCTCTCTCTCTCTCTCTCTCTCTCTCTCTTCTCTCTAGCGGTGCGCGAACGAGTGTCGGCAGCCAGACGAGAGTCACGAGAAATTTCCGTCCAGACCCACGGTCAACGAGCTGATGGGCAGACCGTTTTTCGCGCCTGAGCAAGACATGGCGGTGGAAGTGCAGCACCAACGCCCGCAGCGCCGGCAGGTGGCGCTCGACGGATCGCACCCGCCGGCCGACGCTCAAGTGATCACGCTCAGCTTGAAGTTCGGGCCGCGAAAGCGGCGCGGCGCACACAACCGCAACGAGGCCGTGCAATTCGACTTCCAGCTGAATCGAGACAGCGAGGAGAGCATCGTGCAGGACATGGTGAGCGCGGAACCGAAGCGACGCCAGGCGGTCGCCGGCGCCTCAGCGTCGCTAGCGAAGGCGCGCGGGCGCGCCGCACCGCAGCGTCGCGACGGGGCTGGCCGGCATTCAAAGGTCAAAGGCGCCGGCGGCTCGCGCCCAAGCAGCCGCGGCGCGCTGCTCTGCCGGCCGCAGTCTATCCGAGGCAGGTCAACCGGATGAGCGTATCGTTAGCAGCGTTGAGTGGCGAGCGGTTCGCCGCCGCCGCCGCCGTCGGTACCACCGTGGCTAACGGCTGCGAATTGCGCTCGCCTTCCTTTTCAGATTACTTCCGGCCTTCTGTACGAAGAAGATATGGAGCGGGCGAAGGCGCTCATTCGCGAGCAAGTGGACAAGGTGCTGGGCGCCACGGCGCCAGCAGCCGAGGTGAGCGCCGCTCTGGGACACGGCTGAGGGGCGGGCGCCTCCCGGAAGCAGCCGGCGGGCGCCTCCCGGAAGTATCCTCTCTTATCGCCCGAGTGCAACTTATGACCGCTGCAGCGACTCTTTGCTGGGTTAGCGGTTTAAGGCGTTTGCAAGCTCTGGCTGGTTCCGCCGCGACCCGATCAGCCCGTCGATTGTAGTTTTGCCTGAAGCCTCTTCCGCCGCCGTGCAGCTTCTATAGGTCGCGGCTGTAATCGGCGGAGAAAAGCGGTGCCTGCTAGGCTGCTCTGAGCCAGGGTTACCCTAAGCCAGTACGGAGCCACGAAGCGGCCTCGTCGGAGCTCAGCTGAGGCTGCCATCTAGCGGTTAGAGAGCTGTCGGATGAGCGTGACGGAGGACCATCGAGTGCATCGTTTCAGTTAGCGAGACATTTCGCGAGATGGGCCGCGCGTCGTCACTCCGATGCAATGATGTCGGTTGACCTGGCAAGACCTGCTGCGAAAGCTATAATTAGTCGGGCAACCTAAGCTCATTTAATAGAGACTTTCGGTGAGTGCTAGCGCCAAGACTTCAAGTGGCGCTAGCTGTTAGACCTACAACACCGCTTCGACATTTGCTGTTCTATTGGCTTCGTGCGGTCAGGACCAGTTCCTTGTCCTAGATCTTCATTCTCTGATCATATGTTGCATCTGTATTTAGTTAGCTACTTAGATGACCGGTACTGACGAACAAAAACTGGTGGCCTGGGTGGCCCGCTTAATCTGCAGTACATGTGTGTTTAAGAGCAGCGCTGGCAAAGTAAATCGGCAATATGGTGCGAATATATATATATATATATATATATATATATATATATTAAAACATGGTGCAGACTTCGGGTTCTCAGATATATCACGCGTAATGCCGCTGCCTGAATTGGTGAGGCTTAGGTGGACACCACAACATTCACCGTCACCTGGACACCGCCGGCCCTAATACCCCCTACTAGCATTGCGTGCTACATGACGATATGAAACGCCCAGTGGCAGTTGAGCAGTATCCGCCATGACGGCTACAATAAGTAACAGATATAAATGTATTTTTACTCTAGGGTACAAGTGCGTCATCCTATTCTCTTGTGTCTGAAATATATTGAAAATAGCTGTTGTTCCGTTAATACTTGCTTCTGTGATCCTGGCAATTGTATTTTTTAAATCCTCTGATTTAACGGTTAGGCAAGATGTTTACGTCAGGTTAGAAAGAATAGCGAGCTTTTTGTCGCTAACTCATTGGAGACGATCAGGGGCGGGCAGAACACTGTGTAGTGCCGATTGGAGTGTGCCACTACTGGCTCCGTGCACGAACATTTTAGTTTTACAGTTTTTCAGAGTAGGTTACTTGTGAATAGCTACGTTTTAATGACGTGGCACCAACCAGGTTCTAGAACCCGAAAGATGCAGCGATCTGCGATCTGATGCGTTGACAATGCATCCACGAGAGTCACGAAAAACTGCTCCGTGAATGTCTGCAATTTTCATTGAGATCTGTAAGGTGGCCAAAGCACGCCTTTCTGGGATTTATGCAATCCTCGTGAGCACTTCATTTCACGTGCGAACACTGCAAGTAAACTCCTAGAGGCAAGGAGAGGACAGCTAGAGGAGCTCTCTATGTTTAACTTCTTGCTCAGCAGTTTCTGGCAGTTTCTGCCGTATAGCTTTGAATTCAAACAATTCTTGCAAGTTCATGTTTTCAGGCTGACAGTACAGAGCAAGCAAGAGAGCGCCGAGAATTTGACAAATTCGCCACAGATTTAGGGGAAGCCAACTGACCACTCAAGCAGCTGCCACTGTGGCACGATGGACCAGACTTCGTACGAGCAACACCACACCTCCCGTCGCGTTTGCACACAGTCCATCACTTACAGCCCCAGCACAACAGTACGCCCGGGGCTCCCCGCGTCCACCGCTCCGGAGAGAGATCGGCCATCTTCAGGAGTGAGCATTAAATCCGACGGCGACGCACGCATTGCAGATCCACGCTCCAGTTTCACAGATACGGCTGAGGAGAAAACGCCACGCTTTCTCAAGCAGAAAGATCTCAAAATCGGAACAGAGAAACCTTGACCGTACCCTGTCCAAGGCTAAGCCTCTGAAATCTAGGCTCGAAGAGTGGAACTTCTTAGATGGCTATCGGAGACGTAGAGTTCTCTTTTAAGGAAGAGCCACATCGCGAGTGGGAGGAACCGCTCATGGACCAGCGGAAGGCGCTGATGCTACCGCCACTGCTGCAGCATCAAGTAAGTTAGACCTCGACGTCGAGCCATTTTTTTCGCAGCTCTAGACGATGAGTCAGCAGCAGCCTGTAAGCACCTCCAAGATGTCTTTCCTCAGCTGTCGGAGGTCAGGAGGTCAACGCTGGTATATCCGCCGGAGCCCCGAATAAAGAGGATCGTAGAGTGAGACGAATTTATCAAGAAGCTGTGCAGTGCTGAAAAAGCGGCTTGTTCAGGAATCGTTCCGTTGCAGTCGTTCGCGGCTCGACGCTCTCTCTGGGCGATCACAAGGGCTGTAAAACGCGCTTGGAAAATTAAAGGGAAACGCGGAAGCTGACTGAGATGAGCCAGGCAAGCGATGTCGCCAGGATGCATACTGGACTGTGAACTTCGTTATCGGGAGACGAAAAGCAGGATGGGGAGCTGCGTTTGGGGCTTCGTCGAGAAATCAATATGCAGCTGTATGGCTGCAAATTTAGAAAACCTACTCAATTCCTACCCTTTTGGATGGTCATCTGTGTATGAACTCTTGAGTTAATACGCGTTTAATTTTTTTTGATCTATTTGCATTTCTTTCTGACTGAACGGGAACCTAAAGACGTGAAATTGCAAAGCTGTCTCATCGGAAATTTTTTAATTTCAAGTTGATCACTGATCTGGTGATGAAAGCAAAGTTTTTGGGAAGAACGGCAATTTACTATGCTTCCGATTCAAAAGAAATGAAGAAATCTGCTACCATCCAGGAACAAAACTTTAGTCACTTAGCATAATCATCCTAATCCTTTCCTCTTGCGATCTTTCAGGGCAGCCAACTGTCTCATTGTCCCCGAAGGCACTATACTGCTAGACACTTAAAAGGTGGCAAATCTCATGTTTTTCAATATTGTTTCCTTCCTATGGCTTACTTCCTGATCCGTGCATTCGGCTTTAGCTAAACTTAGCTGTTAACTATAGATTTCTTATAGATATTAAACTTGCACGGCTGCGTTTGAATGTTAGTGGAGTATCGAGTGAGTGAGTGTGATAGCAGCCCCCAAGTTATTGACAAATAAGCCGTCAATACAGTGGTGCCTTGACTTGCGAGTGCCCCAGCTAACAAGTGCTTTTTCAAGATACGAGCCGTCTCTCGGCCGGTTCTTCGCTCTGGGTGAAGAGGTAAAATACGGGTTACGAGCCTCAGCTTCAGATAGCTCCGCCGCCAGTTGGTGCAGCGAACGCTACAGTGGACAGCGAAATATCCGCTCAGCGCTTCCGTTGGACACAAATGTGAGCACAACGGAAGCACCAGTGTTGTGCTCACATTTGTGCTTGCAGCTGTGCTGCAAAAAAAACTTCGTTTACTTCGTTGCCATGGATCCGAAGAGAGCGAGTGCGAAGGACGGGAAGCTGAGAGGAAGAAGCGGAAGAAGTGTGCATTGAATAAAAGAAAGAAATTACAGAAAAACATGACCTAGGTCTGAGTGCAGTCGACCTGCTGGCGAAGAAGAAGTACGGAGCGAAGCGTCTCTGCCATCTGCACCGGGGCAAAAGGACGTGACGCAAAGGGAGTCGATGAAGGCGCTACAACGCCAGCCACTAGCGTTGAAATAATTTCTAAGCAGCGGACGTGAAATGCATGGAATCTATGAAAATATGGAGAACCTTCCGATTGTGCGGCTGACGGAGAAGCTGCTCGCCGAAGATACCGCGACGGAGACGATCATCTGCGAGAAGGCACGACCCTCGATGTCTATGCTGATTTGCTGCAGTCTCACCTCAGGCATTTCAACGGACGAGACAACTGGAGAGCCGTTTAAAGCCACTCGGAGCTGTTTTGAGAATTTTAAAAAGAAGACCGATATTTACTCCGTTGTCACGCACGGTGATGCAGCGAGTGCGGATATGAAAGAAGGCATGACCTGAGGATGACCTCAGGACCTTTGCTGGAATTATAGCGGCAGAAGGATACATCCCTCAAGCAAGCCTTCAACTGTGACGAGAAAGACTCGCCTGAAAGAAGATGCCAATGAGGAGTTGCATAATGGCACAACGGAGAAGATTATTCCGGGCCATAAACCCTTGAAGGAAAGATAGGCCTCACCTTCGCACTGTAACTACGCTGACGCTCGCACTGTGCGCCTATGCCAGTGGCGACTGTAAAATAAAGACGCTGATCGTTTATCTTTCGGAAAACCCCAGAGCCTTTGAGTCACATATGACTCTGAAAAAAAACTGCAGGTTACGTGCAGTTCAAACCCGAAGGCGTAGGTCACCAGGCAGCTCTACGCGGACTGGGTGAATTTGGTTCTTTGATCCTGGCGCTAAGAAATCTCTTCAATTAAAAAATCTACCCCCTGCAAGCCCTTCTCGTCATGGACAATGCATCAGCTCATCCACCTAGCCTCTCGAATATGACATCATTGAAGAGTTCAAGTTTATAATGGTTCTTCATTTTCATCCTAGCCTGCATCTTGCAGTCCACGAACCAGCAGGTGATTTCTAATTTCAAGAAGCTCTTCAGAAAGCACCTGTTCCGCTGCTGCGTTGAAGTGACGGAGAGAACAAACCTCGCCCTTCGAGAGTACTGCAAGGACCACTATAAAATAGCGATTCAGCCTCAGAATTATCTATATGGCCCGTCGGGCTGTTACAAAGGCTGCATCGACCTCTGCGTGGGAGAAGCTGTGACCTGGGGTGTCTGAAATGGACTTCGAAAGACTCGAACCCAAAGCGGGAAAGTGGGAGATTGTATCTCTCGGCAAGTCCATGAGCTTGGACGTGGATGAGGGTGACATCAACGAGCTCATCGAGGAGCTCTCCAAGGAACTGGCAGCGGAGGAGATAAAGGACTTGCGCACGCAGCAGCACGCGCAGAGATTCTCAGGGGAATCTCAGGTGACGCGGAGCTCATCTCTACAAGTGAGATACATGAAATGCTGGGAATGTCGAAGAACCTTTCAGACTTTATTCAAAAGAAACACCCAAAAACAAGTTGCTACAGGGCTTGCGGCGAGACTATGTAATGACTCTTGCCTAACTCATTTCAGAAACAGTCTGAAAGGTAGAATGAAACCGACCTCTTTGGACTAGTTTCTATCGAAATCTCTGCAGTGCAGATGAAAGTGAGGAAACCGTGGCGAAAAGGGCAAAAATCAACGAATAAGATTCATTTATTCATTTCAGCCTCTGTCCTTCATTTTTTTGTTAGTATCTCTAAGGTAAATGTTACACAGTATACTTAATAAAAACCAGCTTAGCGGTACATTCGACTGTTTTGTGTTATTATATATTATTCGTCATTTATAAGTTTGTCTTTTTAATGTAAAAGGATTTGATAAAAATCGAGGTATTTTGGTGGTACCAGATTATTCAACAGATTATTAGCATCAACAGATTATTAGCATTTCAATTCATTTCAATGGTAAAAGTGTATTTGAAATACGAGTAGTTCTTAAGACCTCCGTCAGGGAAGGAGTTAAACCTATAAGTCAAGGTATAACTACACTTTATTGACGCTACAGCTGGTTTATCGTCACTCCTACCTGCTGCATACCTAACTAGGCTTCAATACGGTGAGCACACTTTTTTAATGATTGACAACTAGACCCCTCGCGCTTAGGGCAGAACTTAATTACGACAGTGGATGGACGCAGTGCAAAAGAAAGGGAGCACGAGCCGAAGGAGGCCAAAGCAAGAGAACATACGTCTAGAGGTGTCAGAGATGGCACCACGTGATTATGCAAAAGCTTGGTGTGAGAATTTCAGAGCCGAGGTCAGTAGCTTTTTACCCGCGCTGCAGGGGCAAGCTTAGCTGACGCAAGGAGAATATTCTAATTGGTGAATGTAAATTAAGGAGCACGAGTGCGATTAGTCAGATTAGGCGCCTGTCTTTGATGATCTTGGATGATCTAGGATCTTGGATCTTGATCCTGATCTTGGATGCATCTGCTATACAGCGAACAGTGAAGACTATGGCAATTCATATCAATGTCCATATCAAAGATGTCATATCAATGAGAGCTGACGGAATGTATATGAAAATTACTGCCGGTCGTCTGGGAGCACTTAAAATACGGGATAGCTCACGCGTCGGTTTTCGGCCCTCATTCATGGCATTATCTATCTTCTCCCTCTGGCCATTGTATTTCATCACTAGGCAGCCATCCCGGCTTTCATTTCTACGCTAATGACGTCAGCTCTACCTACCGTTCGACCCTTTTAAGCTTCGCTCCTCGCTTAATCTCACTTTATTAATGTCCATGCTGCCTGCATCGACGACATTTGCGTTGGGTTAGCTACTAACTACCCGTAGCTTAACGACGATAAGACCAACCTAATAATCATGGAGAATGTTAGTGTCAATCACAAAATGGAAGACATCCCGCTCGACGGCCAAGTCGTCCCTACGTTCAGCGAATAAATACCGCTAAAATCAGGGCCTGCTCAGATTTAGAGCAAGAGAGCCAAACTAGTTGGTGCGTTTGAGAAGTCTATTCTACACTATTGCAATTCTTTTAGTTCAGGACAACTTGCTAGTGCCTTACTCGTCTGCAACTGACGCAAAAAATCAGCAGCAGCTAGTCTGGTCTTATCTCAACAACATAGCGGCCAATGTGTGCGACTTCTGTCGCAGCTCAATCGGCTCGCGCTCAATCATCGATTCGATTTCTATACCCTTTGTCAGGATTACACCTCGTCTCACCCGTGTGCACGAGCATGCCTAACCAACGTCCTTGCCCTCCAGTCGTATGCTCTCACATCACGAGCTCTTCAGCATCTGGTCATCTCGCCGTCTCTCGCACTGCATTGAAATCTTTAGGCGATCAAGCCTTCAGCTCGCATGCACCGTAAGTCTGGAAATCTTCTTCTGTCATTTTCCTGTAATGACCTGACAATGCGGCTCTTAAGTCGAAGCTGAGAACGCATACGTCTCCGGTCAGCTTCCCTTTCGCCCCAGTGAACTTGCCTTTTAGTCCTGCGTGCCTTGCGTGAGTACTTGTGCACGATTCAGTGCATGCTAATAGCCAGAGGTCTGACAGTCACCGTTTACCCTTAATATCTTCGTTCTTGCTTTAAAATGCTAACCTAAGCGTGATATGTGTTCTCTTTTGTAAGCTCGATACCGTACATGAAACTCAACGATCAGTATTGATTATTTTACGGCGACTAGTAAAGCGCCTGGATAGAGATTAAGCTTTCTAAGGGTGCTACTCCGTGCCAGGTGTGCCAGCAAGCTTTATACAAGTCAAACATCCTTAATAATAGTTGGAGTCATTGGTTGCACAGCTCATTTTTGACAAATGGTTCAACTTTCAATCGCTCACCTTCCCCCTCCATGTTTGTTCTGCGGTAGAACACCTGGAACCGTAGCAGGTGGACGCGTCCTGATAGGATGAAATAATGTTAAGAGCCTTACTGCAAATATATTGTTTCAAACCGGGCATTTAACACCACAAGATACTTTCTGTCTGGTTCAGTCATTAATAGCTTTATTTCCACCCTTCACTAGGCCTTAAATTTAGTTTAGAAGGCCATCGCCCTTGGGCCCAAGGTGCTCGCCTTTAGCAACCGGAGCGTCGGAGGCTCGAGCCCTTAGGAATTGGAGAAGAGCCTCCGGTGAAGAATAAGTTCTCTTAGGTCATTGACGAATGAATTCCGTATATACTACTGTCACTATGTCTCAATAGGATTTTGTACAGTGCTGCCGTACTCGACCGCCAGTCGAGAAACATGTAGCCGTGAAGCCAAATCAGCTGCTCATATCGCGATTATCTCCCCGCGTCGTTCACTGCTGCTCCTTAAAGCGCAGCTGCAGCAGCTGCAGCTGCTGTCGCGGTCATCTAGTGACGGCAATGCAGCTGGGCACCGGCCATATACAGAGTCAATATATATAGAGGGCAAGAGCACTCCCTTGATGCGAGACTGCGGCACTTCTTGACCACCTGTTCTCACTTTAAATGACTACGACAAGTCTTTATTTTCCTTTAAAGTCTTCTCCGCTACATTCTTAGCATCTGCTCCATACTCGATGCTAGATTCGTATAATTTATCCGAGTATTTCTTCCTATTGGCGAAGCGAGTGTTTTAGTATGGGCGTCCACGAGCCTACTTAAGAATGTTGCACGTTTTCTGTGTTTTTGTACGTTTGCCTCTTTTGTGTGTTTTTGTGTTCTGCTGTATGTGTGCTTTCTAGTTGATGCATTATGTTACACTGGGTGCTAGATGAGATGTGTCCGGGGAAAAGGCGGTCGCTTGAATTAACACCAAGAAAATGATTCGCTTCCACACTCGAATTTCACAGAGAAGCAATAGTGACATTACCGTAATTTTACAACGTAGCGGTGTGGTCTTGAGTACACTGAGCCAATTGGCACCGTGAAAGAACTATTTAATCTAGTCGACCAGGACGGTCGCATCAATCCGAATCTATTACAACTTGCCATAAAAACTTGTTTTAAGTGTAAACTAGCTAACTGGTAATGCACATGCTTGTTGTGCAATCTATTGGTTAGAAATCACCGTTTAGCATATAGTAGATTGTTGCTATGTTACCGCAAACTCAGAAACGGATGAAGCGCATGCTCAGAGTGCATTTTCCTGCTGGCCATTTCTATCCGAGCACCCAGCAGATTTCGGTGACTTTAAAATAATGGCTACCCTTGCCGAGTGACCGACTAACTGCGATCCACCAACGCAATCCAAAGGTCTGAGCGTAGCGCTCTCAGCTGGTACAGGATACCTCAGCGGCTCTGAGAGCTCTCAAATATCCGACGAGCACCAGTCTTGCACAAGAGAATCTTCGTAATGACAGGACTCCTCGAGAGTCTGACCGGAGCGCGCTATGATATTATTGATCTTCCAGACCTTTCCGATACCTCCGAGCTTGCTTCAGTTGCTGGGCATGCAGTTTTTTCCTTTAAAAGTGACTTGCGCTTCCGCATGTAAGCAACGTTAAAATACTAGCAACTATTAAATCCTTTGGCCCAGGAAAGTCTCGAGGAAAAATTAAGATCTTTCCAGGGGTGATCAAATAAGCGAACGGGATAGGAACCAATCAATACAGCGCCTTGCACCCAGTCGCAAAAGGTTCGCTCTCATCGGTCCGCAGCAGACGAACCAGTGCACTGACCTGTTTTACATGAGCGCTACCGTCTGCAGGATCCCGGCCGGTCCTTATTCCTAGACCGTCGGCTGTCGGTAGTAGCCACTGCAGCTTTGCAGCATCGTTGCGTAGCCTCTGCAAACTCCCGATTGGGAGCAACAATAATGAGTAGAAAACTTCGTAGGCATCCAGACTTGGAGATTTCCAGCGCTGCTGCGGTGGTTCTGCGCTTTTTCCCTCTCTGCTTTTCGTGCATTTGCATACGCCTGGTGCGCGCACAAGCACTGCTTTGATTGCTGACCATCACTAGCCGCACGTTTCTCGTTCCCACAAGGCAACTTCCGGTTGGCTTCAACCCTACGAGGACTCGCGCCTCACGCTCTTTTGCGCATCCCTCCATTTGCAGGTTCAGTCACCGCCTGACGCTCCGGCAGACGTCTATTACGGAGACGCCGTGGATCTGACTTACAAGTGCGTAAGCGCGACGACCGAGCGTCGCTCGGAAGCTGTGTTCTAGATCCCTTCTCTTAATGACGAGAGCGGTGCCGCAGTGCAGCCGCCATCCGGCCGCCGGACTAAATCGCGAAAGTCCTCTGCTGTGCTTAAAAATGTGCGGATGAACAGCCCTCAAGCGGTAGACGATAGATCGACAGCAGTCATAACCGCTCGACTAGCGTTTGCCACTAATGATTACGAGATCCTTCTATTGAGCCCCACCGCACGCCTAGGAATCAATAGTTCAGCACTAAGCCGGGGGTAGGTCTTCCCTCAGCGAGAGATGTCAGTGTGTAGACACACAATTACTGTCGATTGTCTGGGCAGCCGTTAAAGTATGTTGGAGTAGTAATAAGATCAACCTAATGGTTACTGGAAAATCTAGTGTCGCCCGAAAGTTGGAAGACCTCCACCTCAGATTTGTTCACCTAGCATCACTGCGATGGCTTCTGGTGAGATTCCACGTACGCTCAGTGTAATGCAATAACTATAACGCGTAGTATTTCAATGCTAATTAAAAGCTTTAACTCGATGGCGTACGATTACGTTCTTGGAACTGGGACACTACGTAGAACAGCAGTACGCCACTTTTGCCGTAAATTCGACCGTTTCGATCGTTTACCAAAACCAGCGGACTCGTCAATTGCCAGCTTGCGGATAGCTGTTAGGAACGAAATCACCCCAGCGGCCTGGAACATTATCTTAATGGATACTGGGCACCGAGCGAAGATTTGGTCGGACGCCATCTTTCTAAGCGTTACTGCGTTGGTTTTGTGCACATCTCGAGCGTTACCGAGGCCAGCACTGTCTGATTTGTCCCCCCCCCCGACCCACCCACCTATCGCGAACGCGCTTTTAAACCAACGGAAATGCTTACGCCTCCGCAGAAAAACTGCATAAAACTTGTAAACACGCTATGCACACGGTGGCGATTCATACAACAGAAGAGACACGGCTCCGTAGCTTTAGCGTAAGCGCCTAGCGCGCATTCCTCCTCGCTATTGCCTTGTATTGCGCTCGGTATTTCGCCGCGCTATCGTGCGGCGAATCGACGCGTCCCCGCTAGGGCCGGCACTGTTTCAGCGATGTCGCGCCGTGTCAGCCAGCGCCCTCTTGTGCGTCTACTCTCCGCAGGCACGCTCTCGAGCGGACCATTCTGCGCGAACACCAGCGCGCCGAAGCGGAGGCTCGCGGCGGCAGCACCGACGGCGGCGGCGATTTCCTGGACGGCGGCCATCGCGAGCTTGCGACGGCGCGAACGGAAGTGCTCGCCTGTCGCTGTCTGGTCTCGCGCTGCGACGAGCACGCGGCACGCCCGTTCGCCGGTTGGCCAACGCTCGCCTTCAGACTGGGCGAGCTGAACCCGGACGCGTGCGCGGTAGCGACGGCGTCCGTGCGCGCAGTCCAGAAAGCACTCAGGAGCGCCTGCGGCGGCGCATCCGGCAGCGACGACGATGACGACGCCACCTCCGCCTCTTCGTCGCCCGCGGACGACCAGCACCTCACCCGCTCGACGTCGGCGACCGCTGGCGCTCAAGTCGGCGGCGGCGGTGGTCGTTCGGCCCATCAGGAGGCGGCGGCCGCCTTCGTCAAGTGGTACCTTCGCAGCGGCCTGCCCTACGCGCCCGCAGCCTCCGCCGATGCGCGCTCGCCCGCCGGGCTGTCGCTGGCGGAGCAGCGCGCCGGCAACGACGTCGGCCGCATCGTGCGGTCCGTGCTCGGAGTCGGCGGCGACGAGGAAGCCGGTGGTGGCGGCGGCGGCGGAAGCGGAAGCGGCGCGAGCCCTCTGCCGCCGGCCAGTCCGGACGCCAGCCACCCGACGCGTGCGATCGACCGCGACCGGCTGTGCGGCTTTGGCACTGCCGCCGCCGCCTCGTCGTCGTCGTCGTCGTCATCGTCGTCGCGCAAGGCGCGCCCGAGCACGCTCCAGCTCGACGCGCGTCGCGCCGCGCACTCGTCGGCCGCCGACAGGGGCCCCTCACCGCACGCTCACGAGCACCGAGCGGTGCCGATCCAACCAGGAAGGCCGGTCGCCGCCGGCGGCGGCTGCACCCCCGCCGCCGCCGGCGCAGCCTCCGACGACGACGACCAGCATTGGCCGGCCCGGAAGCACTCGACCTCGGCCGGGCTGAATCCGCAGACGGCGGCGAGGAAGCTTGCCGTCCAGAGGGCGCTGCAAGAGAGCTTGCAGCTGGTGCAGTCTGCTCTGCGGCTAAAAATGACGCGATAGCGACGCTGCGACGGCCGTCGCCTCCTTCGCACGCGCGCGACCGCGCGCCCAGCTCATTGCCCGTCTGCAGGCCGGAAGTCGGCGGTTGCCACGACGCGCAGGCTCGCGAAAAGGCAATGCGGCGCCTGCATTTGACGGCCCCAGAGCGTCCGCCTCGGCCATCGTCCCTCTGTTTTCTACGCGCCGCGGGCGAGAGCGTCTGGGCTGCAAGGCCTGCTATTTATTAGATCTGCTTGCAGGCAAACTTTCCGTAAGTGGCAACGTCCGCTGCAAGTGGATTTCCGGGGCATCCGACCGCAAATTGGCAGTGGCGGCGTCCGCGTCACTCGAATAATTGCAGGAGGAGCGCAGCCGGCGTCATGCTTAGTCGGCGAGCGTGTCACTTCGCGAAGCATTGACCCATTTTCGGGCCGTCAATAAAGAGCCCCGTAAGACGAGTCGTTCCGCGATCCTTAATCGGTAGCATACAGGCGGGCAATTTGTTGACAGTCCGGAGTAGTAGTGCTTGGTCTACACACTGACATGAGTCTAAGGAACCATCATTCAGTTTATAAGGCTACCGAATTTTATTTGAATGCTTTTGCACGAAACTCCTTCCACAAGCACAGCCCTTGAAACGGTAATGATCTTTGCCGAGGCAATGCGAAAGCCAGCGAAGCGGTGCCTTTAATCGCAAGGTTAGCGAGTCACACAAACCGCCTCGATAAAACCAGCTTACTACTTATGAGCAAACCAAGTTTGATTCCAAAAGAGGAAACTAGCATATCTCCTGTTGAATCTGCACGTAATCTGTGTCCTCTTCCAAAGTGACCTCTCTTCAGACGACTACATCAGCTCCACGGTTGATTCTGCCTACTTTTAGCTACATAACATTGCTGAAATTTGGGCTTGCTTAGACAGGCGTACCACATCATAATTGGTCCGTGCATTTGCGACATCTTGTCCCGACTTAAGTAACTCACTGCTTGATGGCCAACCAGCCTGAGCAATCAGGCGCTTACAGCTAGTGCAAAACTCTGCAGCTAGGCTTGTCTGTCGTGAGCGTCGCAGTTGCCACATCACACCGCTTCTCGCCGACCTGCACTGGCTACCAGTCATGCAGCGCATCGACTTCAAGGCACTGTCACTCACTTGTAGGTCCCTTCATTCTCTGGCTCCAGCCTACCTATCAGAACGACTCCTCCACCCAGGCCAAGTATCGTACAACCCGCTGCACTGACTCGAGTCATTTAGTCATACCTCGTACGAACCTGAAAACCATGGGAGAAAAACTGAAGCACGATTCATGTAAGAGCAGTAAGAATCGGAAATCGAAGCCTCCACTCACCTTTGCACATACGATTGTGACTGCGACTAATCGTGATCGTTCGTGGCATCGTTTCACCAATCAAGCCCGATCTCTGTCCTACATTCAGTTTGCACACAGTCTGCTGAGTAATAGCGAGCAGGTCTCTCAGCTCGCTGCACGCCCACACTGGAAGTTTGATCAATTTGATTTCACGAAACGCTGAATTAGCAGCCGCTGTATGGTCGTAGGCGTTTCATGTTGGTTGACATGGATGGTTCCAACGATCATGGCAAACAACTAACAAGTTACAATTGTGACGGCAAGAAATAACCGCAGAGTATTCATCACTGCATGAAAATAAAAGAGGTTTACTGAGTCGGAAAAAATGTGGAGATGAGTCACGGAAACGCAGAAAGCATGCAATCAACAAGACGTGTTCTTCGCCATCCTAAAGCTTGGCCACATAACATATAGCATTTTGAATTTCATTTCCACGCTAATGGATTTCAGCTCGAGCTATAGTTTGACCCTTCTCAGCCTTTCCTGGCATCCGGCTCGCCTCCATTGCAGCCTGCATCGACGATATTGGCATTTTTATGGCCACTAACTTTATTGAACTTGCCGAAGATAAGTTATAGATAAGCATAGTAGCACTATAACGCTCAGATACTTCACCTTAAGATTTTGTGGACAGCATCACTCCGTCACGCCTGAACATAATCTGGGAGTGCAATTTCAGAAAAACTTGTGCTACGATGGACATATTGCACCATAGGTAAAGTCCCCGTACTTGGATGGAGATTTCGTGTTCTTAGGACGCCAGTCAAAACACGTTATTTCTATTACTATTCATAATATTAATAAAATTAATGTGCGATATCCTATTAATTTGATTCCTTTTTTCATTTATAAAAATCCAACGTGTACCTTGATGCCACTTCGCGAACACTGCGATCGGTTTTGTCGTCATTGTATTTTGAAGTAGACGCCACAGTGCAATTTGTATTGCCTTTTCTGCTGGTAAAAGTGTCGAACAATTGTACAGCCTATTAGGCATAGCTCACGATTACAGAGCGGAAAAGGCGACACTTTGCCCTGCTCGATGTGGGAAAATGCGCTTCGTTTTCCGCAAAGGTGACATCGGAGACATCGAAACGTTTCGCGCTCCTGCCCACTCGACGCGCGACTCGAATTCTTCGCAGCCGGTTTCAAGAATACGCCAACGTTCGAAGCTCTGTCGAGCGTTGAGCTCGGAATCTCAGACAGCCTAAATCGGCTTCAACCGCGTCCTCTGCTTTTTCCATCCTTTGGAGACCGTGCATTCAGTTCGTGTGCACCCAAAGCCTGGAACTCCCTCCAGACCTGAGTCAGAACATCCCCTGACCTGACCACATTTAAAAGGAACCTAAAAACACACCTATTTAGGACAGCATATAGTGGGTCCCTGTGATTCGTCCTTCATTTGCTTATGCGTGCTGACACTGTGCATGCTGCCACTAACCACATTTGCATGCTGACCCTGTGCATGTCACCCCTAACCATATTATTCATTTTGTTTGTTTTTCAAGCATGATTTTACTTACCATTCAATTGCATTTCCTTTTGCAGCAAATATAAAGCGCCTAGAAAGAGATTAAGTTCTCTGAGGGTGCTTTATCAAGTGTATTATTATTATTATTATTATTTTTATCCATGTTGTGCGAACATTTTCGCGGCTGCGGGCAGTAACCCACGCTGCGGCGTTCGGCCGCCGCTCTGTCCGCCCGCATGCGCTTCAACGCTAGCTAGCACTCCGCTGGTATGTCCGCTGGCATGTGCTGCTGCTGCTGCTGCTGCTGCTGCTGCTGCTGCTGCTGCTGCTGCTGCTGCTGCTGCTGCTGCTGCGGCCAGCGTCCCATCGGCACTACCTTCTTCGGGCTCAGCAAGCTGACGCTGCTGCTTCTTCGGGGCTTAGAGACCGTGCATTCAGCGCGCGCACACTCCCGCGCACGCCTACTGTCCTTTTAGCTATTGCCGCGTGCCTGTACGCCGCTGCTTGTTCAGGCTTCGCGAGCTGGGCATTTTCCGCCGCAGGAAGCCGAGGCTACCGGTAACAGCGCGACGTCCGGGATGAATCTTGAGTATCTGCTGCTTCTTTTTCGTGCCGCTCAGAACTATCTGGCTGGTGAAAAATGTAGGTAATTACTCTAACTTGATAGTCGTCGGGCCAGTTTTTTAAAGTGTCTCTATGAAACGCGCGGTCCGTGTGCTGTAAGCTTCTAGTAGTTTGCGTGTCGATTATGGACGCCGCCCTCGATTTATTGCTGTGACCGAAGCTTGGCTGAAGAAGTCTACTGGCAGTCCGACCACGGCTGACAGAATCCCTACGCGGCGGGGCGCTTCTTTCTTTCTTTCTTTGATAATCCGCGGTCTAATCAGGGCCGGCGCTTCCGCTGGGCGATCTGGGCGAGCTGGGGGAGACAGAAGAAAAACTAGAAAACAAAAGATATCGAGAGTCGTTTGGTACATTTTTAATAACTAACAGCAAGCCACTTGCCATATCGCAACTGCTTGGAAGCTTATTGAAGGGACATCATAGGAAGCAGCTACAAAGAAGAAGTGCACGAGCAAGGGGTGGCGTCTCGAAAACTTCGTTTTCAGTGGAGGACGGTGCTTGAGGTTTTGTGACAGGGTCAACGACCTTGCTCCTTGGCCGCATTGGTCTTCGGGGAAGGCGGCTGCAACAGGCTGTGAAAGAATTGGGCAGTGCACCTGAAGCCGACGGCAGTGCACCTGGATTTGGTCGCAGTGTTTGAACCGCTCGTACGGGTACCAAGCAGCCAAGGAGCGTCTGAAGGGGTGACTGAGTAGCTATCTTGCAGAGCCCCGCGGAGTCCCGTATCTAGGGTGCTCAAACCAACCGTAGAATCCTCTGTAGGTTTCCCCTCTCCTCGAGGGATTCCTACCCTCGAGGATAAGGGGAACCTACATCGGGATGGAATCTAACCCGATGCTGCTAGAATGACCATTCCTAGCTCCTTCAAAGGTGAGTCAAGTCTATCAAAGGTCTCTGGGTCCTGTGGTTCTCCAAGGCGCAAGGGAAACAGCAAGAGTCAAAGGCCTCGAGTTTCTGCGGTCCTCTAATGCGCGACCTGTAGCGGGGCTTATCAGAATCACGTCGGGCTAGTTTCAAAGGTGAATTGAGAGTTGAAGGCCTTTTTTGAGGATTGCGTAACTCAGGCCCACATAAACGTGCCAGCAGTAGGGTCCCTCTCTCAGTCCACAGTGCTGAGGCGGACGAGGTGCTCGAACCGAGCGAGCCTCGACCGCCTGCTTTTGCTATTGGCTGCTGCTCGTTCTCATTCTGCCTTTGCTCAGCCTACGTGTCTGCACGACAGTCAGCGATCGTCCAGGGTCAAGGCCGGTTCGATAAGGTTGCCGGCTGAGCTAACGACTGGACGACCAGCAGTAGCATCTCGCTTCTGGTGGGAGGTTTCTGTATGCCTAAAATGGTAACTACTGGTTGTCAGTCATTCTACACCCATCGGTAAAGTACAGGAGCATTACAAAAACTACAAACGTTATTACTTTTTTCAAAGTTATGGATAATGAGAAATCTTTAGGGGCTCAAAGACGTGAGAGAAGGGCTGAAAAGGCCAACGAGTAAGAGCAAAAGAAAAAAGGGCCCTTTCCTAAAAAATACCCACAGCACCAGCAATCATCTACTGAATTGCCAGACGAGTCACAGACAAGAATATTGAAGTGAAAAAATGTCTATATGCGCAAGATGAAGAAACCACACAGTCTCACGTTCAACTAAAGACAAAAAATACAAAGATAAGTGATATTCAAGACAATACAGTTCAAGTCTTTTAACAAGTTGAACCGGAGTTGAGTTACAGTGACCCTACCACATGGTCCTGTGATAATATTAGAAACAATATAGAAACTCTAGTGTAAAAAGGGCCGCAGCAGGTTTATGCCCGTGACTTTCAAAAAGATTGACCCCAAAGAAGATTTCCTCAGCTCCTACTACAATTGCAAAATTTAATTGCAAAAGAAGGCATGCAAATGTGAATGCGATGTGCCGCCTTTGGTTGATTTCTCCTACATCAAGAGATCTAGTGTTGTGCTTTCGCTACAAGCTATTCAGCATGAAGGCTGGCATCTCGTCGATGCAAGAAAGTGGCTGTAGAGATTGAAAACCTGTTTGCAATTTGATCTTCACATGAGAGAAAAGTCCATCACACCTAGAATGTTATCAACCTTGGAGGGAATTGGAGGCTCGGCTAGCAGAAGGCAAGAGAACAGGTGGCACAGCTAGTTCAACAGAAGATTGAGCAACAAGAGGCGTATTTGAAGCCTTGAAGTCTTGGAAGTCTTGCAGCCTCACTAGCCTCCAAGTACCCCTGCTAATGCAGGGGGGGACTTCGAACTCAAAAGTTAGCACTCCGAGGATCAAATGAAAAGCTCTTTGCACCTGGGAATCGAAACTTTCTCAAATTCATTGACTTTCTGGCTCTCTTTGATTTTCTGATGATGGAACGAACACCTTCGGAGGGCTCCTGACAATGAAACTTCCATACATTATTTCGGCGAATACATCCAGAATGAATTAGTACGAACCTTAGCTTCCGCGGTAAAGCGTCTGATTACAGAATCAGCCAATTCTGAAAAATACTATTCATCTATCCTTGAATGCACTCCAGATGTCCGTCACACTGAACAGGTGACCATGACTATTCAATTTGTTCACCTAAGTAAAACCGAAGCAAAAATTAGGGAGCATTTTCGTGGTTCTAGCCCGTTACAGAAGACCACAGGTGCATTCGCGACTGAATTTATATTTTCGCAGCTCAAAGATAGTAGATTTAATGTTGTAAATATGAAAGGACAAGGGTATGACTATGGCATTAACATAAAATTTAAGAAAAAAGAGTGCAGAAGAGGATACTAAACATAAATCCACGTGCCTGCTGTGTACCTTTCAGTACCCAATCCCTGAATCCAGCTGTAAATGATGAAGCAAAGTTGCCTGGAGACTGTGAATTCTTGTGCTTTGGTGCAGCAAATATCCGATTTTTTTCTCAGCCTCTACTCGGCTTTAGATATACCTCAAAATTAACATCACTGATGCCAGTTATCTTATGGTAAAACCACGTAATGCAATAGGATGGAAAAGTAGAACTGATGCTCTGAAACCGCTGATTTACAATCTTGACCAACTCGATGGTGCTCTGATTGTGATACATAAAGATACGAGTCAGAAAGGGTTGGCTGAAGCTATTACAAGATCTGGAGCACGAACACTGCTGGCCAATAACACAGCAAAACTTCCATTTATCGTGTCGCTTCCTACCTGGCACAACATTTTTTTGAGGTCAGCGTCACCAGCAAAGTTCTACGGCAGACGTGAACGGACATGAGACTAAAGTGTTAAACAGCTGGGAACACCTAAAACCATATAAGTACTCTACGAAGTGAAGAGAGCTTCCATAAAATATTGGCTGATGCAACTCTTGTGGCTAAAGATTTATAGATTTAACCCACTTTTGAAGAAAATTGATAATTAAAAAGCGAAGGCTGTTTGATTATATAGCACGGCTTGAAACTGTACAGGATCCCAAGAACAGCAATAAGGTTTATTTTTTATCATGATGCTCTAGATTTAGTATCAGAATCTATAACAGAATAGTTCAGTAAGATTTTAAAACACAGCACATTGTTCGGGATCCTTGATTATATCTTAAAGATTTCCGACATACCCACAGAGGATATTCTTAGTTGGTGCAAGTCTCTGGAGGAGTATCTTTCTCATGGAGACAGCAAGGATTAAGATGTAGAGGTTTTGAGCTCCAAGCCATTGCCATGAGGCTTCCACAGACTATGAATCCCTAATAATAATAATAATAATAATGCACTCGATAAAGCACCCTCAGAGAACCTAATCTCTTTCTAGGCGCTTTACATTTGCTGCAAAGGGAATGCAATTAAATGGTAAGTAAACCTTACCTTAATGGTAAGTAAACCTTACCTTAAATCCTTTGGAGACCGTGCATTTAGTTCATATGCTCACAAAGCCTGGAACTCCCTCCCGACCTGCGTCAGAACATCCCCTGACCTGACCACATTTAAAAGGAACTTAAAAACACACCTATTTAGGACAGCATTTAGTGGGTCCCTGTGATTCGTCCTTCATGTGCTTATGCGTGCTGACACTGTGCATGCTGCCACTAGCCACATTTGCATGCTGACTCTTTGCATGTCACCCCTAACCATATTATTCATTTTGTTTGTTTTTCAAGCATGATTTTACTTACCATTCAATTGCATTTCACTTTACAGCAAATGTAAAGCGCCTAGAGAGAGATTAAGTTCTCTGAGGGCGCTTTATCAAGTGAATTATTATTATTATTATTATAAGTAAAATCATGCTTGAAAAACAAGCAAAATGAATAATGTGGTTAGGGGTGACATGCACAGGGTCAGCAGCATAAATTGATGGAAATTTTTTCCAATCTTTTAGTGGCACTCAGAATTTTATTCATCTTGACCATTTCAGTTGCCAGTAGAGGCAGAAGTTTTTCAAAATTGAAACTAGTAAAAATTATCTCGTTCAACGATTTGCCAAGGAAGAACAGTTGGTTTCGCAACAATTTCTATGGAATCAGATTTGGTATCTTCTCTATACATTAAAGAAATGGTCTGGGAGCTTTCCAAGAAAAATCAAGGAAAGTTAAGTATTGAAAAATTGTTAATCAATTTTTAATATTTTATGTAATACTGCATCCACACACCTTATTTGTGTATGCTTGTGAGTCATTGTGATAATACACAAGTTTAAACCTTTCAAATTTGGTTTTATTTCGTGATGGGAGGGTGGGGGAGGGCGGAGTGGGCGAAGGGGACGTCAGATATCTGATCTAGCCGAGTGCACCAAAATCCTTGCACCAGCCCTGGGTCTAATGTAGCTAGTGGGGGAGCCGCGATACAGTCGCCCTCTTTACAAGGGCACTGTGGCGGCTTATGCCCTAACGTTCCGCTGCGGAAAACTCAGCACTCGTGATGGTGCTAGTCCTTGCCGCCGACGCGCGTCTAATAAAGGGAAAGCGCGACTCTTTGAATCACGCGACTTTGCGGCTTGTACGAGAAGCGCCGATACGCCTATGTTTGCAATGCCTGCCGCGTTGTGTTTCTCGCTTTCGCGGTGCAATGGCTCAATTTGCGCTGTGCATTTCGTACTTTGACCCTACCACCTCCACGCGTATAAGACTGCAAGAACATGGCTAGTTCCTTGATGTTTGCCTTGTTTCTTGATGTGGGCCTTTGGTGCGACTGTATGTCCAATTGATATACGGTGCTTTGATTTGGGCGTTTTGATGTAGATAAATAGCCACAGACTAAGTAAGGGTAGTAGTAGCCCGTTGGGCAGGGCGCCGACGTTGTTGTCTGGTGTTGGGAAAACACTATCGTAGGCTCCATCGATGCGTTGCGTTTCCGTTGCGTTTCGGCGAGAATTTTGTCGTACAAGTCTATTGGCAGCTTTTAATACACATAGTCACTGAATCAACGGTGAGCAACATAGAGTGAGTGAGTGAGTGAGTGAGTGAGTGAGTGAGTGAGTGAGTGAGTGAGTGAGTGAGTGAGTGAGTGAGTGAGTGAGTGAGTGAGTGAGTGAGTGAGTGAGTGAGTGAGTGAGTGAGTGAGTGAGTGAGTGAGTGAGTGAGTGAGTGTGATAAAGAGAGTGGATTTCCATTTCAAGAGCCAGGCAGGCCCATAAACAGGTGACTAGGAGGTTTCAGCCCTCCAAGGTAACCCGAAAGCAATGCACGATCTTGAACGCCTCGTATTCGGCCTAGGTATCAATGCCGCCGGCTTAGGTCCCATCTCAGCGGGAGAATTCGTCGAGTCAATATCAACGGCTTACGGTCGCTTTGAAGTATATTTTATTAGTAAACCGGAGCTCTGTATGCTAAAATATGTAATCAAAACTGCAGCTGCACGATGCCTATTATTGAAAGCGCAGCTATATCGCAGTTCGAAATTGCTCAGCTATTAGGGGCAATTAGCAGCCGTTGCGTGAAAATGCACATACGCAATCACGACATTTTGTGAGGAAATGCGATATACTGGTTTCTATAATTTGGAATCAAAACCGCAGTTCCCCAACGTCTATTGTGGAAATGGCTGCTGTATAGTAGATCGATTGTGTAAGAGGCTGACTGGCCCAGGCCATTGGAGGCACGATAACGAGCAAACGCAGTCGCACGGTATTTGTTCGATTAACCTTGAACGTTGCTTGGTATAATTTGCAATCAAACCGCTGCGGCATGAAGCTTTTTATTTGAATGGTCGCTGTATCGCAGTTCGACTATTTAGGGTTGTCATTAGGGTCGGGCGATCAGAAGCCAAAGCATGAGAACGCACAAGCGCAATGGCCTCAAATTTGGTCGGTCAACTTGGAACACTATTCTCAGTCATCTGAAATGAAAACCACAGTTATATGAAGCTCTTTTTTGAAATAGCAGCTGTATCGCAGTTCAATTATTTAGTGCTGCTATCTGGGGCGGGCCAACTGAGGCCAAAGCATGAGAATGTGAATGCGCAATCGCATGAAACCTCGTGGGTAAACGTGATAATAATAATGCACTGATAAAGCACCCTCAGAGAACTCTTTCTAGGCGCTTTACATTTGCTGCAAAGGGAAATGCGATTGAATCGTGAGTAATAAATATCATGCTTGATAAGCAACATGAATAATATGGTTAGGGGTGACATGCACAGGGTCAGCATGCGAATGTGGTTAGTGGCAGCATGCACAGTGTCAGCACGCATAAGCACATGAAGGACGAATCACAGGGACCCACTACATGCTGTCCTAAATAGGTGTGTTTTTAAGTTCCTTTAAAATGTGGTCAGGTCAGGGGATGTTCTGACGCAGGTCGGGAGGGAGTTCCAGGCTTTGGGAGCATACTAACTAAATGCACGGTCTCCAAAGGATTTGAGGTTTGTACGAGGTATTGGTAGACTGTTGTATTCCGAAAAGCGGGTGATACGACGGTTGGCCTGGTGGAGGAGTAGATCTGAGAGATAGGCTGGAGCCATAGAATGAAGTGACCTAAAAGTGAGCGACAAAACCTCAAAGTCAATCCGTTGCTTGACTGGTAGCCAGTGCAGGTCGGCGAGAAACGTTGAACACTGTTGTCTATAATTTGGAATTACAACGGCAGTTGAGTGAAGCTTTTGTGGAAATGACAGATTTATTGCAGCTTAAATGTTTGGGCTGCCATTTGGGCCGGGCCATCGAGACCATAGAATGAGAACGCGAACGCAAAATCGGCTGAAATTAGGTGGGTAAACTTGGCACATTGTTTCCTACAGTTTAGAATCGAAACTGCAGTTGCCTGGAGCATTTTGTGGAGATGTGGCAGCTGTGTCGACGTTCTAGTTTGTAAAAATGATAGCTGGCCCTATCTTTTTTAGGCCATAAAACGAGAACGGGCAAGTGCAATTGCGTGAAATTCGGTTGATAAACCCGTAGTACTGTTCTTTAAAAATGAAATTAAAACCGCAGTTTTCCCACGTTTGTTATAGAAATGGTAGCTGTATCTCAGACGTTCGTTGGACACTTTCTATTCAACTGTGCTCTTGACTCCGCATAGTACTTGCGACCTCAACAGTTCTGGCTTTATGGTGGTCACATTAAGAAAAAGTTGAATGCCGCTCTTCCTGTTCTACCAATTATCTGACTAGCAAGTCGTAGCCGCATGGCTTAGAGCCTTACTTCTGCTAATTAAATAGCAAGAATTTTAATGTAGCATGCTACAGAAAAACTATAAAAGCTTGATCCGCCGACCAGCTTTGTCTTCTAAGGGCCCTTGAAAGCTGTGCAGGTGCATCCGGTTACTGCGAGTGCCCAAATTTCAGGTTGTTTTTACTGCCGTCTACATGGCGCCACTGCATCCTGCAACTTCAGCTGCTT
The DNA here is from genome assembly GCA_009760855.2 of Cristatella mucedo. Taxonomy (NCBI): domain Eukaryota; kingdom Metazoa; phylum Bryozoa; class Phylactolaemata; family Cristatellidae; genus Cristatella; species Cristatella mucedo. Next base: position 2,965,373 of record WPIO01000020.1, read on the forward strand.
CAGTGTTCGTTTTCGGATCTTACAGTAAGTTACTGTGTGGAAACGTTAAAACGAAACGTTGTGGTACTTAATCCATTCTGTGCGACTTCGTCAAATGCTTGCTAAGATGTTATTGCATTGATCGAACGCGGCGTTTGTGAACAGCCTAACCACAGAATGTTGTATGAAAAAATGCAATTTTCTGGATAAAGATGGACCAAAGGAAATAATAGCAGACAATTTTAGTTGGTCGACCGTTGATCTTTTTCCTTGGCCCATCTAGCTGTCACTTTTTCTAGATGCCAGCTTGCTGCCATCTTTGTGCCAAGTAAGGTGGACTCGTACCCCCATTATTATGGCTGTATACATATATATATGTATGTATGCAGACAGGCGCATATATATGTGTGTGTGTGTGTGTGCGTGCGTGTGCGTGTGCGTGTGCGTGTGCGCGTGCGCGTGCGCGCGCGCGCGCGCGTGCGTGCGTTAATCGATAGGGACCGGAAAACCTGTTGCGAGTCAAATTTTTTCGTAAGTCGAGAATGGTATATGATGCGTTCTACTACGATACGTTCTGAAGAAGACATAGCGAGGTAAACGAATTGAATGTTTTTAAAAATTCATAACCAATAAGAAATAAATAAGAATAAGTAAATAAGATTATATTTACTCACCATAATGTGAAGTATTTTGTGCATACAGACGCTAGTAGTTTTAGTACAGTACATTGAGTACAGTATTGAGAGGAGGGTTGAGGAGGAGTAGTTGGAGCCGATATTACTGGAGAATCATCACCTCCGTCTTCTTTTAAGCCCTTGTGACTGGTTGAAGCATTGTTAAATCTGCTGACCGCTCGCGGATTTTGAAAGTTTTCTTCGATAAATTTTTATTTTTGATTTATCTTTTTCATGCCTGGCCGCGTTTGTATGTCCGACTTTTTTTAAGTGGATCTTAGCCGCTGGGGCTCCATGCATGATATCTTCATTACCCACGTCGTGGGCTTGAGTCATGCAGTGGGCGATCCTTTATGGCCCACTGAAAGTGGCGGTGGCATCCGTTAAAGCTCTGCTGTCGCTATGAAGTATTTGCATTTATATTCATACACAGGCACAAGCAAATATATTGCACCACCTTCACTTGATGAACTAGATAAAAAAGCGTACGTCCTCATGGTTTGGCAAAAGAATATGGTGCTCACCGTTAACAACCAAGTTCGCGGGCTCGAGTCGTACGGCATATGGAAACCGCCTGGCTAGAGACTAGGCTCTCTTATGACGCTATACAAAGAAAGTATTTATATTCTATGTATCGACAGCGCTCATCTGTTAAGACATGGTGCGAACACGTATTCCGTACGACACAGCAGCCTAAGACAAACCAATTATGATTGGCTTGCAAATAGCGTGCGCCAGTATGCAGTTGCAGCTAAGATATGGTGACGTCTTGACGAGTCTCCAAGCAGAGACTTAATATTTACCCAATGCTTTTGTAAGAATGAAAGGACGTAAAATCTGCAAAATGTATTTTTGTCGGCCACGATTATTTTGCCTCACAGCCGTCTAAAATTGTTCAGCAGTTCCGCCATCTTCTCCATTCAAAATTATCTTCGAGCGAATTTCGAAGCCTGGCTTGATGATAGGCGGCGCAAGCACTGTGCATACACGCTTCCTCATCCTGGTACCCTCCTCTCCGCGTGCTCGGACTCTTAGGACGCTGGACAATGCGACCGGGAATCCATTTGAGCGTTGAGTGGTCCCTCTTTGAAAAGTGACCGTTCATTACGACATGACTGACCACACGTTTCTACGGACCCAGCGGTGGTACCGCATAACTTTTCTACTCGAACAACATTGCCGCGCTGGTTTGATCCAGTTAAGGTTAAGGTGCTCGCCTTAAACGACCGAAGTCAACGCGAATACATTTGATTACCGAGGTCGTGAGCTCGAGCCCCGCGGCATCAGTATGCGAAGCGCCTGAATAGCGATTAATTTCTCTCAGGGTGCCATAGAAAGGAATTATATTTTAATCATATTTGGGTGTGCTTCTGTGGCAGTGGAAATAAAATCTGATGCAGTGCTCCATCTAACGGGGTAACACTAAATTAAAAGCGTAGAGATAAACGCAGCACCGGGTCTTGTAAAAAATGTGTGCGCGGCGCTAACGCCGAAAACGAATTTCCCCTCGAGCCGAGTGCGTCCGAAAACCTCTGGATTAAGGTGTGGTGCTCTGTCAATTGAGCTACTGAGAGTACTCTTCCTTCAGCGCTCGACGCAGGGCTGTAAAGCTACGGCGGCCTTAAACTTCCACTCACGTGCTCGCACCGGCTCTCTTTGTGAATGAACGAAATTCACAAGGGCGAATGAACGCGTACCTTCACGCTTGTGAATTTGATTCGTGTACGTGTCGATTCGACACGGAGAGCAGTCCACGCACGCTGGTAATATCCCAAAATATTCAAAGAGCCTGAGACGAGAGTCAAACGCTACTGCAACCCGGCTTATTTCGCTCGCTATACGACGGCGGCGTACGGCGAAGGGCCGAAAGGAGCCGTAGGGCGATTCGTATTTTAAAGCTCTCCTCTGCGTGGACATTTTCCGCTCGGGATTCTCGAGTGCTCTCAGCCTGACACGCGGACTGCTGACGCAAGCCGAGAGCGGCGGTACTCCGGATGGATAAGCCAGCGCATCGACACGGCGACTCCAGCCTCGGCCCGCTTGTCGGCCAAAGTCTCCGCGGCGGCGGCGGCGGCGGCGGCGGCGAACCTGCTGTGCCGCCGCGCACTATGTTTCTTGATGTCAATTCTGCTGTTTTCGCCGTCCCTGGCGGCACTTTGACCCCAAGCCGTGCCGGACTGCTGCTGCTGCTGCAATGTCCGCCTCCTAGTGCCCTAGAGTCTTGCCTGCACAGCAAACTAGCTCTGAGTATGCTTTCGCGTGAACCATACTGGTAGCGGACGATTTTGAAACGCGGGCGCTAGATTGAAACTTCATTCCAAAATGGTTACGCAGCGTCGCTGTACTTCCGCTGCCCACTCGGGCATTTTCCTTTCCAGCCGTCCTTCACGGCTACTTGGTTTATGCTCGCTCGCTTGACCCGGCGGCGTTTCTCGCATTTCCTTCGCCGCGCCAGATGGAGGCTGCTCGTGCGCGCACTGACGGAAAGCGGCTTCGGCCTTGAGTAGGCGGTAAACAAAAGCATTCAGCCGCTGTCTGTAATCGCTCAGATCCAATCGATGGCTGCTTGGCGAGGCAGTCACAGACGGAAACACGAAACGTTCACCGATTGAGATGCGGCGCTACGGGACCAGTCGGCGAAACACAAACGGCAGGCGGACAAGCTATTTGCGTGCATTCAAAGCTTACACGCTGCAAGAACCGCCTTTTCACGGGTACGTACGCGGGGAGGTGGTGATCTCGAACTTGGCATGGCATAGCAGCGACTAAAGAAAGAAAGGCTCTGAACGTACTGTATCTCCGTAATGTATCTCTGAACGTAATGCATCTCCCTCTGTTCTTCCACAAAGTCACAAAAAGTATGTGAGCGTTACGCAGGAGTTTTCACAGGAGTTTACAGGAGTTTAGTTGTAGCGCACCCAAACCCTAAGAGGGTTTCGGTAAGCATTCGGTAGCCAACAGACTTCATCTCACGAAACAAGGAGAAAATGAGAAGCAAAGCTGAGTCAGGAGGGCAGTTTAAGTAGTGAGTAGCATGGAAGTAGCCCCTCGGGACGGCTGGAATGAATTGCCACGGTCTGCAGCAAGTATGCAAATGTCATTGCGTAAGAATTGTGTAAGCGAGTTCCACAGTCTAGGACCAGTAGAGCTCGAGCTTCTTTTGCCAACGGTCTTTAAGCGGAGGAATGGAACAGCTAATGTATTGTCCATACAGGACCTGAGGGAACGAAGAGGCTGAAACTGGCACAGCAGTTCAGCTAGGTATGGAGGAGCCAAGCCGTGGCCTTGGCCTTTTGGGTCAGCGTACCTGCAAGATGCCCGACGACTTCGCAACGAGAAAAAGATTAATTCACTCAGCTGATGGGCAGTGGCTCCACTAGTGGCAACGGCTTGACCGGCAGGGCTTGCTCCTCTCATAGGTGTAGTCACGTAAAAAAAAGCAGAAACTTTAAATGTGTCGCCCGTATAAATATCAATAAGATCGTATGCTTCACCCGATAGATAAGAAATATGTATTACTGCTGCTAGGGATATAAACGGGACCCATTTATGGTCAATTTAATTTAATTTGTTTTAATTAAATCTAACCCTTAATTACAAGCTCGGCTTTCCAGCTGAGCTAGGGAGTATCCACCGAGGTATCCAAGGCTGATTAACTGGAGGAAAACTACGAGATGCATAGAATAGATACACAGAATAGATACATAACTAGTGCATAGCCAGTGTGCCACAACGAGCCATTAGGTGCTAATCGCAATGACGGCAAGCAGCATTAAGACGGGCAGATAACCTAGAATACTGTCAATTTATTACCATTGCAAGTATTGCAAGTAGTGTGTGGGTCAGCCACGTCAGTTCATTGCCACACGAACGGCACGGCCAAGAAATGGCAAGCCCACAAGCCTATCACACGCACACAGCCCCTCCCACCTGCCACCCGACCTCCCACCCCACCGTCGTCACTCAGCAGTCGCACACTAAATTGTGCTGTCAACTCAAACAGTTTGGCGAGCGATACACTCAAAAAATAGGAGGAGAAGCCGCAACACCGCAGGCCGACGAAAACTGGGAACGATAGTGGCCCTGATGCTTGAATCACATCTGAGCCCACGCAGAATGCTCAAAGCGTAGGCAACAAAACGTCGGTGCTGAGTGCAGCCACGATCGAGCAGGCCAGCCGCATGCCTGCCACTGCTCAATACCCCATGCAGCCGCCGCCCCAGCATCGACGACGATAGGCATTCGGCGGAACGCCGGACGGCTCGTCCGGATACGAGAAACAATAAATAGGCTCGAAACTGTGGCCTCTGCCGGAGGAGCAGCCAACAGATCGAGCTGCCGAATTTCGTAGCAATCTCGGCTGCAGCAGTTCAGCGAGGAAAGCTCAAACGGCCTTTCTCCGCCTCTTGGGCCCTTTCAGGGGCGCTTTGTCCATCACGCCTCCCACGGCGCCTCGGCCGCGCCCATTGCTTCGAGCCACGGCCGTTGCTCCGGCAGATGCCACGGTGCCACTGGCATCGGCAATGCAGGCGCCGCTGGCTCGATTCGAAGCAGCAAGTCCGCTGCTGCTGCTGCTGCTGCCGCCGAGCGGACCGGGTCGACCGCCGCGGCGGCGTCGCTTTCGTCGCTTGACGAGCCCGTGCTGCTCAGCCAACGAGGGCAAAATCCGATTGGTCGATAGAAGGCGCACGAACGAGCCAATGAAAGGCTCATAGTCGTGGGTGCGCCGGCAATCGTCGATCTGCAGCAACGACACCAAGGGGCAACGCTGCAAGCAGGCATGCTGTCTCGTTCGCGTAGAGCTGCGCAGGCAGCAATTGCTTTGGGTGGAAGAAAAAAAAGGCAAAATGTCGATTACGTAAAAAAAAGGTATAGCGTCGTTTGAGTGGCTTCACAGCAGAGAGTCTCCTTGCAGCTCCAGCATCCAGGCTAAGCTAATGCCTGGATGCTGCCTGGTGCACGCGAATCGGCGGCGTACCGGTGACCGAAGCCGTGAACATGAGCGCGATGAAAGCTGGGATCGAATTTACGAGACAGATAGAATAATGCTGGCTGCACAGGCAGTGAGTCCTGTACTGGACAATGTACATCAGATCAGAAGATTGCATGGTTCCTCACAGCAACTTCGGCCTAAAGGAGGCATGGCAATGCACCAAGCTCAACAGCGGCCACTGCTTGCACCCAGTCGACCCGACTATCGCCTATCTCGGCTCGAAACTAAGCAATCCCGTGTCAGGCACCTAAGCGAAATACTTTGTAGACACTGAACAAATAATGCAGTTAAATCACAAAGGCTATGCGACTAACGGATCTGCCAGCAATGCCAACTGCCGATACGCCCAGCTAGTGAAACCTTTCAGCGCACTTCATCTTGTAACCTCAACTCTTAAAAGCCACCTAAAAGCATGTGCTGGGTGGGACTCACCATGTACTTCTTACGTTGCTCATTTTCTTCCTTCAGTCGATTCTCAAATTCGGACAGCTGAGTCTCGATCTTCTTTGACAAGAGTACGAGCTCCTGCAAGGCGCAGGGCGCACGTCTGGCATGCCGATGACCAGCGCAGCAGCAGCAGCAGCAGCAGCAGCAGCAGCAGCAGGGCGAATAGCCGACGTGTGCCGTGCATATTCAAATAGCCTCCATCACTGTCTAGGGACTCCAACAATGACACGACGATACAGGATTGAAAAATATTGAAAGAAGATGGAAGTGCCTAAAAACATGTCACTCTACCAATCAGCTTGCGGGTTTTCTCATGAACTGCTTGCGATTTTCCAGCGGGTTTCGGTTAGTCTCAGTCATCTTGGCCTCACTCTGGTCCACAGGCGAAGTCCAGCACCCACAGACGGCCAAGTAAAGGATTCTCTTTAGACTAGTTTGCACCGAAACGGTGACAGAACCCCGATTTACTTCCGGGTTAGACATTGTTAGCCTAAAAAAAACGCTTTTTAATGCTATCCTTTAATGTGGAAACGGTCAAAAAACTTCAGATCCTATTTCTAGCCTGTTTCTCCTTTGAAAGGTACCCTGAACTGTTGACTGTTGAGCCCAATCTTCACACAGTTTTCTCAAAATTTACCCTACAGGTGGCCACCAAGTGACCAAGTGAGCAGACAATCGGGTATAACTGCCTGCCGACACGATCAGTAGAGGCTGGGGGGGGGACATGAAAGGGAGGACCGAGGACGGCGGGTAGGGGAGATAAGGAGCTCGAAGGAGTGGAAGTGACGAGAAATAGCACATTCCGGAGGATGCACATAGCCCGACGGCCGAAGCCTCCACGAACCTTGGCGGTCAGACCGAGGCCTACGACACTGGAAGCGGCGGCGACTGCGCCGGCGGCGGCGCCGGTCGCCACGTGTGCGGAAGACGACTGTGACTGCTGGGCTGGTGCGCCGCCTGCGCACGAGCCGGTCACAGCTGCCTCCTTTGGTGGCAGCGCTCCGCTTTCGCAATCGGCATCGGCCTGCTTGAGTGCATCGGCATCGGCCTGCTTGAGTGCACCGGCACCAGCGGCCGCCTCCGTCGCCATCGAAGCACTGACGGGTTTGTTGGGGCCGCTAGACCGGGCGCAGGTCACTGCCAGGGGCAGCGTGGCATCGAAAGCGTCGATCGACGTCGGAGTCGCTGTCCGGGCGGCATCGGACCTCGCTGCGAGCTGCTGCACACATCGAGATGCCACAGCAACATCCGGCGGCGGCGCTAGGCCGCGGTCCCCGTAAGACAGGTAGGCCACCACGCGGCTGCCGTGGTCTTTGCCAGGCGGCAGCCGCAGGCCGTCACCGAGATGCGGCGGTGGCTGCTGCTGCTGCTGCTGCTGCTGCCTTCTCTGCAGCTGCTGCTGCTCGGACGGCGGCGGAGGCGAGCTGCAGCCGCCGCCGTCGCTCAGGCAGCCGTTGAGCGTGCCGGCAGTGGCCGACGACAGAGCCTCGGGCGCGGGCAGGCACATGTAGTCGGGGTCGCACGACGGCGGCTTGCAGTACGTGTGGCACTCAAGCTCCGGCGGCCATTTCCACGCCGCGGTGGCGGGCTGCAGCTGCTGCATCTGCAGCGGCGCCGCGAGACGACTGTGGGCGACGGCGGCTGCAGCGGCGACGGATGCTGCTGGCAGTTTCCTCGGACCGGCGACGGCCACTGCTGCCGCTGCCGCCGGGTCGGCAGCAGCGGTGCCAATCCTGGCGATGGCAGTGGCAGCAGGTGGCGGTTTCTCGCAGGCATCGAGTGCGGCAAGACGCTGCGCTCTCTCAGCCAATGACGGCGGCGGCTGTGCTTCCTTGACGTCGACGGTCTGCGCGATAAAAAAAACCGACACTTGCAGCGGCAACACTCGAGCCCGGCACGAGCTCGACCTGCGGCAGGCAGGCTCAGCAGGCGTGACGAAACGCTTCGCTAGCAGGTGGCGACAGGACGAATCCGATCAACAACTACGAGCAAGCAAACATGTAGCTCGGCTTCTGCGAACCAGGCCGACCTGTACACACTGCGCTACGGCGGAGAGAGCCAGAGCAGAAAGCTGCAACCACCAGCAACCACCGGAAGCGCGTGCAAAAGGCGTGTAAACGCGGCCGTGTTTACTAAGAACAACTAAGAACAACCGAAAACGCAACACTGCTGCAGGAAACGTTAGCGAGGCACGGCAGCCAACAAGGAAAGCGACTGCAGGCGACCAAGCAGTGCAGACATTCGGTAGATTCAAACGCTTTCGCAATGGACGAACGATGGTGAGGAAGGCAAGGGCTGATACAGCAGGCACTCGAGGCACCAGAGGAGCACACGTGACTGGTGGCCAGGCAACAGAGAGCAGCACTCATCCTGAAAGGAAGCTTGCCAGAATATAAAATTATAAAGGCATTAAGGCAAGTGGCACAACAGGTCAGCAAAAAATCAGAGAGCACGACAGCTGGTTTGCTGCTGGGGCAAGCTAAGTTTGGCTGGGAAGCGTGTTTACTTGTTGCTCTCACACCCCTGCCATGCTGGGAAACACTGCCACCTACTGCAAGCACTGTCCCCGTACTGCAGGCAGTGCCCAGTGCCACAGGCACCGTCCCCCCCTTAGTGCAGGCACTGCCCGGTACTGCAGGCACTGCCTGCTCTGCACGCATCACTGTGACCTTCACCATGCACTCAACATAGCTGCCATGACAGAAAACTCACTTAAGATCAATAGAGCATTCCTATGGCACCACTTGAGAACAAACTCTTCAAAGTAGTTCAGATAAGCACAAAAGGAAACATGAGAATTTATTAGTGATTACAACCTGTACGATTTCGGCACAAATGCACATAAACGACTGTCAGATAATTAATGTCACTCTAAATGTCGTCAAGCAACAGCTTGTCACGGTTGTTACAAGTTCATAGGAACATATGAACATAGGAACTGAAGATGCAGTCTCTGAAGGATTTGAAGCAGGTTAGAGGCAAAGCCGGTGGCTGGTGTAAGGGAAAGCCGTTAAGGGGAAGATAGTGGTGTTCAGATACGTAGGCCGGTGCAAGCGAATAAAGAGACATGAAAGCAAGTGACAGGACCTTGAAGTCCATTCGCTGCTTGACGGCGAGCCACGGCAGGTCACAGAAACACAATTTATTTATATAGCATCCTAAAAAATCTAATCTGCATACAAAACCAGGGTACAGTGAAGGGAATGCAGGAGTCTGTCCTGCAGTCGGACAGGCAAGCCCAATTTCCGTGCACTGCACCGTCTGTGAGCATTGCAAATGCTGGAAGACGTGCGGGAGGACCGATTCATGTAATTCACTAGATGACGTATTTCGAATGCACCTTGGGCTCCCACTCAAGAGGAAGCTATGTAAGAGCCCACAACTTGGGCAGTATGGCCAGGGTCTGCTATAGTTACACACGAATGCAACATGAGAAACGCATCTGCTCCTTCCTGTGGGCCTGGTGGGCATAGCAAGCTAAGCTTGGCAAAACTCGGCTCAAATGGAGAGCCTTTAGTGGGCATGTGGCTTGAGGCATGGTGAGGCAAAATAGACATGGTAGTGCAGGCAGGGCTCCCGCTTCAGGTTGACTGCAAAAACTAGCAGGAGATTTGGAGAGATACGTTTAATTGGTAATACCCAGCTTACTGAGCAAAGTATCCACAGGCACCCCGAACTAAAAGTGACAAGAGCATATAAATAAAGCACAACAGACTTAGACAATAGTAAATCCGTTATTCAAGTGCAGTAGGTCAAAAGAGAACAGCCGACAGTAGCTCATACGCAAGCTCCATCTCCTTGCTCTCATCTACTGTGAGCATGGTATAAAAGTTATGCTAATTTATCAGTGACGTGGCACAATTAAAATAGAGCAGGAGAAGTACAGCCACACAAATGTCAATGGATACAGATATTCAGAAGAAAACCTCAAACGCAATAACTGCCAGGTCAAGTGGTGACAAATCGGTCAAACGTTAAAAATGCAAGAAGCAACGAAAACTCAGTCAAATATGGGACCAGCAATAATTTCTTGAGACTGTGTGTAAATGTGTGTGCGGGTGTGCTTGTCGGTGTGTGTGTGTGTGTGTGTGTGTGTGTGTGTGTGTGTGTGTGTGTGTGTGTGTGTGTGTGTGTGTGTGTGTGTGCGCGCATGTGTATGTGCATGTACATTTCTACGTTTGAACAAAGGTGAGCAAACTGCAAACGGTCAAGCTTTTTGCTACGATTACACAGAAACTGCATAACGGTAAGGTACTGAAGGGCGTGTCCATTCGGATGAGGTATGTATGGGTGCCGACATGAGTTTAAGCCACTGGCCACACCCCAAACGTTTGGAAAGACAATAAGACTTTGCACTTCTAATAGCTAATGCTTTTGTGCGACCATCACCGTGTGCTCGGAATGCAGGTGTCGTCCTTGACAGCTGCCTAAATTTTAAAAGTTTCGTTAAGAAGACTGCTCCCATAGCCAGCTATCACGGCCGATCCCCTATCTAAGATTGGGAACTGCCCTCTATGGTGGCTTACAAAAACTGACTCCCTGGTTCTGCCTCGGCTAGATTATTGCATTTCAATATTTGCTGGGCTACCGGAAAAAGCCACAAGGTTGCTGCAGCTGGTGATAAATATGGCTGTAAGACTTGTATACAAATCCCAGAGGTTCGACCAAGTGTCTCCTTTGCTGAAAGACTTGGATGGATGCCGGTTGACAACTCACATGGAGTCAAGTTCTCTTTTTTACCCACAATGCCCGTGCCGGCTTGGCTCCTTCATATGCAGCTGAACTGCTATCCTAGTTTCAGCCTCCCCATGCACTCAGGTCATCAATAGACAATAAATTAGCAGTTCTATTCATGGGCTTCAAAACCGTTGGTAATCGAAGCTTTTGCTCTGCATGTCCTAGGCTGTGGAGCTCACTTCCACAATTCTTGTGCAACGACCTCTACTCTCCTGCTGCCGACTGCGGCACATCCTTCTAGCCGTCATGGGCTGCTACTTCAATGCTATCTTAACTGCCCTCATGACTCAGCCATGCTTCTTACTTTCATTCACAGTCCATTACACTCACACTGCCCATGTATTCAAGAAGCTCCACAGCATTTCTGTCTGACAAAAAAAAGCAACACCCAAAAAAAAGAAGAGAAGTAGGTCGTTTGGCAGCTACCTAGCAGCTACCTTGTCTGAACAGCATCCATGACAATACAAGTGGCCTTGGCTGGGCATCAACGGGCAAAGAGACAACACAGCGGCATGGGTCTGTATGGGTTGAAAAAGACAAAGCAATTCCCTTACTGGAGAAGAGACTCTAGTAGTGACCATGACCGACAATGGCCTCTCTTCACGCTGCATGGCAGCAGAATTTCTTTTCGTCGTGGGATTGATCACCACTGCACTTTCAATTCAAACAGTGGCACCCATTGCAGACCTCAATGCTTAAAACAAGGTCCCACTTCATCTAGGAGCTCGTGCTGAGCACGAATTCGTGTCACGGGTTGGAATGTGAGCAACTCATCTAGCCAGCTACTACTCAGGGAGCCAACAGCCTACTGCCGTCTGGATGACTAACGCAGAAGACCCATTGCAGCATCAGCGGCCGACTTCCAGATCTAACCAGCCGTGGCAGGCATTTGCACGCACACACTCAAACTAGACCACGTGACCGTCTTTTTGTACTTCTGGGGGCACAATGGTGGCCCAAATGTCGAGGCATCGCCTAGCTCGATGTCGGTGTTTCTTGATCCTTGTATCAGACGGCAAACAAAGTGGGTCAGAAATCTACTCCCATCTCCGATATCCCTGAGGACGCCGCTTCGAGGGTCGCTACCGCAATGCCTATGGAGTCCCTACGGTTCCCTACAGCCTTGTCTACCTGCTACCTGTCTCCAAACCCACCCAGCCAAAATCACAGGCGTAGATCAGCAAAGCCTTCGTTCACCCAAAGTCAGATCAGCTGCTGGCAAGCAAGCTGTGAAGACAACTTTTATCTGAGACCACGATGGATATACAGCATCGACTGTCCTCAAACAAGCCTAAAAACTCGTAATGGCAAGCCACACCTGGTGGCCTGCAAATATGAGGGGCATCGCATAAACAATGCCGGAAAGCTTAGCACGAGTTGAAATTGGACACGTTATGGGGGTTTAGCACTTACGTTTATTGAGTCACAGTCACTGCTACATGAGAAACAACAGCAACAGTTGCCCGGTGTCAATAAAAGAAAACACGCGGTCTGGATATTATGTACATTTGCACCTAAGTAAACTTATGTGCACAGCAAAGAACTCTGTTCTAATTTCGGAGCCAAGCCAAGCCAAGCACAACACTGACTTGCCTTGTTTAGTAAAAACAACATCAGAAAAAACGGCAATTGTAAAGTCAACCGCAGACATCAATCTGTGTAAACCTCTGAACCAGGCAATACTACTACTAATACTAACAATAATAATGCACTCGCATATAGCAACCCTAAGAGAAATAAATATCTGCTTGGGCACTTTACATACGATAGAAAGGAAGCGAGTAAATTGATTAGTAATTATGAGCACAAGCATACAAGGAGAAATTCCTGCAAATGGAGCAAATGATGTGCTTGTCAAGTGGGTTTTAGCTTCTTTTTTAATTTCCTCAATTGAAGGAGACGTCGCGACGTCAGTCATTAGCCAGATCCGTAATTCGGGAGCATACAAGCTGAAGGCTTTGAGGCTGGCAACAGGCACACCTAAACGAACTGAGTCGGAAGAGCCGGAACTACGATGGAAAGCTTATTGAGGAACTATTTCCGAACAGGTAGGCCGGAACCACAGAATTAAGAGACCTAAAGGTGAGCTACAGAATCTTTACGCTGAGCCTTTACAAAACCTTTACAGAAGCCAATACGCTAGTTGATAGGGAGCCAGCGTCGGTGAGAAGTGGTGCGATATGGCAGTCGTGGCTTTCAGATGCCAGCACTCTATCCTGTCCAGAAACACTCCGCCAGTTGTTCAGCTACGCGTTCACCCAAACGACCAGCTCCTTGTCATCATTCACCCGGTGGAGCCTGCCGTGGCGGTAGCATGCTGCCATAGAGCCAACATTACCATGCCATTACCAGCGAGATCGCGCACCACAGCGAGATCGCGCATCACACGAGATCGCATGCTAGCATGGTGCCGCAGAAGCAACAGCAGTTTCCATCGATGCACGTGTTTCAGGACAGCTTTTACGGTGAACGACAGCAGAGACCCTGGAGCCAGCTGTCAGACTAACTAGCTGCATGGTGGTACCCAGACCGGCTAAGCAGTTAAGCACCGATTTCTAAGAGAAAACAAAAGCAAGTGGGCACAGCAGCAGCAAATCAATAGGGGCTAACGTCTCACAGGCACCGACGGCAACTATTTGACAGCAAGGGAAACCAAAAGTTACAACAGAGCAAGTGTCTCGAAAAAGCGCGCTGCATTAAGAAAAACGAGCATGCGAGCACCAAGCCGCTGCACGGCGCATGCGCCACTCTCGCGACGCACCTGCCCGAGGGAGGGGGTGCATTACACTCGGCTGAGGCTAAAGCCGTACACGAGCGTCTGAGTGCCCGCACATGTACGTGGAGCACGTGCGCGTGCACGTGAGCTCGTGCTTGCAGGCAGCCCATAGGCCCAGCACAAGCAAAACCAAAAACGCATGGCGGCACGAGGCACGAGTAGCTACGGACGGACGTGAAGGTGTGTCCACGAGTGACGCAGCAGCCGCTACAGCTACTCACCGGTGTCACCGCTGCAGCGGAGTCTGATATGCCTAACTGTAGGGACAAACGAACAAAGGAAGCACGTGCATACGTCATGCACACACGAGGCCACGATGAGCACCGAGCAGCGCGACCTACTGGCTCGCCATGCACCTTTGGCAGTCGGCGACCAACGAGAGAACCTGAGAGAAAGAGAGAGAGTGAGAGAGAGTGAGAGAGAGAGCATTAGAGTGGGAGTGAGAAAGAGAGAACATTAGAGTGAGAGAATGTGAAAGAGTGAGAGCAAGAGCATGAGAGTGAAAGTGAGAAACTGAGTGGGACGTTGGGTGAGAGTGACAGTGAGAGAGAGAGAGAGAGAGAGAGAGAGAGAGAGAGAGAGAGAGAGAGAGAGAGAGAGAGAGAGAGAGAGAGAGAGAGAGAGAGAGAGAGAGAGAGAGAGAGAGAGAGAGAGGGAGAGAGAGAGAGAGAGGGAGAGAGAGAGAGAGAAACTCGGTCAGCAGCAGCAAGCCTTGGTGGCAGCCACTACGCAAGCTATGCTGTTGGGGGAGGAGTCAAACGATGCAGCCTAAATTACTTATGACCGCTCATCAGCAGCAGCAGCACAATTAGGCAGGTCCAGCAAAGGCACCAACACAACGGAATGCCTACTGTGCAGCAGTGGCAGCGGCTGAGCTAGCACTAAATGAGAATCTCTGCACAGGTAGCCACGATCGTAGTAAACTGCCAATGATGGTCTATCATTATACGCCACTGGATAGGTCCTGGGTCTACTTCGAGGTGGTAAAACAAATAGGTGTATGCAGAAAGCCTGCGATGTGGGTACACTGCCATACCTTGAGGGGTTGCTACACAACACAAATAGACATTTTGAACTAGGTCAAGATTTGCGGAAGTCGTTCAAAGAGAGATCGCTAAGCATTGGTGAATAGACCTCTCTAGCCTTTAAAGTATTGGCATTTTAAGCCCCAGCCTTTGAAGCTGCCGGTGTGGGCTTAAAATTCCAACATGACATAACCTGAATGTCCTTCCGCCTTCCTCCGGCACAAAGAAAAGCAGCGCCACACCTCCGATAAACATGTCACAAACACGAACTATCACTCTTCAGCCAAGCATTTGTTTCGAAAGCTAAAATATCTTGCACAATTAGCTAATAAAGTGCTGAATAATGTATAACCGACGTGAGGCAAACGGGTCTAAAAAAAAACCGCTGCTAAGCTACAGCGTTTTGCAAGAGAAAAACTGCATGGCAGATTGTGTTACCTGCTGTAGTGTTTCTAGAACTAGTTGGCAGTTCTGCTTCAGAACGTTCAAAGCAGCAGACAGCCTTTTCCTCTTGTCCGGAACCACGGCCATTAAATTGAACATTATGTCATCACTGAAAAGAACAAGGGCAAAACTACACCTCATAAAACGCAGGCGGCAGCACAGCCTGGCAAAGGTGATACCCAGGAAAACACAGCTCCTCAATGAGATAGACTGCAGACAGGGTGTCGATCAAAACGGCAGCTTGAACATTACGACAACACTCGAGACACACACAGCAATGCCGCTGACAGCAGCTCGGCAGCAACGGACTCACATCCCCTGACCTAGGTCGTGAGGTCCGAGTGCTACAGCAGGTAACTAGGTGCCGTGCTCGATTGGGCCCACCAGTGGCAAAGGTGCTCGCCCCGACCAAGGTTTGGCTGAGGTCGTGGGCTCGGACCCCTTGGCATATGTGTTGGCGTCTGAATAGAGATTAAGTTCTCTTAGGGCGCTATACAAATGAATTATATTTGATTCGACGTGCTGGGTGAGAGCCACTGAGGTATTTCTGCTGCTACCCATCAGTAATTCCATTGAATCTGCAGCCTTACTTTCACTTCTACTCAACAAGCATCGTGGCAGCAGCAGCAGCAGCAGGGCGCCAAAATCAATCTGCCCCTTCTTCCCTTCGGCCATCGACGTACAAAGAGTGCAAAGAGTGGCCTCACGCACGAGAAGGGGCTTCAGGGGTTCGCACTTCTCGACCCGTTCATGTCGCGTTTTCGAGTCCTCTGTAGATGGCAGTTTGTATCGACCAATGAAAGGAGAGATTACTGCCACTAAGGCTCTTCTGCCACTGTGTGTGTGTGTGTGTGTGTGTGTGTGTGTGTGTGTGTGTGTGTGTGTGTGTGTGTGTGTGTGTGTGCCTCTGCGTGCACGTCTACGTGCGGAGGCTCGTGCAGAGGTGTGCCTCTGTGTGCGTGTGTGTCTGCGTGCACAAGAGAAGCTGTCAATGTAGCTTGTTTAGATAAGGATACCATGTCCAAGTTGGTCCATGCATTCGTGACATCCCGTCTCGACTTCTGCAACTCACTGCTTACTGGCCTACCAGCATGTGCGATCAGGCGATTGCAGCTGGTGCAAAACTCTGCAGCTAGGCTTGTCTGTCGTGAGCTTCACAGTTGCCACATTACTCCACTTCTTGCCGACCTGCAATGGCTACCAGTCAAGCAACGGATTGACTTCAAGGTTTTGTCGCTCACTTTTAGGTCCCTTCATTCTATGGCTCCAGCTTATCTTTCAGATATACTACCCCATCAGGCCAAGCATCGTACCACCCGCTTTTCGGAATCCAACAGTCTACAAATACCTCGTTCAAACCTTAAATCCTTTGGAGACCGTGCATTTAGTTCGCATGCTCCCAAAGCCTGGAACTCCCTCCCGACCTGCGTCAGAACATTCCCTGACCTGACCACATTTAAAAGGAACTTGAAAACACCTAGTATTTAGGACAGCATTTAGTGGGTCCCTGTGATTCGTCCTTCATGTGCTCATGCGTGCTGACACTGTGCATGCTGCCACTAACCAAATTTGCATGCTGACCCTGTGCATGTCACCCCTAACCATATTATTCATTTTGTTTGTTTTTCAAGCATGATTTTACTTACCATTCAATTGCATTTCACTTTGCAGCAAATGTAAAGCGCCTAGAAAGAGATTAAGTTCTCTGAGGGCGCTTTATCAAGTGCATTTTTATTATTATTATTATTATTATAGCTGACCTTGCTTTACTGTTACTTATTTTATTCAAAAAGCCCAGTTCATGCCGAGGCGGCCGAGGCTCTGAACAAATCTTTGCCTCCGTGCGTTTCCTGTTCAGCTAGAGCTGCCCTTTCGAACACACGCTGCACAGTGGTTGGGCATGCACTAGACGCTGATGGATATAGTAAAGGCTGCAGCAGCTTTTAGAAATGGATTACTTACGACTGGGGGGTTTGCTGTAGAGAGTTGTCTAGCAGAGAACGACATCGGAGGGAAGAGAACACGCTGCATCTACTTAGGAAAAATCGTTCAC